>JAFMOC010000642.1:137500-387318 GCA_019802505.1 Corydoras sp. C115 | reverse complement strand
GCTTCTCATACAGTAAAAAAGAACACGTACACATGACCATAAATTTTAAATATGTGCAGATCTTACAGAAACCCATATGTGAGTCAAGTGCACATTAATAAGCTGGTATTATAACTTATAACACTCATAAGACTGTACGTTTAATTTATTAATTCTTTTTTATTATTGTCTCATCCACTCGCATCCATTAACCTACAGCAATCTTAAAATAAAATTTCTTTGTTTTTTATTAACTGCGTTCTGTAATTTGGCCACTATTTGATTGTTAGAGAAACCATAATCGTTATTAACGGTTTTGCTTTCAATAAAAGCATTTGATTATGATTATGAATCAAACCTTGTTTTTTTTTAGTATAATGTGTTTGTAACCATTTTATAAAAGCAACAAGGCACTCTTTGGTTGTGTATTCATTCATTCATTCATTCATTATCTCCTGCTTTATCCTCTATTAGGGTCGCGGTGGGGTTCCCCATGCCCATCCAGGGGAGAACATTTCGGGCGCTGGGCAGATACACCCAGGACAGGGCGCCCATTCCATCGCTGGGCACATTCACCACTCACACAGACACAACTCCATATGGGGCAATTTTGAGACATTGACTTGATCCATGTTTTTTGGACTGTGGGCAGGAACCGGAGAACCCGGAGGAAACCCATGCAGACACGGGGAGAACATGGAGTTTCCAGATGGGGATTCGAACCAGGAATCCCTAGCGCTGAGAGGAGAACGTGCTAACCACTAAGCCACCGTGCCGCCAGACACACTCTATATGGGGCAATTTTGAGAACTCAATTGACTTGATCCATGTTTTTGGACTGTGGGAGGAAACCGGAGAACCTGGAGGAAACCCACGCGGACAAGGGGAGAACATGGAAACTTCACCCAGATGGGGATTCGAACCAGGAATCCCTAGCGCTGAGAGGAGAACGTGCCAACCACTAAGCCACCGTGCCGCCTGGTTGTGTATTTATTCACATAATACCATCCTCTTGTGCCTTACTGCTTAAATATAAAACATAGTTCTGGCCTGTATTTTTCTAGTTTATCCATCCTATTTATTCATCTCATCTTTTTATGTCTTATCTTTCATATTTTTTTGTATGACCCTCTATTTTTTATGCTAAACCCTTATTTTCTTGTATTATGTAATATTTCCCATCATATCTCAGTCTTGTCTTATATGATGTTTTTCAGTTTATCCCTCCCCTGTATTTTGTATTTAATTGTGTCTTGTTTGTTTTGTCTCACGCACCTTGGCTCCGATGTTTGCAGGGCCCATTCGTGTCCTGTAAGGGTCCTCAGGCTGCAGGGAGCCTCTGGCACCGACAGGGGACTCCACAGTGTCGCCTCTATACTGCAGCGCTGCCCCCTGCTGCTCGTAACGAGTTGCTTTAGTCCAGTCCTGCTGCTAAAACAGACAACAGTGCTACTGACCTGTGACTTAAAGTTTTAACACATCAGTCTGATGTACACACCACACACACACACACACCACACACACACTCCACACACACACACACACACAGCAGAGTTAAAAAGTTTATATCCTAATAACTGCCATATTATTTCTGGAGGTGTGTAGTGGAGTCACTGAACTTCTTCGATTCCATATTTATCACACTGCACATTCATGAAGCCTGCCTTGCTTAGAGGCTGCAGCCATGCTGCCTCCTGCAGGCTGTTTCCCAAACTGCAATTTGTAAAATGTTAATGCAAGCTAATGGAAGCATATAAATCAAAATGTCTTGCATTATGATAAACATAATGATGATCCTTCCCCCTAAAATCAAAACCCTTACAAAGAGTTTTGGCCATTAAGAAAAAAAAGCTATAACTGCAAATAAAGAACCAGAGTTGGACGGAAATAATACGTATTAAGCAAAAGAATGATGAAGCTTTAAATAAATCATTATAAAAGGAAAGAAATGCATAACTAGTCTGATTAGTGTCAAAGAAAAGCAAGAACTGAAACAGAAGAGAAACCAAGAGGTCGAACTGAAAACAAACCTTCCAGTGCTGAACTTTGGATGTGGGTGAGGGGGAGTTTGATCCAGGGGAATAATTATAGGATATGAAAGGCAGAGGCCTGATGGAGCCATTGTAAGTGTGAGCAGGATGAAAGGTGGCGAAGGATGAGCCGAACTGTGGAGACGGAATGATAGATGGTCAGAATGTCAATGAAAGGCAGGGATACATACACGGGCCAGAAAACAAGCCACCTCCAGGTTTAATGTAGTTATCTGTACATCATTTAATAATAACTATAGTTTGTGCGCCCTCTCTGGCAACAACGTGTCACTCCAAATAACACAACACTTATTGTAGCATTACATTGCTTATCTTGACATTGTTGGTTTGCTCATCATCTGGTGGATAAGTGGTTATCTAAACCTTAACTAAACTTAACTAACTACTCCATCCATCCATTATCTTCCACTTTATCCTATATTAGGGTCGTGGGGGGGGTTCCCCATGCCCAACCAGGGGAGAACATTTCGGGCGCTGGGCAGATACATCCAGGACAGGGCGCCAATCTATCGCTGGGCACACACTCACTCACACAGATGCATTCTATATGGGGCAATTTGGAGAATTCAGTTGACCTTGATCCATGTTTTTGGACTGTGGGAGGAAACCGGAGAACCCGGAGGAAACCCACGCAGACATGGGGAGAACATGGAAACTCCACCAAGATGGGGAATCGAGTCTTTTAAATTGACTTTGGTAAAAGCTTTTGGCTAAAGTCTCAGACTGCATCATGTCCTGTTGCTTTACTGTCTGCTGAAAAAAGATTTTTTTTTTTAAATAATGAATTACTCAACATAAGTAACTTGTCTGCTATGTACATTAAATAAATCATAATACACAAATCCTAATAAACACTAAAGGGTTAAACCAGACCAACCAAACTGTAAGTAACTAAAGGCAAAGTGCAAATGACAACAGAATAAAAACAGGTGGAAATTGCAGCTCTGGTATTTTGTTAAAGGTTCAGACAGCAGGTCATGTTGGTTTAATGATACTGATACTCACTGCTGTGGGGGAACCACACTCGCTCACAGACGGACACGTCTCTGAGGCTTCTGAGGACGCAGAGCTTGAAGACTTCTGTCAACACGACGTGAAAAAATGATAAAGATGAAGAGAATGCTGTATGCTGCTTTTAATTTTTTAGCATCACTGCAACCCAGAACTGACCCACAGTTGATCATGTTAACATCATAATAATCACAATAATAATAATAATGCAAGACAATGCAAGAAAAGATTTCCTGAAAAAAACACCCCATCCCAGAATAAAACATAGGAAGCGTAATTGATAACAGGAGATAATAAATTGCCTCTATGTGTGAAAGTTTGTGTCTCTGTGTCTGTCCTGCAATCGACTGGTGTGTTTCCTTTCACCCCATAATATAATAGGAGATCAGGAGTAGCGAAAATGAGTGAATTCCATATGTGGATAGATGTAAATATACAATAATGTATTTATAATAAAAACATAGCGATGAAAGAATAAATGAAATTGAATAATGAATAATTAAAGGATGGTATTAGCATTAAGCAGATACAAAACCAGCAGCTGCATTAATTAGCTTCATTAACCCGGTGTCGCTGCTGCATGATGGAGAAACATAGACTTATTTAAGATGGAGTTATTTCAATGTTTAAATGTTTCTTTTTGAGGAATTCCTCATGTCTTTTTTATTACAAATACAGTGATAATATTTCAGACTGGTCACCTGACTGGTTATGTCTGATGGCATGGGCGAGGGCGGTTTGGAGTGCATGTTGGCATCATGAGAGATGAATCCAGAGTCGTGAGAGGAGACGCTGTTCAGACGGTGTGCGCCCCCTTGTGGTAGATGCACCAAACTAAAACATAGGAACATCATATGTGTCAAGATCACAGATCTCATTACTTCCATTTCTATGTGTAGCAGCGTTTAGTCTATTAAAGATGTACAAATAAAATGAAATGTGTCAATATTTATATTAGATAATAACAGTAGTAATTTTTTATAAAAGCCTTTAGCATCACTGCAACCCAGAACTGACCCACACTTGATCACGTCAACATCATAATAATCACAATAATAATAATAATAATAATAATACAAGGATAATGCAAGACAATGCAAGAAAAGAAAAGATATTTATGGGAAGCGTAAATGATAACAGGGGTGGCACGTTGGCTTAGTGGTTGGCACGTTCGCCTCTCAGCACTAGGGAGTCCCGGTTCGAATCCCCATCTGGGTGGAGTTTGCATGTTCTCCCCGTGTCTGCGTGGGTT
This sequence comes from Corydoras sp. C115, assembly GCA_019802505.1. Lineage (NCBI taxonomy): Eukaryota > Metazoa > Chordata > Actinopteri > Siluriformes > Callichthyidae > Corydoras > Corydoras sp. C115. The sequence continues at coordinate 383,025 of JAFMOC010000642.1, read as the reverse complement.
TCCTCCGGATTCTCCGGTTTCCTCCCACAGTCCAAAAACATGGATCAAGTCAATTGACTTCTCAAAAATTGCCCCATATAGAGTGTGTCTGTGTGAGTGTGTGTGTGCCCAGCGATGGATTGGCGTCCTGTCCTGGGTGTATCTGCCCAGCGCCTGAGACGTTCTCCCCAGGATGGGCATGGGGAACCCCACCGCGACCCTAATAGAGGATAAAGTGGGAGATAATGAATGAATGAATAACAGTAGTTATATTAGATAATAGATCCTGATTTAAATGTATTCCCAAAATCGTCAGAGTTGAGGTCAGAGCTTTGTAAAAATTTAAGTAAAATAAAAAGGGCCGCCTCCAAAGTTTAAACAATGAAGAATCTAAAATGAGTTTATTTGTATGTTTAAAAAATATTTTTAGTGGTGTTAATAACATATTTTAAACACATGAACAATTTTTACAAAACAAATACCTCATGTTGACTTTATGTTTCTGTAAATGATTAGAAATAGCTCTGAGATCAGGTCAGTACCTGCACATGCTGCTCTTCCTGGAACCAGTACTGCTCGGGGAGGAGGGAGGGGTCTGGTAGGACCAATTGAATTCAGAACCTTTCAGATCCACAATCACCTAGAACCAAAAGTTACAAAAGTTGTAAACACAAGATGTTTGTATATAAAAACATTCAAACCCTACAGTCTATATTGGTAATGGACCGGTTAATTCTCTCCTAAAGGTACTTTTGATATGGACTTCAAATGGTATGTTCTCCACATGGGTAGAATTACCAAATGTAACTGTGTGTGGCTGCCCTGTATTTCTCCCCATGATAAACATTTTTGGGGATTTACATCATTCAAAATGGTATATACATGGTACATACAATCCCTATTTAATACCTACATAAAGATACATTTATCTTTGACCCACTGGGGTAGACACTCAGCATCGCAATGAAAATCAGCACCTCCAAATCTGAGGCCATGGTTCTCAGTCGGAAAAGGGTAGAGAGTCCTCTCTGGGTCAGGGATCAGATCTTCAAGCCTCAAGTGGAGGAGTTGAAGTATCTCGGGGTCTTGTTCACGAGTGATGGGAAGACGGAGCGTGAGATTGACAGACGGATCAGCGCGGGGTCAGCAGTGATGTGGTCTACTGGTCTGGTATGATGTGATGTGGTCTACTGGTATACTGGTCTGTTGTGGTAAAGAAGGAGCTGAGCCATAAGGCAAGGCTCTCGATTTACCAGTCGATCTACGTTCTGACCCTCAGCTATGGTCATGAGCTTTGGGTAATGACCGAAAGAACAAGATCGCCAATACAAGCGGCCGAAATGGGTTTTCTCCGCAGGGTGGCTGGGCTCTCCCTTAGAGACGGGGTGAGAAGCTCGGTCATCCGGGAGAGACTCGGAGACGAGCCGCTACTCCTCCACATCGATAGGAGCCAGTTGAGGAGGTTCGGGCATCTGGTAAGGATTTGCCTGGGCGCCTTCCTAGGGAGGTGTTCCAGGCAAGTCCAGCTGGGAGGAGACCCCAGGGACGACCAAGGACACGCTGGAGGGATTATATCTCTCAGCTGGTCTGGGAACGCCTCAGGGTTCCCCCAGTCGAGCTGGTGGAGCTGGCTGGGGCGAGGGAGGTCAGGGTCTCCCTAGTTCGGTTGCTGCCCCCGCAACCCGAACCCCGGATAAGCGGAAGATAATGGATGGATGGATGGACACTGGGGAAGACATTGCTGGATGTCTTTCAGTCTGACTGCGATGCTGTGTTTGTGTTATGCTTGGCTTCGTCACCTGTTCACTGGCTTCTGGCAGCTTGTGTGGGTCAGTGGTCAGCACTGTGAGGTCATCGATAATGGCCTGAAGATGCGTTACCTCACTCAGCATCGCAATCTCCCCGTTCTGAGACAGAAAGGAACGTCAGAACTACACTGTCTTTTTTTTTTTTTTTTTTTTTTTAAAGGGGGGGGAGAAAAAAAAAAAAAAAAAAAAAAAAAAAAGAACTACATTGTCTTAAAACGATCGACATCCTTTCCATCCAGCCACTCACCACAACAGGCTGAAGAAAGCTGATAAAAGTACAGTAGCGCCCCCTCTCTTCGAGGAGGGCTCGACGCACAGCCTGCTTCTCCGTCTCTTCCATGAGAAGATACATGTCACTCACATCCTGCATCGCGCTGTCCAGCTGAGGCTGAAGCCCTCCTCGACCTGTGTGTAGAATAAGATTAGTGCATCAGGCTGTGTGAAGAACAGAGTATGTGACGGCAAAGCGGCGCTGGCTGGATGAAATGAAATGAAAATTGTCTGAATGAGATAAATGTTCTAACAATTAAACCACTTTGGTTTCTTTTACTTAATTCCCGCCCATTGCAATTTACAAACACAGTGCATTCGATTAGTTATTAAAATACGTCTCTAGAACAAGATGATTTGAAAAAAAAAGTAAAAAACAGATGATGATTTTAACAGCTTATTGTTCTCTATGTAATTATTGTTCTTTAAATCACTGCTGGCTTTTTATTATCCATCCATCCATCCATTCCATTTTATCCTCTACTAGGGTGGGGGGGGGCATTCCCCATGTCCATCCAGGGGAGAACGTTTCGGGCGCTGGGCAGATGCACTCAAGACAGATGCCAATCTATCGCTGTGCATACACACTATATATGGGGCAATGTGGAGAATTCAATTGACTTCATCCATGTTTTTGGACTGTGGGAGGAAACTGGAGAACCCGGAGGAAACCCATGTGGACACGGGGAGAACATGGAAACTCCACCCAGATTGGGATTCGAAAAGGGAATCCCTAGCGCTGAGAGGAGAATATATATATATTATTATTATTTTTTTTTAAATACTTTTTGATTTATTGCAGGGCGGCACGGTGGCTTAGTGGTTAGCATGTTCTCCTCTCAGCACTAGGGATACCCGGTTCGAATCCCCATCTGGGTGGAGTTTCCATGTTCTCCCCGTGTCCGCGTGGGTTTCCTCCGGGTTCCTCCCACAGTCCAAAAACATGGATCAAGTCAACTGAGTTCTCCAAATTGCCCCATATAGAGCGTGTCTGTGTGAGTGAGTGTGTGCCCAGTGATAGATTGGTGTCCTGTCCTGGGTGTATCTGCCCAGCGCCCGAAACGTTCTCCCCTGGATGGGCATAGGGAACCGGGAACCCCCCCGCGACCCTAATAGAGGATAAAGCGGAAGATAATGAATGAATGAATGATTTATTGCAAGGCAAAAAATTCTGAAGACATTAAGATGCATTTCAGTGCATTAAAGCCTCAACGATTAATCACTGTAAATTAATAAATAATTAATAAATGAGAATGAGGAAAGTGAAGTAGGAAGCATTAACTACAATTGTTTTTTTACTGCAGTGGCATCAGTCTTCTTGATTAAACTCCAAACTTGCAAGATGAAGGCTCTATTCTGGTCTGAGCATCTCATAAAACTTGCATGGCCACAAGTCAAATACTGTATGTATTGGATTTAGTTAAATTTAATGTAAACAGACAGGCTTTGGCATGTTCTCACTAAGTCACCGCAGATCGACATGCATCTGTTAGGGCTCTGTTTGTTCATTGAACGTCTCATTTGAATGAAGAACACGCCAGAAAATGCAAAATGCAACCACCAGCTGCTTCTCACCATTCACGTGTGCTGTGGATTATAAAGCATTCTTGCTTATAAATAATAATAAATTAAAAATGAATAAAGTAGGCGCGGCGGCACGGTGGCTTAGTGGTTGGCATGTTCGCCTCTCAGCGCTAGGGAGTCCCGGTTCGAATCCCAATCTGGGTGGAGTTTCCATGTTCTCCCCGTGTCCGCGTGGGTTTCCTCCGGGTTCTCCGGTTTCCTCCCACAGTCCAAAAACATGGATCAAGTCTAATGAGTTCTCCAAATTGCCCCATATAGAGTGTGTCTGTGTGAGTGAGTGTGTGCCCAGCGATGGATTGACGTCCTGTCCTGGGTGTATCTGCCCAGGCCCGAAACGTTCCCCCTGGATGGGCATAGGGAACCGGGAACCCCCCGCGACCCTAATAGAGGATAAAGCGGAAGATAATGGATGGACAGGGGGCACAGTGGTTTAGTGGTTAGCATGTTCTCCTCTCAGCGCTAGGGAGTCCCGGTTCGAATCCCCATCTGGGTGGAGTTTCCACGTTCTCCCCATGTCTGTGTGGGTTTCCTCCGGGTTCTCCGGTTTCCTCCCACAGTCCAAAAATATGGATCAAGTCAATTGAGTTCTTCAAATTGCCCCATATAGAGTGTGTCTGTGTGAGAGAGTGTGTGTCCAGAGATAGATTGGCACCCTGTCCTGGGTGTATCTGCCCAGCGCCCGAAACGTTCTCCCCTGGATGGGCATAGGGAACCCCCCCACCCCCCGCGACCCTAATATAGGATGAAGTGGAAGATAATGAATGAATGAATGGATGGATGAATAAAGGAGTCTATTCTCCATTACAAAATGCCACTGATTTGAACACAATCCAAAGAGAACTTTAAAAGTATGACATCAAATATGAGTTGAAGATGAAAACATGGAAATGATGCCGTTAATAAAAGAGTAAGGTGAAGTCTGGGGTTCAAATACATACCTGGGAGTTCTACAGTTTATAGGGAGGACAGGTCAAGCAAGCAAGTGCAACAGCAAGAGAGAGAAAGAGGAGGTAAGAGGAGATAAAGAGCATTAGCTTCAGCAAGAGCAGGAAACTAAAAGAAAAATACATTTACTGTCCCACAGTTACACCATTTTTTTTTTCTTTGCAAAATATTTGCGTCTGTTTTTATCCATCATTTCGGCCCACTATTTTCCGGGGATCTCTGCTACAGTACATGCAGTAATATATCGGTACTAGGGTGCAGTAGCTCAGTGGTTAGGATGTTGGGCTATCAAGGTTGGGGGTTCAAATCCCAGGTCCACTGAAGTTACCAGTGTCTGTCCTTACATTTATATTTACATTTAGTCGTTTAGCAGAAGCTTTTATTAAAAGCGACTTACAAATGAGAACATCACAAGTCAGAAGTTGGTCAGAAGAATGGAGAAAACCAACTACACTGTAAATTCATCAAACCTGATTGTTATTTGATGCTGCGCCCCCCCCCCCTTTTTCTTTTTTTTTCTCTCTAAATTGGGTCATTTATTGGACGCTTTTATCCAAAGCGACTTACAAGGTGAGCACAGGGTTCATCACAACATCCCTGGAGCAATGAGGGGTAAGGGTCTTGCTCAAGGACCCACACTGGTAACTTCAGTGGACCTGGGATTTGAACCCCCAACCTTCAGATTGGTAGCCCAACACCCTGACCACTGAGCTAACCCACCCCATACATACCTCTCTACAACAGGTATTTGTTAAAGAGATGCGTCTTCAGTAGTTTCCTAAAACTGCTTAGTGATTCTTCCTTATGGACAGTGTTGGGAAGATCGTTCCACCATTTTGCAGTGGTCCTTGAGCAAGACCCTTAACCCTCATTGCTCCAGGGATGTTGTGATTAACCCTGTTCTCACCTTGTTAGTCGCTTTGGATAAAAGCGTCTGCTAAATCACCAAATTTAATGTAAATGTAAATCTAACAAGCCTGACATTAAAGCTCTGGGGTATAGTCTCCACCAGATGGCGCTATATGAGCAAACCCACAGCACTCTTGTCCTCTTAATCTGACTTTAACCTGATTTATCCAGGCAGCAAAACGGCTCGGAGCTCGGACTGATAACCTGAGCGCTGATCTGTGAGAACCGAGGGGAAGAGGGAAGCGGGACGGACCTTTCCTGGCCTTTTTCTGCAGCTTCAGAGTGTCGGATGACTTCTTCTTGATCTCTTGCCGAGACCGTTTGTACTCTGCAGGAAAAAAAAAACCCTGTCAGTTTATTACTGTATACAAATAAAACAAAAACACCTAACTGCTGGCGATTTATACCTTTGGCATGATCTTTATCCAGCAGGGCGGCAGTCTTTTTCCACTCCTCAATCTTGTCCTGGAGCGGCGTGACCAGCTTCTCCATAAGAGCACTGAATGGAGAAGAAAAGCAGAGCGGGGCATCAATAAACAACGTGAATATGAAAGTAATGGCAGGATTTATTGCAGCCTCATCCCCTAATGCGAGAGTAAACTTACTAAAATAACCCATCAGACCCTTTAAGCAGTGAACTGATCGATGGCAGTGTAAGGTCATCCAGACAGTGGAAAATCAATAGCTGGCATGGCCAATGATGATTCTCTGGTTCTTATTTGGGGGGGGGGTATTATGGATGAAAGCAGTAAAGCTTCGGTTGGATGACTCACTTGGTGAAGTGTCGAAGTTTGGCCTCGATGCTGCGATGGCGCATGCACATCCGGGTCAGAGCCGAGCCGATGTCCCTGGTAGCACCTACGAACACAAACCCAAAAACCATCATGGGTTACACATTCCATAATGTTACTGCAAAAAGGAGTCATGACTTTGAACCCATCCATTATCTTCTGGATGGGGGGGAATGTTTCAGGCGCTGGGCAGATAGACCCAGGACAGGGCGCCAATCCATTACTGGGCACGCACTCACTCACACAGACATACACACTCTATATGGGGCAATTTGGAGAACTCAATTGACTTGATCCATGTTTTTGGACTGTGGGAGGAAACCGGAGAACCCGGAGGAAACCCACGCTGACACGGGGAGAACATGGAAACTCAACCCAGATGGGGATTCGAACCTAATTCGAACATGCTAACCCACTAAGCCACTGTGCCGTCCGAAATCTTGCAACATTCATGCATTCATTATCTTCCGCTTTATCCTATATTAGGGTCGCGGGGGGGTTCCCCATGCCCATCCAGGGGAGAACGTTTCGGGCACTGGGCAGATACACCCAGGACAGGGCGCCAATCCATCACTGGGCACACACTCACTCACACAGACATACACACTCTATATGGGGCAATTTGGAGAACTCAATTGACTTGATCCATGTTTTTGGACTGTGGGAGGAAACCGGAGAACCCGGAGGAAACCCACACCGACATGGGGAGAACATGGAAACTCCACCCAGATGGAGATTCGAACCTACTTCGAACGTGCTAACCACTAAGCCACTGTGCCGTCCGAAGTCTTGCAACATTCATTTATTTATTATCTTCCGCTTTATCCTCTATTAGGGTCGCGGTGGGGTTCTCCATGCCCATCCAGGGGAGAACGTCTTGGGCGCTGGGCAGATACACCCAGTACAGGATGCCAATCTATCGCTGGGCACACACTCACTCACTCACACAAACACACTCTATATGGGGCAATTTGGAGAACTCAATTGACTTGATCCATGTTATTGGACTGTGGGAGGAAACCCACGCAGACACGGGGAGAACATGGAAACTCCACCCAGATGGGGATTCGAACCGGGAATCCCCAGCGCTGAGAGGAGAACATGCTAAACACTAAACCACCGTACCATGTGTTTTTTTTTTTTCATTTTATTTTTTTTATAAAGCATTACATCATCCGAATTTGCAGGTGAGAGTGTTATGTGATAAAGTTCACAAAGCCCCGGTTTCTCTTTTCTCTCCCGCCCTTGTCGGGTCCAAAGGGGAAAGGAGGGAACCCAGTAAAGGGATATCCATCTATTATTCCTCACTGCGTCTGCCTTTCCTGCCTGCTCGCTTTCCCAAACACCATTATTGCAGGAGAGAATGGGAGAGGCCTGTGCTAATCTGGTGTACGGCAGCAGTACTACAAAAGCCCGCTCAGCTGAATACACCCTCAACCACAGCGTGCAGACCTGAAAGAAATCTCTTTAGACTCAGATAATGGGACACGCCCCGACAACAAGGCATCCGCCCGAAGCTACAACACCAACCTTCGAATGCACTTGCTGTAAACATGTTGTTTTTGGCCATCTTACCACTACATGGTAAAAATGGAGTACACGCCCCCTGGTGGTTTGGTCTGTTACACCCCTTTCTCTGGCAGCTGCATGACCTCAAGCACACAACCATGTCATCTGTGTAACGAACATTCATTCATTCATTCATTATCTCCCGCTTTATCCTCTATTAGGGTCGCGGTGGGGTTCCCCATGCCCATCCAGGGGAGAACGTCTCGGGCGCTGGGACGATAGACCCAGGACAGGGCGCCAATCCATCGCTGGGCACACACTCACTCACACAGACACACTCTATATGGGGCAATTTTTGAGAACACAATTGACTTGATCCATGTTTTTGGACTGTGGGAGGAAACCGGAGAACCCGGAGGAAGCCCACGCAGACACGGGGAGAACATGGAAACTCCACCCAGATGGGGATTCGAACCGGGAATCCCTAGAGCTGAGAGGCGAACATGCTAACCACTAAGCCACCGGGCCGCCGTGTAAAGAACAATCCGGTGATCCACCTTTGTTATTAATCCGTTAGAACTGCCGTCGGCAGCCGGACACAAAACAGAGCCAAACCAGCTGAATCAATATTTATTTTAGAGTAACAACCACTACAGCAAACAAAAGGCTGGCGAGTGGTCTAAAGCACACTCTCACTAAACCCTGGAGCGCTCACACATTTAGTAAGGATCTCCCAAGATGAGAGTTCCAGACATGTTTTAAAATACAATATATTTAACTAGGCGGCACGGTGGCTTAGTGGTTTAGCACGTTCTCCTCTCAGCGCTAGGGATTCCCGGTTTGAATCCCCATCTGGGTGGAGTTTCCATGTTCTCCCCGTGTCTGCGTGGGTTTCCTCAGGGTTCTCCGGTTTCCTCCCACAGTCCAAAAACATGGATCAAGTCAATTGAGTTCTCCAAATTGCCCCCTATAGAGTGTGTCTGTGTGAGTGAGGGTGTGCCCAGCGATGGACTGGCGCCCTGTCCTGGGTCTATCTGCCCAGCGCCCGAGACGTTCTCCCCTGGATGGGCATGGGGAACCCCACCGCGACCCTAATAGAGGATAAAGCGGGAGATAATGAATGAATGAATGAATGAATAACTAGGTGGCACGGTGGCTTAGTGATTAGCATGTTCTCCTCTCAGCTCTAGGGATTCCCGGTTCGAATCGCCATCTGGGTGAAGTTTCCATGTTCTCCCCATGTCCACGTGGGTTTCCGCCGGGTTCTCCGGTTTCCTCCCACAGTCCAAAAACATGGATCAAGTCAATTGAGTTCTACAAATTGCCCCATATAGAGTGTGTCTGTGTGTGTGAGTGTGTTTCCAGCGATGGATTGATGCCCTGTCCTGGGTGTATCTGCCCAACGCCAGAAACGTTCTCCCCTGGATGGGCATGGGGAACCCCCCCCCGCGCGACCCTAATATAGAATAAAGCAGAAGATAATGGATGGGATAGATAAACAAGGCGTTACAGTAGACACGCCAGTCTAGACATAAAGAAACAAACGTTTACATGGCCACGCCTTGGGCATTATTTTACTCCCAACCTTTAGAAGTACTGGCCACAGACAAAATGACATGTATATCAGTGTATTACATTGAAGTGAAATTACAAGGTGCGTATAAACACACTGCTGCATTGCCGTTTTATTGAAATCGTTAAGATGAAGCTGCTTCTTACTGCAAACTCCTGAGTGTTTCTGAGACAAACAAAGGTTTAGAAACAACCCAACTAATAATTATACCTATAATTAAATTTGACTGCGTTTTAATAACAGTGTGTAAAGCCTTTTCATAGATTTGGACTATAAACTTTATTGTGTGTTGTTGTTCCATCTCGTCTGTTCTGGTTTCAACAAGTTCTAGAGCTTGTTGTGGAGGAAAGTCCACTCGTGGGCTCCACCGCTGACCACCGACCTTAACCCTCAAAGCTGATAATGCCATCTGCATTAATTCAATATAAAATACTGTGTTCTGGGCGGCACGGTGGCTTAGTGGTTAGCACGTTCTCCTCTAAGCACTAGGGATTCCCGGTTCGAATCCCCATCTGGTGGAGTTGCCATGTTCTCCCCGTGTCTGTGTGGGTTTCCTCCGGGTTCTCCGGTTTCCTCCCACAGTCGAAAAACATGGATCAAGTCAATTGAATTCTCAAAATTGCCCCATATAGAGTGTGTCTGTGTGAGTGAGTGTGTGCCCAGCAATGGATTGGCGCCCTGTCCTGGGTGTATCTGCCCAGCGCCCGAGACGTTCTCCCCTGGATGGGTATGGGGAACCCCCCCCCACGACCCTAATAGAGGATAAAGCGGGAGATAATGAAGGAATGAAAGGTTAATATTGGAAGACACGATGGCTTAGTGGTTAGCATGTTCTCCTCTCAGCACTAGGGATTCCCGGTTCGAATCCCCATCTGGTGGAGATTCCATGTTCTCCCCGTGTCTGCGTGGGTTTCCTCCGGGTTCTCCGGTTTCCTCCCACAGTCCAAAAACATGGATCAAGTCCATTGAATTCTCAAAATTGCAGCATATAGAGTGTGTCTGTGTGAGTGAGTGTGTGTCCAGCGATGGATTGGCGCCCTGTCCTGGGTGTATCTGCCCAGCGCCCGAGACGTTCTCCCCTGGATGGGCATGGGGAACCTCACCGCGACCCTAATAGAGGATAAAGCGGAAGATAATGAATGAATGAATGAATACTGTGTTCTAATGAACTGTGATGGTAACAGAAAGGGCAAAAATGCCTGTGTTAGTGAAGTGAATATTCCACAGTAATCAAATCAAGATCCATTAACAAATTGCCCTCACGTTCCCCTGTATTTCATCAGTTACCCGAGTTACTTGCGTTTACATTGACAGCATATTGCAGATGCCATCATTGAGAACTTGCATATATTTGAGGGCTTTGCTTACTAGTTCTCCCTTTGTTTAGGGAGTTTTAGGCAATGCTGGGTCTTAGCCGAACCCTATCGTAACCCCAGAGCCTGTACTGGTTCCGTGTTCTGGTGTTGAAAGGTGTTTACTATATTAATTGGACTGGCGGTTCTGCAGGACGCCCTTAATGGACTCACATATAGTTCTCCAGTTGTTAGAGTTTTTCCATTTGTTAGTGAGTCCCCCACTAAGGCTTGGTCCTCACAAGGTTTCTTCCTTAAATAACAACATAACAGGGAGTTTTTTCTTGCCGCTGTCGCTTCGGCTTGCTCTTTGGTTGTTTAAAGGTTTTTCATTCTGTAAAGCTGCTTTGTGACAATGTACTGTTGTAAAAAGCGCGACATAAATAAATAACTTGAACTTGTTTAGTTCATTCATTCATTCATTCATTATCTTCCGCTTTATCCTCTATTAGAGTCGCGGGGGGGTTCCCCATGCCCATCCAGGGGAGAACGTCTCGGCGCCGGGCAGATACGCCCAGGACAGGACGCCAATCCATCGCTGGGCACACACTCATTTACACAGACACACTCTATATGGGGCAATTTGGAGAACCCAATTGACTTGATCCATGTTTTTGGACTGTGGGAGGAAACCGGAGAACCCGGAGGAAACCCACGCGGACACGGGGAGAACATGGAAACTCCACCCAGATGGGGATTCGAACCGGGAATCCCTAGCGCTGAGAGGAGAACGTGCTAAACCACTAAGCCACCGTGCCACCCAGGTGTTTAGTTTATACATAAAATCAGGATTTCATTATTCATTCATTCATTATCTCCCGCTTTATCCTCTATTAGGGTCGCGGTGGGGTTCCCCATGCCCATCCAGGGGAGAACGTCTCGGCGCCGGACAGATACACCCAGGACAGGACGCCAATCTATCACTGGACACACTCTCACTCATGCATACACACTTAATGAATCTCATTGTTAAGTGTTTGTGACATGGTGCTGGTACAACAGAAGCCAAAAGCCTAATGTATTACTGCTTCTGTATCAGCATCCGGTGTTGGTCATGCAGGTCTAATCTCTAATAATCACGCACCGCCAAAGACTCAGAGAATGTGAATCAAAGCGAGAGCTGATGGGATTTGGTTTGGAACAACATTTTCAGTACGTGTTATCACAGACGCTGAAACAACAAGTGTGTGCTTATGGGAATGAACTTCACTTCCAAAACATGGATCAAGTCAATTGAGTTCTCCAAATTGCCCTATATAGAGTGTGTCTGTGTGAGTGAGTGTGTGCCCAGCGATGGATTGGCGTCCTGTCCTGGGTGTATCTGCCCAGCGCCCGAAACATTCTCCCCTGGATGGGCATGGGGAACCCCCCCTCCCCCCCCCGTGACCCTAATATTGGATAAAGCGGAAGATAATGGATGAATGAATTGACTTGATCCATGTTTTTGGACTGTGGAAGGAAACCGGAGAACCCGGCGGAAACCCATGCGGACACTCCACCCAGATGGGGATTCGAACTGGGAATACCTAGTGCTGAGAGGTGAACGTGCTAACCACTAAGCCACCGTGCCGCCCATTCTGGAGAACTACCTACCGAAAATGAAATCATAATAATTATAGATATAATTTCTGCAGGCGGCACAGTGACTTAGTGGTTAGCATGGTCTGTGTAAATCATCTGGGTGGAGTTTCCATGTTCTCCCCGTGTCTGCGTGGGTTTCCTCCGGGTTCTCCGGTTTCCTCCCACAGTCCAAAAAACATGGATCAAGTCAATTGAATTCTCAAAATTGCCCCATATAGAGTGTGTCTGTGTGAGTGAGTGTGTGCCCAGCGATGGATTGACGCCCTGTCCTGGGTGTATCTGCCCAGCGCCCGAGACGTTCTCCCCCGGTTGGGCATGGGGAACCCCACCGCGACCCTAATAGAGGATAAAGCGGGAGACAATGAATGAATGAATAATTTCTGCAGGAGCTTCGCTTGCAACTCTCAGCGTTTATCATTCGCCTGATAGATTTTATCGCAGGGTGGGACGTCCAGGTGATGGAGAAAGGAAGGAAAGTTAAAGGACCAATCATCTGTACGGGGTCAGGAAACGACATGGACAAAATGACCTACAGCTAATTTTCACGCCACACAAACAAGTATCCAAGGAAATGATTGTGTGTTTGCACATAGATTCCCACACACACACACACACACACACACACACACACACCTGCCAGCTTCCCTTTCCCTTCCCCTCCCTGGAGAGATCAACTGACAGCTCCATCCTGAACGTGCTCAGAGGCTTCCTGCATCCAGCAGCCCCCTGGCCTCCTGCCCTGACCGGATGTGTGCGACACCCACAGATCCTCCAGAGCTGGAGACGCACCATTGAATCTGCGGCCAGCTTCATCCAGCACCTGCCCACGCCTGGGGAAACCATTTAGTCAAGCCACAGCAGTTGGAGCTGGGGGGCAGATTTGGACCGGACGAGCCCTCACATGATGATGATGCTTTGCCACTGAGGATTTCTGCATTGGTGTAAGCTGCGAGAGGCATATGGTAAAGCCATAATACACACGCATCAGAACATTACGAACCCCGTGTCCGCATTTTGGAAGGGAGGCTTCAGGACATCTGTTTTATACGTCTGTCTGGTCAAAACACTAAAACATTCTGTTCCAGCAATGAGAACACTATTCAAAGGCTCATCCATCCAGGACGATTTCCAGGTGAACATTTTTTTCCCCCGTTTTATTTTTTAATTCCATCTTTTCTAAAAATCACACTCTCATTTTCCTCAGCTGCGCAGACACTGGCTTTTCATTTGAGCGTGTGCAAAGGAGCAGCCGATGCTGCCAGGCGTTGGGGACGGTGGGTAGAAGGCGGCAGTCGCCATGGTTTCTCTGCAGGTTTTGCCGGCGAGCAAATGAATGCCTGGCGTCTTAACAGTGAATCAGTGTGAGCAAGTGGATCAGAATTAAACATGCAATGTATCAGCCACGTCTCGCTCACTTCCTCCAGTCCAGAACTTTGCACACGCTCAGTATCAGGGTAAGAACAGATGGCAAAAACAATAAAAAAATATATAGGTCTTGAAGAGATAAAATTTAAAGATTTATACACAAGGGGGCGGCACGGTGGCTTAGTGGTCGGCATGTTCACCTCTCAGCGCTAGGGATTCCCGGATCGAATCCCCATCTGGGTGGAGTTTCCATGTTCTCCCCGTGTCCGCGTGGGTTTCCTCCGGGTTCTCCGCTTTCCTCCCACAGTCCAAAAACATGGATCAAGTCAATTGAGTTCTTCAAATTGCCCCATATAGAGTGTGTCTGTGTGAGTGAGTGTGTGCCCAGCGATAGATTGGTGTCCTGTCCTGGGTGTATCTGCCCAGCGCCTGAAACCTTCTCTCCTGGATGGGCATGGGGAACCCCCCCCCCGCGACCCTAATATATAGGACAAAGCAGCAGATAATGAATGAAGGAATGAATTAATATACACAAGGTACTCGATGTTAAAGGGAATACGTGCCCTCGATAATGAGATGGAGGCTGCGGCCCAAGGCCTAGATGTTCCATGAACAATGACGCATCAAGTCTGACGGCTGAAGCTCAAGGATGGCCGAGCGTTATCGAGCTCCCCCAGAGATGTCACTGGGGTGGTATGTTCATGGTATGTTCACCCCCCCCACAGAACTCCTTCGAACGAGCTTGGTTTAGAACAGCAACTGGACTTCGCAACTGACTTAAATAGAGTCAGCAACTGGACTTCGGGGCTCTGTCTTGGAGAGGGTTGGTGCGGTGCAGAGGTCAGAGCCGCTCGCGATCTTGGGCTTATCTTGGAAGGACACACTGCTTTGACTTGGTATGTCATAAATAAACTGAATTTGAATAACTTAGTAAGGGACTGGGGCGGCACGGTGGCTTAGTGGTTAGCACATTCGCCTCTCAGCACTAGGGATTCCCGAGTTCGAATCCCCATCTGGGTGGAGTTTCCATGTTCTCCCCGTGTCCGCGTGGGTTTCCTCCGGGTTCTCCGGTTTCCTCCCACAGTCCAAAAACATGGATCAAGTCAATTGATTTGATCCAAATTGCCCCGTGTTTGTGTGAGTTTGTGCCCAGCGATAGATTGGCACCCTGTCCTGGGTGTATCTGCCCAGCGCCCGAGACGTTCTCCCCTGGATGGGCATGGGGAACACCCCCCCCCGCGACCCTAATATAGGATAAAGCGGAAGATAATGAATGAATGAATGAGTAAGGGACTGCATGTGGTTTTTGACGCCTTCAGAAAAGGTTCATCATGGAAATATTGATTTCCTAATAGTCTTAAATAGTGTTGGTGACCAAGGGTTTAGGGATTCTGTAAAGTGTCCATACCTTTCTAAAAGTGTATGAAACCTCACCTGCATTTATGTCTCCACCTGAACTCTGAGCCAATCTAAGACCAGGATCCTTTAATCTTAATCCACATCCATGATCCTGTGCTCATTCACAACAGACTGCTAGCTGGCATTCTATTTATTCATTCATTCATTGTCTCCCGATTTATCCTCTATTACGCTCGTGGGGGGGTTCCCCATGCCCATACAGGGGAGAACGTCTCAGGCGCTGGGCAAATACACCCAGGACAGGGCGCAATCCATCACACACACTCACTCACTCAGACACACTCTACATGGGGCAATTTGTAGAACTCAATTGACTTGATCCATGTTTTTGGACTGTGGGAGGAAACCGGAGAACCCGGAGGAAGCCCACGCAGACACGGGGAGAACATGGAAACTCCACCCAGATGGGGATTCGAACCAGGAATCCCTAGCGCTAAGAGGCGAACGTGCTGACCACTAAACCACCGTGCCGCCGCATTCTATTTAAGGAAACCAAAATGCAGTCAGTTCAAAGGAACAGTGATGTCAGAGGCCATGGGCGTGACATTTCAATTTCTTTTATAACATGCTTGGAAAAAAACATCAAAAACACCTAATACTGGTTTATACTGGTTTTTGATGATTTAAAAAAAAAATAATAATTTTACAGTTTTTTTGTGATTTAGTGTTGCACATACATTTATATTTCTATCTGACCTACAATACATCCAGTCTGAGCTTCAATAATGATTAATGATTCATTTTTTTGGACATCTGTGATATGGTTGAAATTCTGACTGGTTAGAAACACTAGGTTCTAGATCTGTGACATTTCAAAAATCCACCTGGTTGGATAAAAACTCTCGTTGGAAACGATCCGCTCACGACTTTCTGCTCATAAATGGCTGGATTAATGGAATCGACACAGTGTGTTTGCATAAAGCTTGCAAACAACTCAGGAACAATCAGGAGGGGTACAACGAGAGAGAAAAAAAAAGAAAAAAAAAAAAAAAAAAAAAGAGATGACTGGAATCATATGGCCCGTCTGTTATAAATTACTCGGGACTGTCTGTACGCAGGAACACACTGGAGGGGTGTCTATGTGCGTAAAAGATTGTTTACTCTTAGACTTCCTGCCTTGGGGATCAAGAACTGCTGCTAAAAATACCCTTTATACTCCTGTAGTCTGGGTCCAGATGTTTTCTGCATTAGTTTACCATGAAGACTAAAACACACATGCAGACAGATACTATAAAACCTTTTTCTGATGCGTCACTGACGATGACCTACCACCAAGAGCGGCAAATAATCAGATAACCGTAAAAAATCTCAGATTTCAGCCATCGATCGATGAGTCAACATGCACTTAAGTAATGAGATACTCCCACACGCTCATAGATACAGATCCTTCAATAAGTTTTGGCACCAGGCTATTAAGACATGCATTATTGTTCTTTTCTAACAATACCCCATCATACCTGTAGGGTAGCTACTGCCGCTGCCCTCTTTAGGGGACACTTTCATGTACTGTTTGGAAACATATGTAGGAACCAATGCCGGGCTAAAGGGCGTGGTAGCTCAGTGGTTAGGGTGTTGGGTTATCAATCTGAAGGTTGGGGGTTCAAATCCCAGGTCCACTGAAGTTACCAGTGAGCAAGACCCTTAACCCTCATTGCTCCAGGGATGTTGTGATGAACCCTGTGTCCAGCTTGTAAGTCGCTTTGGATAAAAGCGTCTGCCAAATGACCAAATGTAAATGTAATGTACAAATGGGATGCTTCAGTACCAACCTCCGAGCACTTTTATTATCATCGAGCATCAGAGGGATCATTCACAACTACAACGACTAAACTCCATCCATTATCTTCCGCTTTATCCTATATTAGGGTCGCGGGGGGGGGGGGGGGTTCCCCATGCCCATCCAGGGGAGAACGTCTCGGGCGCTGGGCAGATACACCCAGGACAGGGCGCCAATCTATGACTAGGCACACACTCACACACACTTTATATGGAGCAATTTGGAGAATTCAATTGACTTGATCCATGTTTTTGGACTGTGGGTGGAAACCAGAGAACCCGGAGGAAACTCAGGTGGACACGGGGAGAACATGGAAACTCCACCCAGATTGGGATTCGAACCGGGAATCCCTAGTGCTGAGAGGAGAACGTGCTAACCACTAAACCACCGTGCCGCCTTCAATTTAGAAGAATATATCTGTTTAAATTGCATGGCTTGATGTTTGGCTGTACAAACTTGTGGAAATGGGATTGAATGAAGCACCAAAGCCTACAAATAACAATGATACTCCACGAGCCAACATTCAGAATAAAGAAGTATTAAGTGATAACGCCCAGGTATCTCTCTTACCACAGTCTCGGGGGTTCCGCTGTACAAATGGTGTGGCGTATTCAATCCCTGTGCTTTTTAATCAGTGTTTGTGTTACAAGTGAGGGTCCTGTACCAAGTGTGAAGCTGACTGTAATCTCCGTGCCAATTTGCACCGTGCCCTGCGCTCCAGATGGCTCCTATGGATAATGCCATCTGCCAGCCCAGAGCAGCGAGGAAGATTAGCAGGTCTCTATACCCCACTGACACACTCACACACTCGCACACACAAACGCACAAACACTCTGTATGTCAGGGCAAGGTAAAGAGGATTACAAGGCTCTTCCTCTCTATTGCCAAATCACACTGATCTATTTCTCCCCAACCCACACACACACACACACACACACACAAACATACACACACACACAAACATACACATACACACACTGTACAAACACAGACGACACCCAAATCCCAGGGCCTTCGTTAAAACAACACCCAATTGCTAACTCCAGTTACCCATGGAGGTGGGAGACTCCCTCCCACATTCCGTACCATGGAGAATTCAAAGCCCTGGGTACAAAGCCAGTCTCACAATAAAAACACAAAGCTAATGATGGAGGAGTCAAATGAAAATCATATGGATATGCAATGAGCACATGCGATGACAAACTGTTACTGTGGCATTTTATTTGCACCATATGAGCCAGTGTGTGGTGGTTTAGTGATTAGCACATTCTCCTCTCAGCACTAGGGATTCCCGGTTCGAATCCCAACCTGGGTGGAGTTTCCATGTTCTCCCCGTGTCTGCGTGGGTTTCCTCCGGGTTCTCCGCTTTCCTCCCACAGTCCAAAAACATGGATCAAGTCAATGGAGTTCTCCAAATTGTCCCATATAGAGTGTGTCTGTGTGAGTGAGTGTGTGCCCAGCGATAGATTGGCGTCTGGTCCTGGGTGTGTCTACCCAGCGCCCGAAACGTTCTCCCATTGATGGGCATGGGGAACCCCACCACGACCCTAATAGAGGATAAAGCGGAAGATAATGGATGGACAGGGGGCACGGTGGCTTAGTGGTTAGCACGTTCTCCTCTCAGCACTAGGGATTCCCGGTTCGAATCCCAACCTGGGAGGAGTTTCCATGTTCTCCCCGTGTCCGCATGGGTTTCCTCCGGGTTCTCCGGTTTCCTCCCACAGTCTGAACACATGGATCAAGTCAAGTGAGTTCTCCAAATTGCCCCATATAGAGTGTGTGTGTCTGTGTGAGTGAGTGTGTGCCCAGCGATAGATTGGGGCCCTATCCTGGGTGTATCTGCCCAGCGCCCGAAACGTTCTCCACTGGATGGGCATGGGGAACCCCCCACCCCCCCCGTGACCCCAATATAGGATAAAGAGGAAGATACATTTGAAGATCACACCAGTAAGTGAAAAGTAGACTGCAACTTTCCACAGACAAAAAAAAAAAAAAAAAAAAAACTGAAATTCAGTGGAGACTGAAACGACATTGGAACTCTTATCAGATTCCATGGTTTTTTCCAACGAGCTCATGTAGGTACGCCAGTCAGGTGTCCACATTCGTTTGGCCACATAGTGGTGAGCTCCAGAAGTCCGGAATGAAGACTACTGACCACAATTATGCATTTGTGGGCAAGTGCATCTGTCAAAGGCCATAAAAGGGAAATGTAAAACAGTGAAACCACAGCAGTCAGTGGTGATCGGTCACGCTCGGATCCTCCTTTTAATAACATACCCACAAATTTTTTTTAGCTCCGTCCAATCCGTGCAGTCATCTAATTATGCCCGATCCCAGACAGAGTATCAGTATCAGCGCTGATTAGAACCGATATTCATTGCTGCACTACATCACTGTTGAACTGGGTTTGTCTTGAATGCATTTCAGAGTCGCTCGTGTTGCCCATCACGGATCACGCATATGAAAATAGAATGCAAATGTTCTAACGCACGTTGCCTTCCTGCCTGTGGTGCTTTGCATAACTTCATTTGGCTCGCAGTATACGAGGAACTCACTCGCAGGTCAGCTTCAGTCTAAAAAACGTACAGATACAGTCGTCCCTGCCACGCCCACTGACATCAAGCAGAGAAGAGTTTCAATAGACAATAAAACATTCATTCATTCATCATCTCCCGCTTTATCCTCTAATAGGGTCGCGGTGGGGTTCCCCATGCCCATCCAGGGGAGAACGTTTCGGGCGCTGGGCAGATACACCCAGGACAGGACACCAATCCATCGCTGGGCACACACTCACTCACACACACACTCTATATGAGGCAATTTTTGGAGAGTTCAATTGACTTGATCCGTGTTTTTGGACTGTGGGAGGAAACCCACGCGAACACGGGGAGAACATGGAAACTCCACCCAGATGGGGATTCGAACCGGGAATCCCTAAAACTGAGAGGAGAACGTACTAACCACTAAGCCACCCTGCCGCCTGACAATAAAACAATCCATCCATCCATTATCTTCCGCTTTTTCCTCTATTAGGGTCGCAGGGGGGTTCCCCATGCCCATCCAGGGGAGAACGTTTTGGGCGCTGGGCAGATACACCCAGGACAGGGCGCCAATCTATCGCTGGGCACACACTCACTCACACACACGCTCTATATGGGGAAATTTTTGGAGAATTCAATTGACTTGATCCATGTTTTTGGTCTATGGGAGGAAACCGGAGAACCCGGAGGAAACCCACGCAGACACGGGGAGAACATGGAAACTCCACCCAGATGGGGATTCGAACTGGGAATCCCTAGTGCTGAGAGGAGAACGTGCTAACCACTAAGCCACCGTGCTTAAAAAGGCAAAAAAAAAAAAGCCAAAATGAAATTGATTCGATATCTAAGCACAAAAACCACAGGGAGAGCATCAGGGAGTTCTGTGAGGACTTTAAGCACATGATTAATCAGGATGCTGAATGTGTGTCAGAGCAGTGGAGCACAAGTCGTGGCCTGATGGCTGTGTCGTAGTGAAACCGCCAGCTGTGCGAGCACTTCCAGTCGGCCCCGGTTTAGAAAGGACTAGATACTAACACTTAATACCAGGGATTAGCATTTCTATTGGTGTTCTGCTGGGACAAAATCATCTCTTCTCCTCACGGAACCAAAATCAGACCAACTTGTATGGAACTATATCATTCATTCATTCATTATCTCCCGCTTTATCCTCTATTAGGGTCGCGGTGGGGTTCCCCATGCCCATCCAGGGGAGAACGTCTCGGGCGCTGGGCAGATACACCCAGGACAGGGCGCCAATCCGTCGCTGGGCACACACTCACTCACACAGACACACTCTATATGGGGCAATTTGGAGAACTCAATTGACTTGATCCATGTTTTTGGACTGTGGGAGGAAACCGGAGAACCCGGGGGAAACCCACGCAGACAGGGGAGAACATGGAAACTCCACCCAGATGGGGATTCGAACCGGGAATCCCTAGTGCTGAGAGGAGAACATGCTAACCACTAAGCCACCGCCTTGGAACTATATCAATTGTTTTTATTTTTTATTAATAACATATTCAAATAGGGCGGCACAGTGTTCTCCTCTCAGCACTAGGGATTCCCGGTTCGAATCCCCATCTGGGTGGAGTTTCCATGTTCTCCCCGTGTCCGTGTGAGTTTCCTCCAGGTTCTCCGGTTTCCTCCCACAGTCCAAAAACATGGATCAAGTCGATTAAATTCTCCAAATTGCTCCATATAGAGTGTGTATGTGTGAGTGAGAGTGTGCTCAGAGATGGATTGGCGTCCTGTCCTGGGTGTATCTGCCCAGCGCCCGAAACGTTCTCCCCTGGATGGGCATGGGGAACCCCCCCGCGACCCCAATATAGGATAAAGCGGGAGATAATGAATGAATGAATGAATGTATTCCATTATCTATTATATATATCCATTATCTTCCGCTTTATCCTATATATTAGGGTCGTGGGGGGTTCCTCATGCCAATGTGTATTTAGTATTACAAAAACTGATTTTATTTCACACTTTGGAGATCAACACGGCTATTGGATGCCTGAGTTCGGTGTGGAGACTCGATTCAGGTGATAACCTTGGCAACTGGTTGCCGATAGCAACCGCCTCCAACGGCATGACTATTCATGTTGCGCTCAGACACTTCATGCTGCCTCCACAAACTAGGAGTGCCCTGTCTAATGCGAGGATTCAGTAGGCTTGCTGATGTGCATTTCTCCCTGCAGCGGTGTCTGACCCATCTTAAATCTGTGCCAGTGAGCAACAAACGGATTTGACCTTATTTTGGTTATAGACCCGATCCTGATCCGTGCAGAGCAATCAGACGCAATGTAATCAAATCGCAAATAACCACAGGCTTGTTTCCTTTATCTGTTCTGAGGTCAGCGACGCTTAATACATACCAGTTAGTGTTAAGCAAGACCGAGATGATTCCACAATCGCACGGTATTAAGGACAGAACCTTCCTGGTGCATTTGCATGCCTGTCGGAGAGTACTGGGTCGTGTGTGTTTTTCCAAAGCAGGTGTGTCCATGTTCCACACGATGCACGATTTAACTTTAAACACCCATCGTTTTGAAACCTCCACCAAGCAAGACAAATTTTGCCTCACGTTTCTCAATAGTGAATCCAGCGGAACCAACACTAACACTGAATTGGTGAGACGTACCATAGAACTACAAATATATGCATTTATATGGCAGGTGGAGCTGATAAAACAGACAAAATCTGTAAACAAGAGGGCGTAGATAATAAAGTGGAGTGTATATATAAATAATTTAATAATCTGGCAGAGGTGACGTGCTCCGGTATTGTTTATACCATAACAGTCCCAGTATGTTTCACCCATAACACCATATCTGCTTGAACAGTTTATAGTATCATAGTTTTTGGAGTTACAGGAGATGCGTGATATTAAAACATTACCGTAATGTTTTACAGAACACCACAGAAACAGTGTAGCAACCACCATTAGTTTGGGATGGGAGTGTTATATGTTGTGCAAAAGCGTATCATGGTGAAATTAAACGTCTCAGAGTCTCTATTCTAAGAACAGCACCTCTTGTGTTGGTCGCCATGTCCGCCACCTTCTGAAAGGCATCCAGGAACGCGGCAGCCGCCAGCACTGTGGTCCTGCAGGATGCAGAGAGGGGATTATAAATGTGTGCCATTCTACAGTTATGACCATATGACCATTGCAAATACAATTTGGTATTAAAATTACCACTACTATTAATTAAGTGTGTAGAGAACCTGACGGACTACAGAATGTGCTTGTAGAACTACATTGTATGATCAGTGGAACTGAGTAAATAGACCAAAAATTACAGAATACATAAGGGTGCACCAATGTGAGTGTATATGCAATATATAAAGAACAGGAATTATTATCATTAAATGATAATATATTATTAATATAGGGCGGCACGGTGGCTTAGTGGTTAGCACGTTCTCCTCTCAGCACTAGGGATTCCCGGTTCGAATCCCCATCTGGGTGGAGGTTCCATGTTCTCCCCGTGTCCGCGTGGGTTTCCTCCGGGTTCTCCGGTTTCCTCCCACAGTCCAAAAACATGGATCAAGTCAATTGAGTTCTCCAAATTGCCCCATGTAGAGTGTTTGTGTGCGTGAGTGTGTGTCTAGTGATAGATTGGCGTCCTGTCCTGGGTGTATCTGCCCAGCGCTCGAAACGTTCTCCCCTGGATGGGCATGGGGAACCCCACAGCGACCCTAATAGAGGATAAAGTGGAAGATAATGGATGGAGTAGGACTATATGTTGACTATATACAAGCGCGGACATTCAAATCTATCTGGATGCGATATGAAAACATGAGGGCGTGGGTTTCCTCCGGGTTCTCTGGTTTCCTCCCACAGTCCAAAAACATGGATCAAGTCAACTGAGTTCTCCAAATTGCCCCATGAAGAGTGTTTGTGTGAGTGAGTGTGTGTCCAGAGATAGATTGGCGCCCTGTCCTGGGTGTATCTGCCCAGCGCCCGAAACGTTCTCCCCTGGATGGGCATGGGGAACCCCCCCCCCACGCGACCCTAATATAGGATAAAGCTCTAAAAGAAGATAATGAATGAATTAATATTTTAATATAAGATTATATTGTCATTATTATCATCATTATTATAATGATTTTGTCATATCCAAAAATATCTTTGTGATCTCATTTTATTTTGTGTTTTACGACGTTATCAGGCCTTAAAATCGTAAAATGTGCCGATAGTTGATTCCTGTACGGAATGTGTTAACTCCTTTTCACTTAAAATCACAGAATTCAAGCAGCGGTGTCCAAACATTCGACAGGATACGCAGTTGAGGCCGATGTTTCTGGAACCCGACTGCCGCGACTGAGGTCCACTCATTTCCTGTTGTGTTCCGTCCACTGTGTGCTTCTTGGGGCTGAATTCAGGGCTCTGTTCCACTCTTTGATTAAAATCAGCTTCGGTTCGATTAAAAGGATTAAAACAGGAAACAGCACTCTCCAAAATGCTTCCATAACCCAGAACATAAGACAATACAGAGAGGGGACTGAAGTCCTGCCACAGACCTTCACATTAAGAACCTTTTCACCAGTCCGGTGGTGGTGCTCAGAGATACCGATTTTACTCCAGGTTATGAAGGCTGGCTGCTCAGCACATTTTTGTGTCTTCTGTGCACAAATAAATGTCCTGACTCAGGGCAGCCATGCACTCACAAGCTTACAGAAAGCTCTGAGTCCCCAGAACCAAGGATTACAGGAACTATAATTGGTTAATATAAAGTATAAATACCTACTATATAAGGAAATCATCTTTAAAATGTGATCTAATTTGGTTTCCCAATAAAAACCTTCTTCTGCTAAATTAATTATATTGTTTATCCATCCATTATCTTCCGCTTTATCCTCTATTAGGGTCGCGGCCGGGTTCCCCATGCACAACCAGGGGAGAAGGTCTCGGGCGCTGGGTAGATACACCCAGGAAAGGACGCCAATCTATCGCTGGACACACACTCACTCACACACACACACTCTATATGGGGCAATTTGGAGAACTCAATTGACTTGATCCATGTTTTTGGACTGTGGGAGGAAACCGGAGAACCCGGAGGAAACCCACGTGGACACGGGAAGAACATGGAAACTCCACCAGATGGGGATTCGAACCGGGAATCTCTAGCGCTGAGAGGAGAACATGCCAACCACTAAGCCACCGTGCCACCCTATATTAATTTATTCATTCATCCATCCATTATCTTCCGCTTTGTCCTATATTAGGGTCGCGGGGGGGTTCCCCATGCCCATCCAGGGGAGAACGTCTCGGGCGCTGGGCAGATACACCCAGGACAGGGGGGGCAATCTATCGCTGGACACACACTCACTCACACAGACACACTCTATATGGGGCAATTTGGAGAACTCAATTGACTTGATCCATGTTTTTGGACTGTGGGAGGAAACCGGAGAACCCGGAGGAAACCCACACAGACACGGGGAGAACATGGAAACTCCACCCAGATGGGGATTCGAACCGGGAATCTCTAGCGCTGAGAAGAGAACATTCTAAACACTAAGCCCCTATATTAATTTAATCATATTAAAATATTATATTACATATAACATAAAATATTACATATAAATAATGATATAAATATTAATGATTAATTATATGTAATTCATTAATGTTGACAGATTTTGATGGAGGTTGTAAAATCACCTGAGCTGGGAGTGTAGCTTCGTAGCCTTGGTGCTGAAGTCCTCCCAAACCGGATATGAGTTCTGAAATGCAAAAGGCGTGTCATTATAAACATGTACAGGCCTCATTTTCTACATACAATACGTTGACAAAGGTACTGGGACACCGGCTACAAAAGAATTTATAACAGCCCATTTCACGTCCCTCCCCCCTGCAGGCACAACAGCTCCCACTCTTCTGGGAAAGCCTTCAACCTGCAAGAATGAGTGTGAATGTCAACGAGAATTTATAAAGTCAGACACTAATGTTGGGCAAGAAGATCTGGCTCACGTCACAAAAGTGTAGGGTGAGGTTAAGGTCAGTCACATGCTTCCACACCAAACTCTCGCCCATGTATTTGTGGATGTTGCACTGTGCAAGAGCCTTCTCCAAATTGCCCCATATAGAGTGTGTCTGTGTGAGTGAGTAAGTGTGTGCCCAGTGATAGATTGGTGTCCTGTCCTGGGTGTATCTGCCCAGCGCCCGAGACGTTCTCCCCTGGATGGGCATGGGGAACCCCCCCCGCGACCCTAATATAGGATAAAGCGGAAGATAATGAATGAATGAATGAATGTTCAAAATGGGCGGCACAGTGGCTTAGTGGTTGGCATGTTCTCTCAGCACTAGGGATTCCTGGTTCGAATCCCAATCTGGGTGGATCTGGGTGGCACCCTGTCCTGGGTCTATCTGCCCAGCGCCCGAAACGTTCTACCCTGGATGGGCATGGGGAACCCCCCCAGATTCATACTGCATTACAATGAACCATTTAAACGGTCGGGCGGCACGTGGCTTAGTGGTTGGCATGTTCTCCTCTCAGCACTAGGGATTCCCAGTTCAAATCCCCATCTGGGTGGAGTTTCCATGTTCTCCCCGTGTCCGCGTGGGTTTCCTCCGAGTTCTCCGGTTTCCTCCCACAGTCCAAAAACATGCATCAAGTCAATTGAGTTCTCCAAATTGCCCCATATAGAGTGTGTCTGTGTGTGTGAGTGAGTGTGTGTCCAGTGATAGATTGGCGTCCTGTCCTGGGTGTATCTGCCCAGCGCCCGAAACGTTCTCCCCTGGATGGGCATGGGGAACCCCCCCGCGACCCTAATATAGGATACAGCAGAAGATAATGGATAGATGGATTTAAACGGTCACTCTAACAAACCATTTTCATTTTGTGTTGTTGTTCTTCACCAACGAAACCCACAACACGACGACTTCCAGCATTAAAAAAAAGGCTTTTTGTTATTTTTGTTTATGAAGATTCTGGACCCGTTGGCCAGAGAGAGCTCTTTCATGACTTCAATTAAAAACAGATCAGCTGTGTTTCACAGGAAGGAAAAAAAAACATTAAAAAAAAAACAGATTTTTAATAAAACCTTCAAACGCAGTCAGAGCTCAGTGCTCGGTTTGAAAACAGCCATTAATTGTTTTTGGTTCTCGTTAATAAGCGTTTTAATTGAACATGAATGTGTTTAAACTAAAGGCAAGCAGATGAGAATACTGTGTTACTGCTGTGACTTTAATGACAGCTGACAGCCGCTAATGATTTTATGTGCTTTAAGTTCCTCAGGAAGCCAAGAGCTAACTAATCCAACAAACCCACACGACGTCCAAGATCACCTTCTAAACCTTAGGTACTGGTTTTGGTTCAGTAAGAACTGTTTAACTGCTAATGCATCAGGGTTTTTGAGGAAACAAGTATGTAAAGACATGAACAACAAGTTAAAGCTCATTCATTCATCCATTATCTTCCGCTTTATCCTTTATTAGGGTCGCGGTGGGGTTCCCCATGCCCATCCAGGGGAGAACGTTTCGGGCGCTGGGCAGATACACCCAGAACAGGACACCAATCCATCGCTGGGCACACACTTACTCACACAGACACACTCTATATGGGGCAATTTGGAGAATTCAATTGACTTGATTCACGTTTTTGGACTGTGGGAGGAAACCGGAGAACCCGGAGGAAACCCACGCGGACACGGGGAGAACATGGAAACTCCACCCAGATTCGAACCGGGAATCCCTAGCACTAAACCACTAAGCCACCATGCCGTCCCAAGTTAAAGCTATTAAATTAAATAAATGACATCAACATTGGGGCGGCACGGTGGCTTAGTGGTTTAGCATGTTCTCCTCTCAGCACTAGGGATTCCCGGTTCGAATCCACCTGGGTGGAGTTTCCATGTTCTCCCCGTGTCCGCGTGGGTTTCCTCCGGGTTCTCCGGTTTCCTCCCACAGTCCAAAACCATGGATCAAGTCAATTGAGTTCTCCCAATTGCCCCATATAGAGTGTGTCTGTGTGAGTGAGAGTGTGTCCAGCGATAGATTGGCGTCCTGTCCTGGGTGTATCTGTCCAGAGCCCGAAACGCCCCTGGATGGGCATGGGGAACCCCCCCGCGACCCTAATATAGGATAAAGCAGAAGATAATGGATGGATGGATGGACGTCAACATTGCAGACCCTGGTTAATTAATTATATTGCTTTAACCTAAAAGCAATCTTATTTATGACACAAATGTAGGGTTTTATATCATCACCATCTGAACTCTGAACGTCTGAACAACACGGCCATAAAGAAACCGGACTATTCTGCATATTTAAACTATGTGGTGCCACAGTGTTTGAGGATTTAGTGGAAAGCTGAACACATTTCCCCTGCAGCGATAGCCATGTCCTTTCTCAGAGCCACAGGTGGCTAATTAGCTTTCCCGTCGTGTGGAGCGGAGGACCACGCTGAGAGTCTGAGACAGATAAATATATAATCCAGGCTTTACTCGCAATTCAGTCTTTGCAGATGATGGAATTTTCCCATTAAGATATTTTAGTTCAAGGACAGGATGTGACGTGTACGATAACTACAAAAGTCTGAGCAGGAAATGAGAGGAATCTCTTGCTGCTCGTTCCTCGAACCGAGGAGGAAAAAGTCCTTCAACACATTGTGCATTAACAACACATTAACAACTCCACTGTCTCCTCTGAGTTTCCCCAGGAAATCATTGTGTGCTTGTAAAACAGTTCTGAGTCTAGGTCTCATCCTGAGATCCTGAACTTAAACCAGTTATTAAACCTGAGCCAGAGTCTGGACCTGACTCTGAGATCGCACCTAAAACTATGAACAGACATCGGAGTCTGGAGCCTATCTTAAGTCAGGACCTGAGCTTGAGTCAGGCCTTGCATCTAAATCTGGACCTGAGTCTGGACCTGGGGCTTGAGGATACAGGATACATCAGAGTTTGTATCTGCGCTTGCGTATGGTCCTAACTTAGATGCTCTACCTGAGACTGAGTGTAGATCAGAACTTTTTTATAAAACTGAGACCAAAGGGGTGGCACGGTGGCTTAGTGGTTTAGCACGTTCTCCTCTCAGCGCTAGGGATTCCCGGTTCGAATCCCAATCTGGGTGGAGTTTCCATGTTCTCCCCGTGTCCGCGTGGGTTTCCTCCGCGTTCTCCGGTTTCCTCCCACAGTCCAAAAACATGGATCAAGTCAATTGAGTTTCCATGTTCTCCCCGTGTCCGCGTGGGTTTCCTCCGCGTTCTCCTGTTTCCTCCCACAGTCCAAAAACATGGATCAAGTCAATTGAGTTCTCCAAGTTACCCCATATAGAGTGTGTCTGTGTGAGTGAGCGCGTGGCCAGCGATGGATTGGCGTCCTGTCCTGGGTGTATCTGCCCAGCGCCCGAGACGTTCTCCCCTAGATGGGCATGGGGAACCCCCCTGCGACCCTAATATAGGATAAAGCGTGAGATAATGAATGAGACCAAGGGGGCGGCACGGTGGCTTAGTGGTTTAGCACGTTCTCCTCTCAGCGCTAGGGATTCCCGGTTCGAATCCCAATCTGGGTGGAGTTTCCATGTTCTCCCTGTGTCTGCGTGGGTTTCCTCCGGGTTCTCCGGTTTCCTTCCACAGTCCAAAAACATGGATCAAAGTCAATTGAGTTCTCCAATAATTGCCCCATATAGAGTGTGTCTGTGTGAGTGAGTGTGTGCCCAGCGATAGATTGGCGTCCTGTCCTGGGTGTATCTGCCCAGCGCCCGAAACGTTCTCCCCTGGATGGGCATGGGGAACCCGCCCGCGACCCTAATATAGGATAAAGCGGAAGATAATGAATGGATGGACGAGACCAAGGGTGGATCTGAGCTTAAATTAGGATCTTAATCTGGAGTTAAACCTAAGTCTGAATTTAATCACATTCTGACTGAATATTTGTCATCAAATCTGGAGTTTAAATCTGAATCCGATCCTTATGCTGAACTTGTGCCCCAATCGCAGGCTGTATTTAAATCTGCATCTAAGTTTGAACCTGAGTCTAAACCTGGCTCGGAGTCTAAATCTGATCGAACCCAAGGCTGAGAACCCAAGAGATAACCACCCTACAACTGCACCACCATGTCACCATGACTTCAGGATTCATCACTCTAGAATTCCACCCACATAAAGTACAAGCTGCTTGACTCACAAACAACCTCTTTGCAAAGGTTCCTCAAAGAACCATAACTGATTCTTCACATTTCTCATATTGCTCCACAAAATATGAACATCCTTATGGTTCTCAAACAAATAACACCACTAAAAAAACAACTGCCTTTGTGGTATATTCATTCATCCATCCATTATCTTCCACTTTATCCTATATTAGGGTCGCGTGGTGGTTCCCCATGCCCATCCAGGGGAGAACGTTTCGGGCGCTGGGCAGATACACCCAGAACGGCACCAATCTATCGCTGGGCACACACTCACTCACACAGACACACTCTATATGGGGCAATTTGGAAAACTCAATTGACTTGTTCCATGTTTTTAGACTGTGGGAGGAAACCTCCTTTGTGGTATATTAATTGAACTAATTAATTTGTCTGAATATTAATTGGACTGGTGGTCCTGCAGGACGCCCCCTAATGGACTCACATATAGTTTTCCAGTTGTTAGAGTTTTTCCATTTGTTAAATATCTCTAACATTAGTGTCCTACATTGTTGTTGCTGCCCGGCCGCTCAAGGAGGATGAGTCTCCCACTGAGTCTTGGTCCTCACAAGGTTTCTTCCTTAAATAACAACATAACAGGGGGTTTTTTCTTGCCGCTGTCGCTTCGGGTTGCTCTTTGGGGGTTTAAAGGCTTTTCATTCTGTAAAGCTGCTTTGTGACGACGTACTGTTGTAAAAAGCGCGACATAAATAAATAACTTGAACTTGAAAAATCACTTGGTAAGAAATCACTGAAGTACCATTAATAACGCTGACTCTTTGTGGCTCTGAGGAACCTTTTCTGGCGTGTCTTCAGGCTTTCCGACCCTTAGCAGTTTACTATCGGAACTCGGGCCGCTCTCGGCTATTACGTCCTGATCCAAATAAAGCACTGGCTTGGCAACTTGCCCCAAAAAGTTGTGTGGGACTGTCGGCCTTGTGATCCAAGTGCTTTAAGAGAGCATTTCGCTTCTTAAAGGGTTCTTAGGGAAGCCGAGCCTGTGGGAGGGATGACTAAATATAACCGAGTGAGTTGGTAACATGATAGTAGGAAAAGAGGAGAGGGCATGAGCAGCTGTCTGTGTTTATGGGTGCTGTAAAACCTTTAGAACCTGAAGCTCTCTGATCTATCACCTCCAACCTAAGCATAAAGTTCCATTTTCGCAAAATGTACACGTTAAATAGAATAGATCTTAGTATGAATATTAAAAAGTGTCATGTATAGATGGACTCTTCATGGTGACGTACCGTACCCCAACTCTTTCTTTGATCTTATTTTGGTACTGGCATTGTCACACCTATACCACAATCTAAAGCAGCTGTGTTGTTAAGGTCACAAGCGTTACAGTGTTCATTAGGGGTATATTCAACTAAAGATTTTCATAGTCAAATCTGATTCGTCAGATTTTCCCTATAGTCGACTGATAGTCGAATCAGTTAAAATTTCACGACAAGATGGCGCTAAGGGCGTAATTTAAAAAAAAATTTATATTTTACTTGTTTTTCTAACAAAAGAAAACCTTTTTTTTGTTTTTCTTTTTTCTTTTTTTTCTAGAAATTAGGATGATTTTATTTGACAAAAGGCTATATATATAACGAAAACAAAGACATTTCATGTAAAAACTAATGCTTAGCAGCAGCCATGGGCGCCCCCATGTGGTCAAAATGGTACATTTGACTATGAGGTTCATAGTCGACTACGGTTCTCCGAATCGAATCGTCCAATCAGCGAATATTGCAGCTCACCCCTAGTGTTCATTCATTCATTATCTTCCGTTTTATCCTCTATTTGCCCAGCGATGGATTGGCGCCCTGTCCTGGGTGTATCTGCCCAGCGCCCGAAACGTTCTCCCCTGGATGGGCATGGGGAACCCCGCCGCGGTCGCAGTGGGGTTCCCCATGCCCATCCAGGGGTGAACGTCTCGGGGGCTGGGCAGACACACCCAGGACAAGGCGCCAATCTATCACTGGGAACTCACTCACTCACACACAAAGATTTGCACACACACTCTATGTGGGGCAATTTGGAGAACTCAATTGACTTGATCCATGTTTTTGGACTGTGGGAGGAAACTGGAGAACCCGGAGGAAACCCACGCAGACACGGGGAGAACATGGAAACTCCACCCAGATGGGGATTTGAACCGGGAATCCCTAGCACTGAGAGGAGAACATGCTAAACACTAAGCCCGTTACAGTGTTTAGAGTAAAAAAAAAAAAAACTATGGACAGAATTACTGCAACACCTTCAGCTTTTAAACATCCTGATCCAAGTTGGTCCCCTTTTGCTGCTGACACAGCCTCCACTTGTTTGGACAAGACTAGATTTTGGATGTCTGGACCACAATCTTTGTTCTAGTGCCAGATAGTGTTGCGGTCAGGGTTAAACGGGGACCTATCAAGTTCTTCCGCGGAAAACTCATTGAGCCATGACATTATGCAAGTTACTTTGGGCATGGTGACACAGTAAGGGCCTTCCCTAAACTGTTCCCACAAAGTTGTCCAAAACGCACATCATTTTATACAGCGATGACAAATAAATAAAACACCTGAATTTACAGATAGACCCAGGACAGGGCGCCAATCTATCGCTGGACACACACACACTCACACACACACTCTATATGGGGCAATTTGGAGAACTCAATTGACTTGATCCATGTTTTTGGACTGTGGGAGGAAACCGGAGAACCCGGAGGAAACCCACACGGACCCGGGGAGAACATGGAAACTCCACCCAGATTGGGATTTGAATCCCTAGCACTGAGAGGAGAACATGCCAACCACTAAGCCACCGTGCCACCCTCTGTCCCAAACTTTTTGGATCAATGTTATTAAACATGGGGGGGGGGGTTCCCCATGCCCATCCAGGGGAGAACGTTTCGGGCGCTGGGCAGATAGACCCAGGACAGGACGCCAATCTATCGCTGGACACACACTCACTCACACACACACTCTATATGGGGCAATTTGGAGAACTCAATTGACTTGATCCATGTTTTTGGACTGTGGGAGGAAACCGGAGAACCCGGAGGAAACCCACGCGAACCAGGGGAGAACATGGAAACTGCACCCAGATTGGGATTCGAACCCCTAGCACTGAGAGGAGAACATGCCAACCACTAAGCCACCGTGCCGCCCTCTTTCCCAAACTATTTGGATCTATATTATTAAACATGTTGATATCTTGACGTTTCTCTTAGGAACTAATACTAATTAATAATTAAGTAAGTCTGATTACCCTGATTAAAAGCTGTAAGTGGTCTTAATCACAAATCTGTTCCAAGTGTAAAGCTTAAACCTGAGACATGTGGAGCCGCACACGACCGAAGCACGAGTCAAAGTGAATAAAGGGTTTTCAGGTTGCTTCTTATAACCTTACACATGGTTTTCTGTGAAGCCTTATTACGGTTTGTTCATAACAAAGCCCGAGGGCGGCACGGTGGCTTAGTGGTTAGCACGTTCTCCTCTCAGCGCTAGGGATTCCCGGTTCGAATCCCCATCTGGGTGGAGTTTCCATGTTCTCCCCGTGTCCGTGTGGGTTTCCTCCGGGTTCTCCGGTTTCCTCCCACAGTCCAAAAACATGGATCGAGTCAATTGAGTTCTCCAAATTGCCCCATATAGAATGTGTCTGTGTGAGTGAGTGTGTGCCCAGTGATAGATTGGCGTCCTGTCCTGGGTGTATCTGCCCAGCGCCCGAAATGTTCTCCCCTGGATGGGCATGGGGAACCCCACCGCGACCCTAATAGAGGATAAAGCACAAGATAATGGAGGTTACAGAGATTTGGAATAAGAATAAAGAACTTTTTTGGTTGTCGGCACGGTGGCTTAGTGGTTAGTATGTTCTCCTTTCAGCGCTAGGGATTCCCGGTTCGAATCCCCATCTGGGTGGAGTTTCCATGTTCTCCCCGTGTCCGCGTGGGTTTCCTCCGGGTTCTCCAGATTCCTCCCACAGTCCAAAAACATGGATCGAGTCAATTGAGTTCTCCAAATTGCCCCATATAGAGTGTGTCTGTGTGAGTGAGTGTGTGTCCAGCCATGGATTGGCGTCCTGTCCTGGGTGTATCTGCCCAGCGCCCGAAACGTTCTCCCCTGGATGGGCATGGGGAACCCCACCGCGACCCTAATATAGGATAAAGCGCAAGACATTTGTAATAAGAATAAAGAACTTTTTTGGTTGGCACGGTGGCTTAGTGGTTTAGCATGTTCTCCTCTCAGCGCTAGGGATTCCCGGTTCGAATCCCCATCTGGGTGGAGTTTCCATGTCCTCCCCGTGTCCGCGTGGGTTTCCTCCGGGTTCTCCAGATTCCTCCCACAGTCCAAAAACATGGATCGAGTCAATTGAGTTCTCCAAATTGCCCCATATAGAGTGTGTCTGTGTGAGTGAGTGTGTGCCCAGCGATAGATTGGCGCCCTGTCCTGGGTGTATCTCCCCTGGATGGACACAGGGAGACCCTAATATGGGATAAAGCTGAAGATAATGGATGAATGAATGAATAACAAAGCGCGCACTGGCCCTGTTCTCATTAATCTCAGCATCAATGGTCCAGGCAGCTGGAGCTCAACCCGAGACAAAGGCACTAAACCGGGCTGCTTTCGCTGGAGTTGGTCGGTGTTTTACCTTCATATCGTTGACAATCGCCTGGAATAATCCACCCAGAGCTCCGCACTCCCTCTCCACGCTCTCCATGTTGTCACGGCGCAATGAATGAGTGAAAAACCGCACGGAGTCGAAAAAAGAAGTCGGATTCCCAATTCAGGCTTCTCGCTCACATCCCGGTCCGGGGTGAATCGCACTGGAAGTCCCGGTTATCGGGGGAGAGAATCGAACCGCGGCTGTCGTTGTGGCTCGATCAAAAAGGATGACGGCTCGGGTCAAAAGCCTCGCACTGCCCTCCCAACCCCCCGACTAATCACAGAGAGAGGGCGCACTGTTGAACCCGGGGGCAGATTCGGAACGGTCTGCGTTTCAAACTGTCCGGAGCACGGCAGCAGAGGACGCGGGCGGCGCGGCGGTGGAAGCCCGGGGGGATGAAGCGATCGGCGCGATGCCGCGGAGGAGATTAGACGCTGGGAAAAAAGTCGAAGGCGGACGACAGGCGAGCGCGTGTGGACCCAGCGGGTTGCCTGATTGGGACGTTTCACCCCTTGGTGGGACGCCTGTTTTTAGGGGGGGTTCCGGAGAGCAGATTCCATCTATCCATTATCTTTCGCTTTATCCTCTACTAGGGTCTACACACTCACTCACACAGACACACTCTATATGGGGCAATTTGGAGAACTCAATTGACCTTGATCCACGTTTTTGGACTGTGCGAGGAAACCCGAGAACCCGGAGGAAACCCACGCAGACACGGGGAGAACATGGAAACTCCATCCAGTTGGGGATTCGAATGCTAGGAATCCCTAGTGCTGAGAGGAGAACATGCTAACCACTAAACCCCCGTGCCGCCTGATTTGGTTTATCCATCCATCCATTATCTTCAGCTTTATCCTCTACTAGGGTCGTGGGGGGGGAGGGGGAGCGTTTCGGGCCCTGGGACAGGGCGCCAATCCATCATTGGGCACACACTCACTCACACAGACACACTCTATATGGGGCAATTCGGAGAACTCAATTGACCTTGATCCAAGTTTTTGGACTGTGCGAGGAAACCTGAGAACCCGGAGGAAACCCACACAGACACGGGGAGAACATGGAAACTCCACCCAGATGGGGATTCGAACCGGGAATCCCTAGCGCTGAGAGGAGAACATGCTAAACCACTAAGCCACCGTGACGCCCTGAGAGCAGATTCAATAACAGATTTAAAAAAAGCTTCGTTTGGGGAGGAAAGTTGTCATTCATTCATTATCTTTTGCTTAATCCTGTACCAGGGTTGCGAGGGGGGGGTTCCCATGCCCATCCAGGGGAGAACGTTTCGGGCGCTGGGCAGATACACCCAGGACAGGGCGCCAATCTATCACTGGGCACACACTCACTCACACAGACACACTCTATATGGGGCAATTTGGAGAACTCAATTGACTTGATTCATGTTTTTGGACTGTGGGAGGAAACCGGAGAACCCGGAGGGAAACCCACACGGACACGGGGAGAACATGGAAACTCCACCCAGATCCAGATTCGAACCTGGATCCCCAGTGCTGAGAGCCGGACATGCTAACCACTAAGCCACTGTATCGCCTGATGAAAGTATTGTCGGCACATATAATATTATTAACAATATATTGTTTAAATAACGGAGGCACAGTGGCTTAGTGGTTAGCATGTTCTCCTCTCAGCATTAGGGATTCCCGGTTCGAATCCCCATCTGGGTGGAGTTTCCATGTTCTCCCCGTGTCTGCATGGGTTTCCTCCGGGTTCTCCGGTTTCCTCCCACAGTCCAATGAATTTATGTGAATAATGAATATATTGTTGAAATATTAGTTAATTTGCAGCAACTTTTGTCGGATGGGGATGGAAGCTGTGTTTACATTTAGAAGGAAGTCACCTTTAACCATTACTGTTTTAGAATTAGGGTTAGGCTTTAGTTAATTATCCATTTAAGACATTTACTATTCAGATTTATCTGAAATTTATTTGATCCAAAAGACATAAATCATAAAAAGCGTCTGTTAAATGACTAAATGTAAATGTAATAAATACATTAAATTCTTCTAACTTGGTTTGAACAATTTAGGGAAGGCCTATAAATGAAAACAGCAATTGTGCAGACAAACATACATTGTGAAATATGTTAATAATACCAAAAATAATAGCACAAATTAATACACAGCTAGATAAACCACTGCAATGTTGTTTCTTTAGTCCTTAAAACACTGAGGGTTAAGTTCAGCTCTGGCAACCTCAGAGGGAGGTCCTTCGGGGAGGACATATGGCAACAACATCAGAGGGAAGCGTACATGAGGTTAATGACACAGCTGGCGTTAAATGTGATGCTGGAAGTTTCTTTTTAGTTCAAGAATCCTCCCTGTTCGACAAAAAGATGTGAACTGATGAACACAGTCAACCTGTTCAAACAGAACTTACTAATTTTTTTGTGCATTATATTCCACATATTTCTTTTTAGGCGGCATAGTGGCTTAGTGGTTAGCATGTTCTCCTCTCAGCGCTAGGGATTCCCGGTTCGAATCCCCATCTGGGTGGAGTTTCCATGTTCTCCCCGTGTCTGCGTGGGTTTCCTCCGGGTTCTCGGGTTTCCTCGCACAGTCCAAAAACGTGGATCAAGTCAATTGAGTTCTCCAAATTGCCCCATATAGAGTGTGTCTGTGTGAGTGAGTGAGTGTGTGCCCAGCGATAGATTGGTGTCCTATCCTGGGTGTATCTGCCCAGCGCCCGAAACGTTCTCCCCTGGATGGGCATGGGGAACCCCCCCCCTTCCCCCGCGACCCTAATAGAGGATAAAGCGGGAGATAATGGTTGGATGGATGGTATTATACGGTGGCTTAGTGGTTAGCACGTTCGCCTTCCCGGTTCGAATCCCCATCTGGGTGGAGTTTCCATGTCCTCCCCGTGTCCGCGTGGGTTTCCTCTGGTTCTCCGGTTTCCTCCCACAGTCCAAAAAAATGGATCAAGTCAATTGAGTTCTCCAAATTGCCCCATATAGTGTGTGTCTGTGTGAGTGAGAGTGTGCCCAGCGATAGATTGGCGCCCTGTCCCGGGGGTATCTGCCCATTGCCCGAAACGTTCTCCCCTGGATGGGCATGGGGAACCCCACCGTGACCCTAATATAGGATAAAGCGAAAGATAATGAATAGATGGTGAATCAAGACTAAAACTTTTTCTTCCTAAGTTTGCTGAAAGTGCAATTATCTAAACTTTACCCCAAGTTTTCCAGTATGGAGACACAGACTCAGTGATTCATGACATCCATCACCTGCTTTGCATTCCAGCCACATGGCTCCTGCGCACACACGTTACCCATCCAGATCAAACAAGCTAGTAAAACGGGGACTGGTTCAGGTCATGCTGCTCTCTGGCCTCTTAAAGTCCTAAATGAACCACAGAACCGCAGATTAGTGGCAAAACCTGCTCATGTGATGAAACCAAGGAATGGAAAGAAAGCATATCTTCGAAAACAAACTTAAAGAAGGTTAAAGAGCAGCACTTAATACAAGATAAACACCATATTCTGTTTATTTTGGTCGCGTTTAAAATACCCATCTGCATTACCGCAGCGTTCTGTGCTTTAGAGGCTAAAGTTGAGATGATCAGTGATGACAGTTGCTACTTGCTTTAGACGACAAGTTTACTATTTAGTGACTGAGACGTCCCTTATTTTATTTTTACTTACATTTACATTTATTCATTTAGCAGATGCTTTTATCCAAAGCGACTTACAAGGTGAGCACAGGGTTCATCACAACATCCCTGGAGCAATGAGGGTTAAGGGTCTTGCTCAAGGACCCACACAGGTAACTTCAGTGGATTTGAACCGCCAACCTTCAGATTGATATCCCAACACCCTGACCACTGAGCTACCACACCCTATACTTACTTAAAATCACTTAAAATGTCTAAGTTTGTTGAAAATTCAAAAGTGATCTATGCAGCTTGTATTGATCAGGGCAAGAGGAGGTAGGGGGACTGTCTCTGCCCTGAAACCACCAGTCTGTTAGACTGAATTAAGGTCAGGGTTCTGTATGGGACACTCAACCATGTCTTTATGACCCTTGCTTTTTAAAAATGGGGCGTGGTGATGATGGAAGAAAAGGGGCCCTCCCCAAACTCATTCATTCATTATCTACCGCTATATCCTATATTAGGGTCGCGTGGGGGGGGAGAACGTTTTGGGCGCTGGGCAGATACACTCAGGACAGGACACCAATGTATCACTGGGCACACACTCACTCACACAGACACACTCTGTATGGGGCAATTTGGAGAACTCAATTGACTTGATCCATGTTTTTGTGGTGATGATGGAAGAAAAGGGGCTTACCCCAAACTAATTCATTCATTATCTACCGCTATATCCTATATTAGGGTCGCGGGGGGGGGTTCCCCATGCCCATCCAGGGGAGAACGTTTTGGGCGCTGGGCAGATACACTCAGGACAGGACACCAATCTATCACTGGGCACACACTCACTCACACAGACACACTCTATATGGGGCAATTTGGAGAACTCAATTGACTTGATCCATGTTTTTGGACTGAGGGAGGAAACCGGAGAACCCAGAGGAAACCCACGCGGACACGGGGAACACATGGAAACTCCACCCAGATGGGGATTCGAACCGGGAATCCCTAGTGCTGAGAGGAGAACGTGCCAACCACTAAGCCACCGTGCCGCCCTCTTCCCCAAACTGTTTCCACAAAGATACTAGCATGCAGTTCTAGCTTCTTGACATTTGACACCTGTGGAAATAAGACTAAACACGATCTCATAATTCATTGATTAAGACGCGCGTCCTGACCGTTTTGTCCATATTCAGTTCCCACTCATTTCTCAGTCTCTTGTCTCCATGACAAACACGAGAAACCTGGTTTACTGTGTTGTTATGTGAATCTTCTGGACATTTTCAAACAACCATCCTTTGTATGATTGTTGCTCGTGTTTTATACAAGTGGAAAATAACGCCTGGCCAGCGGCGTGTTGGTTTGATTTACGAAACGACTGCAGACTCTACGCTGACCACATTTTCCTGGAGACTTGCTAAAGATATCCCAGGGCTCTCAAAAATCTGACTCACAAAGAGTGGGCTGCTGTTCTGCTCATGGTGCTGCACATACATCGTGAACATTCTGTACCACAGCCACCTTTGTTAAACTAATATGTTCAGGAAACCACCACTAATTCGGTTACCTCTTAAACCTTTGGTTTTCAGGGCAGTGCGGAAAAGCTCTAAACATTTAGGGAGGGGTACCTCCAGATGTTCTGTCAGGTTCCCTGTCAATTCCTGGCTCCCTTCAATAAAAATGACTACGTTAAATCACTGCTTACAGTACAGAGTTTGATAACTTCAGCTGTAATGACATGTTTAGGGAGACGAGAAGAAGCAAGAGGGTCCGGGGTTTGATTCCTGGTTGAGGTGAACAAAGGTCCACCCTGTGCCAGTGTTGGGTTGCAACTGTTCCTGTTATTTAATAAACATACATATACATATCTATCTATATATATATATTATTCATTCATTCATTATCTTCTGCTTTATCCTATATTAGGGTCGCGGGGGGGGGGGGTTCCCCATGCCCATCCAGGGGAGAACGTCTCGGGCGCTGGGCAGATACACCC
This sequence comes from Corydoras sp. C115, assembly GCA_019802505.1. Classification (NCBI taxonomy): domain Eukaryota; kingdom Metazoa; phylum Chordata; class Actinopteri; order Siluriformes; family Callichthyidae; genus Corydoras; species Corydoras sp. C115. Next base: position 343,242 of record JAFMOC010000642.1, on the reverse strand, counting down.
AGGACAGGACACCAATCTATCGCTGAGCACACACTCACTCACACACACACGCACTCTATATGGGACAATTTGGAGAACTCAATTGACTTGATCCATGTTTTTGGACTGTGGGAGGAAACCGGAGAACCTGGAGGAAACCCACGCGGACACGGGGAGAACATGGAAACTCCACCCAGATGGGGATTCGAACCGAGAATCCCTAGCACTGAGAGGAGAACATGCCAACCATTAAGCCACCGTGCCACCTATTATATATTATATACCTTCAAATAAACAAAATAATTTGTATGCATGATAGAGTTGGCACATGGGGAGGCACAGTGGCTTAGTGGTTGGCATGTTCTCCTCTCAGAGCTAGGGATTCCCGGTTCGAATCCCCATCTGGGTGGAGTTTCCATGTTCTCCCCGTGTCCCCGTGGGTTTCCTCCGGGTTCTCCGGTTTCCTCCCACAGTCCAAAAACATGGACAAAGTCAACTGAGTTCTCCAAATTGTCCCATATACAGTGTTTGAGTGTGTGAGTGTGTGCCCAGAGATGGATTGGCACCCTGTCCTGGGTGTATCTGCCCAGCACCCGAAACGTTCTCCCCTGGATGGGCATGGGGAACCCCCCAGTGACCCTAATATAGGATAAAGCGGAAGATAATGGATGGATGAACTCTATATGGACCGATTGAGACACTATATGGTATTGAGACACTTAAGGACCCATCTCTTTGGAGTCCTCTCATTAAATTATGAAGGGAAAATGTTTATGTTAATTACATTTGCATTACATTTGGTCATTTATTGGACGCTTTTATCCAAAGCGACTTACAAGGTGAAAACAGGGTTAAACATAACATCCCTCGAGCAATGAGGGTTAAGGGTCTTGCTCAAGGACCCACATTGGTAACTTCAGTGGACCTGGGATTTGAACCGCCAACCTTCAGATTGATAACCCAACACCCTGACCACTGAGCTACCACTCCCATTAATGATAAGTGGAGCTGATAACAAGGATGGGTGAGTGTAGACACCAGGATGTATAGCTACTAAAGTGCTGTTTTCAATAATAACCAGAAACAGCCAGTTTAAATCACATAAGGTATTTGACAAGAGGATGTGTGCAGCTTTCTGGAAAATTTTTAATTTTCCAACCCTGATACTTGAAATGCCTCTTTTACCAGCGTTGGCCTCTGGCCTGGAGAGGAAGTTACTGTGGACCTGGAACTTCGTCTTCTTTTTTTTCCCCCCTCACTTAAACCTTTAGCAGGAACGCATAAGCCTGTGGAATTTCCTCCCGGACTGTGTGCTAAGTCTGTGGATGAAATTTAACAGTCATAGTGTCTTCATTAGAAAGGACAGAGGCAGAAACAAGAGTAAACATCATGCTGGTGAAGTGGACAGTGAAGGGAACACAGTAAGACGTTCACACTCCAGTAAGATAATAACATTTGAATTGAACAGCTTCTAAACCGTTTAATGTCAATGACCTGTCAACACATCCCTATGAAATGTGACATACACTCGCTGGCAACCGTATAACGTACACGCCCTTGTTTTTACACTCACTATACATTTTATGAGCTCCACTTACCACCTGCATGGACTTTGGGGTTTAACAATTACAGAAAACATTTCAACAAACATTACAATTTGAAGAAAGCCTTCTCAGAAGGGTGAAAGTTGTTATAGATGCAGAGGGAAAGCTGAGGGTAATGTGCAACAGAGAAAGGGGGTGCAGAGAACATGCAAACTCTACAAATAAATGAATAAATGAAAGAAAAAGTTTTTTGCAATAACACACACATATATATATATATATATATATATATATATATATATATAATATATATATACACACACATACACACACACACACATATATATATACACACAGACACATTATATATATATTTATATATATATATATATATATATATATATATATATATATATATATATATATATATATATATATATATATCTGGGTGGAGTTTCCATGTTCTCCCCGTGTCCGCGTGGGTTTCCTCCGGGTTCTCCGGTTTCCTCCCACAGTCCAAAAACATGGATCAAGTCAAGTGAATTCGCAAAATTGCCCCATATAAAGTGTGTGTGTGTGTGAGTGAGTGTTTGCCCAGCGATGGATTGGTGCCCTGTCCTGGGTGTAGCTGCCCAGCGCCCGAGACGTTCTCCCCTGGATGGGCATGGGGAACCCCACCGTGACCCTAATAGAGGATAAAGCGGGAGGTAATGAATGAATATATATATATATATATATATATATATATATATATATATATATATATATATATATATATTATATACATACACACACACACACACACATATATACACAAATATATATATACATATATACAAAATATAGTTTTAATGAGTCATGAAATATGAATGTGGATTTCTAATTTTAGTTCTTAAATGCAAAATAAACCCAATACCTGACCTGTTCTCCATCTACTGAATATGACACTGAGGAAGGAGGTTGAGGAGGAAACTACCTCTTCCTTTACATCATATCAGGCACAAAGCCTGTGACAAATGTATTTTCCTCTTTCAGTATTCCTCAAGAGAGAACAGTATGTCGTACCCCAGCCCCTCAACACACACCCATCCTGGGGTTTAAGAGAGGGTGTGTCCTGCTTTCCTCTTTCTGTAGATGTAAAAGATACCTACTACTGATCACTGTGGATAAGCAATAAGATATAAATGTCCTTGTCTCCGATACCCGAATCATGAATTATAAATAACGCATGAATAATACATTTATTATTGCAGCAGGAAATCAGGCATTTTGTCAGAAATGCAGAAATATGACAAACCTGTAATCACAAAATGGAAAAGGCTTTAACCCAAATTAGACACTAGCACATAAATAGTCTATGCTACTGTCGCCCTCTACTGGTGACACGCATATTACTGCATTATTTAGGTAATACATGCTCGTAAAAAAAAAAAAATAGGTGAGGGAGTTTTTCTTAGGTGAGGGAGTTCGTCCACACCAAACATAATAAGCATTATCTTTAAGATCAATGAAACAACAGCAAATGGAGTAAAAACAAATATTTTTGACTCAAGTTGACTAAAATCTATTATTAAGCTGCCTAGACACCAGAGATCATCTTGATTGAAAAGATGACAGGTACCCACAGGCTGATCTAATTCAGATTTGACCTTGATTATTGATATTAAGCATCATTCTATAAATAATGAGCTTACGTCTGTTGATTACTTGTTTTAAACTGTGTTTAGGATCACTGTCCTGCAGCAAGAGCCAAGTACAGTCCAGTTCACATGCTTTCTGGCTAAAGTTTTCCATGGTTGTGTGTTTGTATACTGTATTATAGTGCAGTATGTAACCCTGTGCTCTAATCCCAACCATCAAGTTGGAATAAATGTAATAAGCTTTGGATAAAGGCGTGTGCTGAATGACCAAATGAATGAAGAATGAAATGTCCTAGAAGCTCCTGTTGTTGTCTTAATAGTTTTGAGTATATATATATATATATATATATATATATATATATATATATATATATATATATATATATATATATATATATATATATATATATATATATACTCAAAACTATTAAGACAACAACAGGAGCTTCTAGGACATTTTATGCCGCATGGTGGGGTTTTGGGTTATCAATCTGAAGGTTGGGGGTTCAAATCCCAGGTCCACTGAAGTTACCAAAAACACACTCACTCACACAGACACACTCTATATGGGGCAATTTGGAGAACTCAATTGACTTGATCCATGTTTTTGGATCCATGTTTCTGTGGGAGGAACCCGGAGAACACCCACGCGGACACAGGGAGAACATGGAAACTCCACCCAGATGGGGATTCGAACCGGGAATCCCAAGAGCAGAGAGGAGAACGTGCCAACCACTAAGCCACTGTGCCCTTTTTTTATTCATTCATTATCTCCCGCTTTATCCTATATTAGGGTCATGGGGGGGGGGGGGGGGGTTCCCCATGCCCATCCAGGGGAGAACGTCTCGGGCGCTGGGCAGATACACCCAGGACAGGGCGCCAATCCATCGCTGGGCACACACTCACTCACACAGACACACTCTATATGGAGCAATTTTGAGAATTCAATTGACTTGATCCATGCTTTTGGACTGTGGGAGGAAACCGGAGAACCCGGAGGAAACCCATGCAGACACGGGGAGGACATGGAAACTCCTCCCAGATGGGGATTCGAACCGGGAATCCCTAGCGCTGAGAGGAGAACATGCTAACCACTAAGCCACCATGCTGCCATATATATATATATATATATATATATATATATATATATATATATATATATATATATATATATATATCTCCATATGCACATAGACTTCTGAGATGTATGCATTCAGTCAGTCATCTTCCTTTATAATAATAATTCCTCTCATTATTATTATTATTCAGTGGGTTTTTTTATTATTATTTATTATATTATTGTTCTGTTGTTACCTTCACTGATCCATTAGACCATAGAAGGGCATTATAGACCATTTGTTCTCTCCTGAGGAAATGTCCAGACAAGAACAGAACACATCTTAAAACCAAAGACTAAATCCTGTGAATATGGCAAAAGAGTTTATAAAAAGCCAAAATATAAACTTACAAACAATCAGGGTTTAAAATACTTGCCTAGTATATTTAATTAATATCTGTGGACTTTGAGCTCTCATTGAACGGTTAATACAGACACTACATGCACTCATGCCTTGTGCTCCGGTACTAACACCCATCAGTACCCCGAGCTGTTCGGAAGCAGCATTGTGTCACTCTTTCTGGAGAATAACCTGAGAAATGGTGGTTTGTAAATGAGGTTTGACCTGTTTCGTGTTTTTCACACAGAAAAGCATGACCACTAATTTAAACAGGACAAATTCCTTACGAAGAAACGTACGATAATGGGTGACTGAGATCCATTACTTGGTTTGAGATGCGGAAGAGTTTAACTTAAGACGGGTTCTATTTATAGGGACGTCTCTTTTGGAATGGGTCCTGCTGGAGGAGGTTGGAAACTCAGAATCTCATTGAAAGTCACTCCTAAGAAAGACAAAAGAGACTAAAGTAAATATACAAATGATAAATATACATATAAAACCAACGCTTTATTGAAGAGCCATTAAGCAGAGTGTTGTGCTCCCTTTGAAAAGGCACGGTGGCTTAGTGGTTAGCATGTTCTCCTCTCAGCACTAGGGATTCCTGGTTTGAATCCCCATCTGGGTGGAGTTTCCATGTTCTCCCCGTGTCCGCGTGGGTTTCCGCCGCGTTCTCCGGTTTCCTCCCACAGTCCAAAAACATGGATCAAGTCAATTGAGTTCTCCAAATTGCCCCATATAGAGTGTGTCTGTGTGAGTGAGTGTGTGCCCAGCGATGGATTGGCGCCCTGTCCTGGGTCTATCTGCCCAGCGCCCGCCCCTGGATGGGCATGGGGAACCCCCCCGCGACCCTAATAGAGGATAAAGCGGAAGATACTGAATGAATGTTCTCCCTTTGGATTTTAGAACTACATCAATTTGTCACTGGATTTTCAATTAGGAGCTCAAATGGTAGCAAACTAAGTGTTCAAATTTGTCCAGCTTTTAGACTGACCAGTCTGTTTAACATCAGCCCATAGGCGCTCAACTGAATTAAAATATGGGGACTTTAAAGACCAGTGAAGCTGAGAGCATTTCATTCATCCATTATCTTCCGCTTTATCCTCTATTAGGGTCGCGGTGGGGTTCCCCATGCCCATCCAGGGGAGAACGTTTCGGGAGCTGGGCAGAAACACCCAGGACAGGACACCAATCTATCACTGGGCACACACTCACTCACACAGACACACTCTATATGGGGCAATTTGGAGAACTCAATTGACTTGATCCATGTTTTTGGACTGTGGGAGGAAACCGGAGAACCCGGAGGAAACCCACGCGGACACGGTGAGAACATGGAAACTCCACCCAGATGGGGATTCGAAACGGGAATCCCTAGAGCTGAGAGGAGAACATGCTAACCACTAAGCCACCGTGCCACTAATTAAATAATAATAACTATAATTCAGGCGGCACGGTGGCTTAGTGGTTAGCACGTTCATCTCTCAGCACTAGGGATTCCCGTGATTCGTGTCCGTGTGGGTTTCCTCCGGGTTCTCCGGTTTTCTCCCACAGTCCAAAAACATGGATCAAGTCAATTAAATTCTCAAAATTGCCCCATATAGAGTGTGTCTGTGTGAGTGAGTGTGTATCCAGTAATAGAAAGGGCCCTGTCCTGGGTGTATCTGCCCAGCGCCCGAGACGTTCTCCCCTGGATGGGCATGGGGAACCCCACCGCGACCCTAATAAAGGATAAAGCGGGAGATAATGAATGAATAACTATAATTCATGTAACTCTGACTTTCATCCACTTATACAAATATAATGTCATTACGTTTTTGTTGGACAAAATCACAGCATTAATGATTTAAGGTGTATTTGTATTAATGTAAAGCATTTCCAGTTCAGCATTAACACATTTGCTGTCGAATGCAAAAGTATGTGAACCTCCAGCACGATTACATTACAGAGACTTTGGACAACCCTTATTGCATTAAACATGGAAACTCCACCCAGATGGGGATTCGAACCGGGAATCCCTAGTGCTGAGAGGAGAACGTGCTAACCACTAAGCCACCTTACTAAGCCCTGCTGAGAGCATTTGTCATGTTTAATTATTAAAGAATAACAATAAGAAGAGTTCTCTCTTACGTTTCCACTGTTCCAAAGACTGCTCTGCATTGTCCAGTGAGTGATCGTATGGCAGGGCCTCAGTCTCCACCTCTGGTTCACGAAAGTCTGTGAAGTAGGGCAGCGCCAGACCTTCAGCAGCCTTCACCCTCCTCTCTGGGTCTAGCAACAGCATGGACTCCAGCACAGCGATGGCTGCAAAGATAAACACACAGTAAACACACATCAGAGTCATTATCACAGCCCCATGCTTTTAAGACTTGTGTCTTAAAAGCATCTTAAAAACACATAACGATAAAGCTGCTTCATACACGTCTTCAACAAAACTATGTGGATATGTCGAAATTATTATTTGCAGACTTTATTACCTTCGTGCGGCACGGTGGCTTAGTGGTTAACATGTTCTCCTCTCAGTGCTAGGGATTCCCGGTTCGAATCCCCATCTGGGTGGAGTTTCCATGTTCTCCCCGCGTCTGTGTGGGTTTCCTCCGGGTTCTCCGGTTTCCTCCCACAGTCCAAAAACATGGATCAAGTCAATTGAATTCTCAAAAAATTGCCCCATATAGAGTGTGTCTGTGTGAGTGAGTGTGTGCCCAGTGATGGATTGGCGCCCTGTCCTGGGTGTGTCTGCCCAGCGCCCGAAACGTTCTCCCCTGGATGGGCATGGGGAACCCCACCGCGACACTAATAGAGGATAAAGCGGGAGATAATGAATGAATGAATTACCCTCGTTCTGAAAGTGGCCTTATTTAAATGGACCATGCTTTGTGCAGAGAGGTCCAGTCAATACCACATAAGCATAAATGTCTGCTTTTAAAATAAATTCTAAAGGCTTTCATGGCCAAAATCTATGAGTGTATGGGACTGAAAATGTATGTATGTTAATGATTAGTGCTGAAACAAACACCAGGGTCATGTTAAAGTACAAACTCAGTCACGAAGGGAGAAAAAAATGAATTAAAAGCTACTTGTACCTTCAGAGCTGGCGCCTGGCATCATCGACTGAAGGTCTTTCTTTTTAAGTTTGGGCAACTTTTGAATATAGGTTTTAGCCTGGAACATTAAGGAGGATGTTAAATGACATTCAGGGAGAAGTTGGAAATAAAGGATGATCACATGAAACGGTCTTACATCCTGCGACTGTAACTTGGAGATAAACTCTTGGGTGGGTGTTCCTGTGATCTTCATGATTTCTGTCAGTTGATCGAGGTCTGAGGCGACCGTGTTAAAGATCCAACACGTCAGTTCGGACCGAAAATTCATTCATTCATTCATTCATTCATTATCTTCCGCTTTATCCTATATTAGGGTCGCGGGGGGGAGGGGGGGGGGTTCCCCAAGCCCATCCAGGGGAGAACTTTTCGGGCGCTGGGCAGATACACCCAGGATAGGACGCACACACTCACTCACAGAGTCACACTCTAAATGGGGCAATTTGGAGAACTCAATTGACTCGATCCATGTTTTTGGACTGTGGGAGGAAACCGGAGAACCCGGAGGAAACCCACGCGGACACGGGGAGAACATGGGAACTCCACCCAGATGGGGATTCGAACCGGGAATCCCTAGCGCTGAGAACTTAGAGAATTCGAACTTAGAGCTGAGAGGAGAACATGCCAACCACTAAGCCACTGTGCCACCACATTTTCATTTCATTTTTCAAAATTATTTTCGGTCCGAGGGGCGGCACGGTGGCTTAGTGGTTGGCATGTTCTCCTCTCAGCGCTAGGGATTCCCGGTTCGAATCCCCATCTGGGTGGAGTTCCCATGTTCTCCCCGTGTCCGCGTGGGTTTCCTCCGGGTTCTCCGGTTTCCTCCCACAGTCCAAAAACATGGATCAAGTCAATTGAGTTCTCCAAATTGTCCCATATAGAGTGTTTGTGTGTGTGAGTGAGTGAGTGTGTGCCCAGTGATAGATTGGCGCCCTGTCCTGGGTGTATCTGCCCAGCGCTCGAAACGTTCTCCCCTGGATGGGCATGGGGAACCCCACCGCGACCCTAATAGAGGATAAAGCGGGAGATAATGAATGAATGAATGAAATGAAAATGACTTTTTGGAATTAAGCTTGCTGGAAACAACATGCACTTATTTTACCTTTTTAATTAAACTTATTATCATCTGTACAGAGAATTATAATCAAGTGCGAACAATAAACAAGCTGCCACCATGGTCCCACCAGAAGCCTTAGTATGACATCATACATATTAATGCCTTTGTACTTCAGCTGTGTTAATTATCAGTTTATAGTTTAGTATTTTATCTCTGTAATTGTCAGGGAATATGTTGTTCATTCAGGAAGCTCACTCACCTTTCAAGAGCTTTACCAGAACATCTGTATATTACATATAAGTAGATATAAATTAGGGTGAGGATACGGTCGTTTCCTTTGAACAGCGGTTTCCCCATCAGCATTTCTGCCATGATGCAGCCGACCGACCAGATGTCCACTGAAAAAAGGCAGAAAATTAGTAATGACCCTCCTCTTTACCGGTTAAACACAGCCTACCCGAGTATTGTTGTTGACACTAGGGGTGAGCTGCAATATTCGCTGATTCGACGATTCGATTCGGAGAACCGTAGTCGACTATGAACCTCATAGTCGAATGTACCATTTTGACCACATGGGGGTGTCCATGTCTGCTGCTAAGCATTAGTTTTTACATGAAATGTCTTTATTTTCGTTATATATATAGCCTTTTGTCAAATAAAATCATCCTAATTTCTGTTCATATTTTTTTTTAAATGATGTGTGCGCTTTAACAATAGGCTACACATTAATTAAGCTCCCACCAAACAGGGATCCCATTTACAGTGCTCTAGAAAAACAAGTAAAATATTTAAAAAAAAAAAAAAAAAATTTAAAAAAACCATGCTTATAGCGCCATCTTGTGGTGAAATTTTAACTGATTCGACTATCAGTCGACTATAGGGAAAATCTGACGAATCAGATTCGACTATGAAAATCCTTAGTTGAATACACCCCTAGTTGACGCACCTGCAGCCGAATAATTTGCAGCAACTTTGTAATTTCCAGCACCAACTCTAGAAGCGGGAGGCACGGTGGCTTAGTGGTTAGAACGTTCTCCTCTCGGCGCTAGGGATTCCCGGTTCGAATCCCCATCTGGGTGGAGTTTCCATGTTCTCCCCGTGTCTGCGTGGGTTTCCTCCGGGTTCTCCGGTTTCCTCCCACAGTCCAAAAACATGGATCAAGTCAATTGAGTTCTCCAAATTGCCCCATATAGAGTGTGTCTGTGTGAGTGTGTGCCCAGCGATAGATTGGCGTCCTGACCGGGGTGTATCTGCCCAGCGCCCGAAACGTTCTCACCTGGATGGGCATGGGGAACCCCCCCCGCGACCCTAATAGAGGATAAAGCGGGAGATAATGAATAAATGAATGAATAACTCTAGAAGCTGCTTTTGCGTGACACTGTGATGTAAACCACCCCTAGGCAGTTGGGGGAATTCTACAGCGGGTCTTTTCAGCCGTCATGCCTTAATGTGTCCAGACTTGTCGAAATGGAAATGGAAAGGTACCAGCAGTGTGTGGACTGACGGACTACTATTTAGCTATCTGAATAATTACATTTACATTTAGTCGTTCAGCAGACGCTTTTATCCAAAGCGACTTACAAATGAGAACATTACAAGTCAGAAGCCATGGAGAAAACCAACTACACTGTAAATTCATCAAACCTGATTGTTATTCGAAGCTGCGCACCCCCCCCCCTTTTTTTTTTTTTTTTTTTTTTTTTTTTTTTTTTTTTTTACAACAGGTATTTGTTAAAGAGATGCGTCTTCAGTAGTTTCTTAAAACTGTTTAGTGATTCTGCTTTACGGACAGAGTTGGGAAGAACGTTCCACCATTTTGCAGTGGTGAACACCACGAACTGAGAATGAGCTCCTTGGTGAGGTGGAACCACCAGGCGGCGATCATCACTGGAGCGAAGTGAACGAGTCGGAGTGTATTTTGAAAAGATAGAGTGAAGGTAGGAGGGGGAAGATCCAGAAATGGTTCTGTAGGCCAGAGTCAGTGACTTGTAATTAAATAATTAATCCATTATCTTCCGCTTTATCCTCTATTAGGGTCGCGGGGGGGTTCCCCATGCCCATCCAGGGGAGAACGTTTCGGGCGCTGGGCAGATACACCCAGGACAGGGCGCCAATCCATCGCAGGGCACACACTCACGCACGCATACACACTCTATATGGGGCAATTTGGAGAACTCAGTTGACTTGATCCATGTTTTTGGACTGTGGAAAGAAACCGGAGAACCCGGAGGAAACCCACACGGACACGGGGAGAACATGGAAACTCCACCCAGATGGGGATTCGAACCGGGAATCCCTAGTGCTGAGAGACGAACATGCCAACCACTAAGCCATTATTATTAAATAATAATAACTATAATTCAGGGCGGCACGGTGGCTTAGTGGTTAGCACGTTCGCCTCTCAGCACTAGGGATTCCCGGTTCAAATCCCCATCTGGGTGGAGTTTCCATGTTCTCCCCCGTGTCTGCGTGGGTTTCCTCCGGGTTCTCCGGTTTCCTCCCACAGTCCAAAAACATGGATCAAGTCAATTAAATTCTCCAAATTGTCCCATATAAAGTGTGTGTGTGAGTGAGTGTGTGCCCAGTGATAGATAGGCGCCCTGTCCTGGGTGTATCTGCCCAGCGCCCGAGACGTTCTCCCCTGGATGGGCATGGGGAACCCCACCGCGACCCTAATAGAGGATAAATCGGGAGATAATGAATGAATAACTATAATTCATGTAACTCTGACTTTCAGCCACTTATACAAATATAATGTCATTACGGTTTTGTTGGACAAAATCACAGCATTAATGATTTAAGGTGTATTTGTATTAATGTAAAGCATTTCCAGTTCAGCATTAACACATTTGCTGTCGTATGCAAAAGTATGTGAACCTCCAGCACGATTACATTACAGAGACTTTGGACAACCCTTATTGCATTAAACTTTAACTTAGTATTTGTTTTAGCTAATGTCAACATAAAAGCATAATAAATCCTTTTTGATCGTTATGTGCTTTGAAAGAAGAGAAGAATCAGTTATGACTCGAGATGTCTCGACACATTATATGTTAAAGTGGTGTGTGTGTGTGTGTGTCGTGTTGTAATACTTATTTCAGTTTAGAACAGGAAATGTGGTAAAAATCCTTTTACGTCAGTGAAGTTAAGGTTAAATCCGATCTTTATCAGCTCGCGTAAAACATGCTGGTCAAATATGAATGATCCAGATGTGTTGAGTGAATATAAGACTCGGGTATAAAAACGGGGTATAAACGGGGTATTAACCGCCTTCAGCCACATGAGTGAGTTCAGGTGAATTCTAGAACATTATTATGCGGCAGTATCAGACTAAACCTTCTGTTAGTTGTATGTGAGGAAGTAAACTAGAATTTCACAATGAGAGTCGACCTCAACCTCATGTACCTCTGTATTATTAATTATATGGTTATATGGTTGGCACGTTCGCCTCTCAGCGCTAGGGATTCCCGGTTCGAATCCCCATCCGGGTGGAGTTTCCATGTTCTCCCCGTGTCCCTGTGGGTTTCCTCCGGGTTCTCCGGTTTCCTCCCACAGTCCAAAAACATGGATCAAGTCAATTGAGTTCTCCAAATTGCCCCATATAGAGTGTGTTTGTATGTGAGTGTGTGCCCAGCGATGGATTGGCGTCCTGTCCTGGGTGTATCTGCCCAGCGCTGAGACGTTCTCCCCTGGATGGGCATGGGGAACCCCACCGCGACCCTAATAGAGGATAAAGCGGGAGATAATGAATGAATGAATAAATGAAAGGTCAAATGAGTTCTCCAAATTGCCCCATATAGAGTGCATTTGTGTGAGTGTGTGCCCAGCGATAGATTGGTGCCCTGTCCTGGGTGTATCTGCCCAGTGCCCAAGACGTTCTCCCCTGGATGGGCATGGGGAACCCCACCGCGACCCTAATAGAGGATAAAGCGGGAGATAATGAATGAATGAATAAATGAAAGATCAATTCAGTTCTCCAAATTGCCCCATATAGAGTGTGTATGCGTGCGTGTCTGTGTGTGAGTGTGTGCCCAGTGATAGATTGGCACCCTGTCCTGGGTGTATCTGCCCAGCGCCCGAAACGTTCTCCCCTGGATGGGCATGGGGAACCCCCCCGCCGAGACCCTAATATAAGATAAAGCGGGAGATAATGAATGAATGAATAAATGAAAGGTCAAATGAGTTCTCCAAATTGCCCCATAAAGAGTGTGTTTGTGTGTGTGAGTGTGTGCCCAGTGATAGATTGGCGCCTTGTCCTGGGTGTAGCCCGAAACGTTCTCCCATGGATGGGCATGGGGAACCCCCCCCCCCCCCACAACCCTAATATAGGATAAAGTGGAAGATAATAGATGAAATGAATGAAACATTTAAATTTCGGCTTTTTGATAGATTCTCAGATCCTCACCCGTCTGTGTATAGTGCATCCAGCTGAGGATAACCTCTGGAGCTCTGTACCACCGGGTCACCACGTATCCCGTCATCTCAATATCAGTCTGACGTGCCAGCCCGAAATCCAGGATCTAGCCCAGAGAATGAAGAAACAACTGCTGCACCACATGCTTTACTGAACAGCTCAGGATTTCTTTAAAAGCATCGAAAATGAAGAGTTACCTTGAGCTCACATTCTTCATTGATGGCTAGATTTCCAGGCTTGAGGTCCTGTAAGGTAAAAGTAAAGGCAGTATGTGGCAGGGCATCGACAACACAGTGAGCTGAAGCCGTTCAGAGAAATCAATGCCTCTCACCCTGTGAATGATTCCCGCAGTGTGGATGTACTGTAAAGAGAAACAGCAGGTCAATTTGTGAATTAAACAAACAGTCTTGATTAATCATTTATTAGGTACATCTATTAGGGTTGTTATTATAGGTTGGGGGTTCAAATCCCAGGTCCACTGAAGTTACCAATGTGGGTCCTTGAGCAAGACTCTTAACCCTCATTGCTCCAGGGATGTTGTGATGAACCCTGTGCTCACCTTGTAAGTCGCTTTGGATAAAAGCGTCTGCTAAATTACCCAATTTATTTTATTTATTTATTTAATTTACATCTAGGGTTCTAACTCATTGTTTATTGTCTGTATGACTGCTGGACTGAGAAATGTCTCCAATCCCAAAATGTCCAACAGACTGTTCCTGTATGCAGTGCTCTGTAAGCACTGATGATGAACTACAGCAGGATTAACACAAACTGTGCAGATTGATACATCTGATTTTATGTCTACATGGTGGAAATAAGGTCAAAGTGTTTACAGCAGTACTATAGCACTAGTGCCATGCCATCCACCACCCTAATAATACCTGCTCTGTGGGTGTCCTAATCATCAAATAACAGAGTGAAGGGGACTAAGAACGTATTTAAAGGAACAGATGGACTATGATATGTAATTGTAAAAAAAAAGGTCCAGCTATATGGTGGATCTGACACAATAGACAAGAGTAGAAACAAGACGATGTACCCAGTGGGTGTGTAACTGCCTACTTAAGAAGTTTATATTCTTAATTGGTTTAAAGTTTGTAAAATTGTATAATAGTGTATTTTATAACGTCTGTTCTTTTAAGAACATTGACAATGTTAATTTCCATGGTTACACTGCTAATTACCGCGGTTACCACGTTACAAAGGTTCCAAAGTTAGCATTAAGAGTCATTCAGAAAGTGAAGACCAGCAGGGTACGACGTGAAACCATAGCTCTCCTTAGATATTTCATGCAGCCAATGAGGTTTGTGTTCTGTTAATATGCCAATTACGTTTATTACCCTTTCTAGCATTAGAGTGAATTGATATGTAATTACGGTTCTAAATCCAGATGTAAAAAACCAAAACCAACAAAGGATCAGTCTTAAGATTAATAGTTTACAATATGTAAATTGCTCATTGTATATTTGTTTATTTGATTTATGTTAACAGTTCTTACGGTTGGGTGTAAGGTTATGTACAAAGTTAAGGTGCAAACTCAAGAATAAACCTAATCAGTATTGGCAAGAATATTTGTGCTGTCGACTTTGAATCTGAGGGAGCTACAGGGTGTATATTTATTTTAAAAAATAGGGAGATACACACTTTAAGTCCTCTTAGTATCTGATACACAAGATACTGAATTTTTTCCTCTGTTAGTTTTTCCATCCTCATCAATTTCCCAAGATCTGTTCCCATAAAAGGCATCACCAGGTAACTAGAAGAGAAAAAAAGCAGAACATGTTTGGAAGTTCATTCATTCATTCATTCATTATCTCCTGCTTTATCCTCTATTAGGGTCGCAGTGGGGTTCCCCATGTCCATCCAGGGGAGAACATCTCGGGGGCTGGGCAGATACACCCAGGACAGGGCGCCAATCCATCGCTGGGCACACACTCACTCACACAGACACACTCTATATGGGGCAATTTGGAGAACTCAATTGACTTGATCCATGTTTTTGGACTGTGGGAGGAAAGCGGAGAACCCGGAGGAAACCCACGCCCTCATGTTTTAATATCGCATCCAGATAAATTTGAATGTCTGCGCTTGTATATAGTCAACATATAGTCCATAAAATGTCGGATTATGTTTGTACAGTGGAGTCAGCGCAGTTTCACCAAGAACCTACTCCATCCATTATCTTCAACTTTATCCTCTACTAGGGTCGCGGCGAGGGTTCCCCATGCCCATCCAGGGGAGAACGTCTCGGGCGCTGGGCAGATACACCCAGGACAGGGCGCCAATCTATCGCTGGGCACACACTCACTCACACAGACGCACTCTATATGGGGCAATTTGGAGAACTCAATTGACTTGATCCATGTTTTTGGACTGTGGGAGGAAACCGGAGAACCTGGAGGAAACCCGGGGAGACACGGGGAGAACATGGAAACTCCACCCAGATGGGGATTCGAACCGGGAATCCCTAGAGCTGAGAGGAGAACATGCTAACCACTAAGGCACCGTGCCGCCTGTTTGGAAGTTTGTCCGTATAATTTTGGCCTTATAGCACAATGCAAATTATCTTGATGCTCTTCTTACAAGTCCTGGAATCTGTCGAGTGAGAGATCTGCGGTGAAAACATTCAGCAGTCCAATAACCTGCAACCACAATGCAGAGACAGAAGAGAGAGAATAAGAAAGAGCGAGAAAGAGAGAGAGAATTAACACAGAACTCTCTTTATCACTGAATCACAGAATCACTTTATCACTGAATCACAGAATCACTTTATCACTGAATCACAGAATCACTTTATCACAGAATCACTTTATCACAGAATCACTTTATCACAGAATCACTTTATCACAGAATCACTTTATCACAGAATCACTGAATCACAGAATCACTGAATCACAGAATCACAGAATCACTGAATCACTTTATCACTGAATCACAGAATCACTTTATCACTGAATCACTTTATCACAGAATCACTTTATCACAGAATCACTTTATCACAGAATCACTTTATCACAGAATCACTGAATCACAGAATCACTGAATCACAGAATCACTGAATCACTGAATCACTTTATCACTGAATCACTTTATCACTGAATCACTTTATCACTGAATCACTTTATCACTGAATCACTTTATCACAGAATCACTTTATCACAGAATCACTTTATCACAGAATCACTTTATCACAGAATCACTTTATCACAGAATCACTTTATCACAGAATCACTTTATCACAGAATCACTGAATCACAGAATCACTGAATCACTGAATCACTGAATCACAGAATCACTGAATCACTTTATCACTGAATCACAGAATCACTTTATCACAGAATCACTTTATCACAGAATCACTTTATCACAGAATCACTTTATCACAGAATCACTTTATCACAGAATCACTGAATCACAGAATCACTGAATCACTGAATCACTTTATCACTGAATCACTTTATCACTGAATCACTTTATCACTGAATCACTTTATCACTGAATCACAGAATCACAGAATCACAGAATCACTTTATCACTGAATCACAGAATCACTTTATCACTGAATCACAGAATCACTTTATCACTGAATCACAGAATCACTTTATCACTGAATCACAGAATCACTTTATCACAGAATCACTTTATCACTGAATCACAGAATCACAGAATCACAGAATCACTGAATCACAGAATCACTTTATCACTGAATCACTGAATCACTTTATCACAGAATCACTTTATCACTGAATCACAGAATCACTTTATCACAGAATCACAGAATCACTGAATCACTTTATCACAGAATCACTTTATCACAGAATCACTTTATCACAGAATCACTTTATCACAGAATCACTTTATCACAGAATCACTTTATCACAGAATCACTTTATCACAGAACCACTTTATCACAGAACCACTTTATCACAGAACCACTTTATCACAGAACCACTTTATCACAGAATCACAGAATCACTGAATCACTTGATCACTGAATCACTTGATCACTGAATCACTTGATCACTGAATCACTTGATCACTGAATCACTTGATCACTGAATCACTTGATCACTGAATCACTGAATCACTGAATCACTGAATCACTGAATCACAGAATCGCTTTATCACAGAATCACTGAATCACAGAATCCATTTATCACAGAATCACTGAATCACAGAATCACAGAATCACAGAATCACTGAATCATAGAATCACTTTATCACTGAATCACTGAATCACAGAATGATGCCCTGTTAGGTTCTTACGTTGTCATGCTTCATGTGCTTGAGCAGTCGGAGTTCACGGTACGCCCGCTTGGCAAAGAGTTCAGACTGAAACGGCCGGTGGAGTTTCTTAATAGCCACTTTTGCCCCCGTCTTGCGGTCTTGAGAATAACTAGAGGCGAAAGACATGATTTCAAAACTTAAGAATGCGAGCATTTTGTAAAAACACTGTGACAATCAGACAACAACTGGGAATAAGAACCATCACTGTGGGAAACCCAAACAGGCCATGAGGTTCCGCACCAAGGTCAGAATGCAAGACCCAGACTGTGAACGAGACACTGAGATATGAGCATGTGGGAAAGTTCCCCCACAGGATTTGTTTGTTTTAGTGTTATGTAAGTGATAATGTACAGTGAGCTGGTCAGAATCTGAAAGTCTGGAACAAAGATGATCAATGCAACTTGACATGGTTGTTGGTACCCGACTGTCTAGTTTGAGTATTTCAAAAGAGTGTTGATCTACTTTGATACATACATTTTTACATACAAATTAGGGCTGTATTGAACTACAGATTTTCATAGTCGAATCCGATTCGTCAGATTTTCCCTATTGTTAACTGATAGTCGAATCAGTTAAAATTTCACCACAAGATGGCGCTATAAGCATAGTTTTTTAAAAAGATTTTTTTTTTATATTTTACTTGTTTTTCTAACAAAAGAAAACCTTTTTTTTGTTTTTTCTTTATTATAAATATTATTTATATAAATTATTGACAAAAGGCTATATATATAACGAAAACAAAGACATTTCATGTAAAAACTAATGCTTAGCAGCAGCCATGGACACCCCCATGTGGTCAAAATGGTACATTCGACTATGAGGTTCATAGTCGACTACGGTTCTCTGAATCGAATCGTCGAATCAGCTAATATTGCAGCTCACCCCTAATACAAACATTTCCAGGGTTGATGGAAAAGGGTGCAAAAAAAGATAATCTACCACTAAGGGCAGTTCCCTGGATTAAAATGGTAGTTTGGTGACAGAAATCAGAGGAGAATAGCTAAGAAAAGTTTGATCTGATCAAAAGTCAACACTAACTCAAACAACTCAAGTCTTATTACATGCAGTAAGTAGAGCATCTCTGAATCTACAACTCATCAAACATTGCAGGAGATGGGTTACATCAACAAAAGAGAATATAAAAAAAAATTGTTTTTTTTAAAAATCCATCCATCCATCCATCTTCCACTTTATCGTCTATTAGGGTCACAGGGGGGGTTCCCCATGAACATCCAGGGGAGAACGTTTCGGGCGCTGGACAGATACACCCAGGACAGGGTGCCAATCTATCGCTGGGCACACACACACTCTATATGGGGCAATTTGGACTGTGCCACCCTAACATGTATATTTAACATTTGAATTCTACATTCCCATTAAACCCAAATGGAGAGAGTCAATGGTCCGAAAGTGGCCCAGGGGTTGTAACCTTCCCAGGTCTGATGTAAACACAGCAAAGTGCAAACTGGCAAATGTTCTGCTTATTAACACACACACACACACACACACACACACACACACCTATTCAACATTAGTGAAGCCTGGTATCTAATTATTCTCTTATTGATCGTGAAAGTGGGATGTGAGTATTTATTTTTCACACCTGCTTATGGAATGTTTCAACTTTATGGAAAAAATGACAAGGCCTTCTTATATTAATATCGGTTCTTGGTTTATCACCCACATTATTCATTCATTCATCATCTTCCGCTTTATCCTATATTAGGGTCGCGGTGGGGTTCCCCATGCCCATCCAGGGGAGAACGTTTCGGGCGCCGGGCAGATACACCCAGGACAGGGCGCCAATCCATCGCTGGGCATACACTCACTCACACAGACACACTCTATATGGGGCAATTTGGAGAACTCAATTGACTTGATCCATGTTTTTGGACTGTGGGAGGAAACCAGAAAACCCGGAGGAAACCCACGCGGACACGGGGAGAACATGGAAACTCCACCCAGGTGGGGATTCGAACCGGGAATCCCTAGTGCTGAGAGGAGAACATACTAACCACTAAGCCACCGTGCCGCCACCCGCATTATTTACTTTCAAAATAAATTTAATATGGGCTTTAAAAAAAAATTGTATACATTATTAAATAAATGATGTATTTTCCCTATAATATATTCATATTTAAGGGTATTACATTTAGAAAACATATAATCCAAATGGGGCGGCACGGTGGCTTAGTGATTGGCATGTTCGCCTCTCAGCGCTAGGGATTCCTGGTTCGAATCCCCATCTGGGTGGAGTTTCCATGTTCTCCCCGTGTCCGTGTGGGTTTCCTCCGGGTTCTCCGGTTTCCTCCCACAGTCCAAAAACATGGATCAAGTCAATTGGATTCTCAAAATTGCCCCATATAGAGTGTGTCTGTGTGAGTGAGTGTGTGCCCAGTGATAGATTGGCGTCCTGTCCTGGGTCTATCTGCCCAGCGCCCGAGATGTTCTCCCCTGGATGGGCATGGGGAACCCCACCGCGACCCTAATAGAGGGTGCACTATAATTACCTACATTTTGCAACTATAGAAACATGATTTAAACATTCGTTCATTCATTATCTTCCGCTTTATCCTCTATTAGGGTCGCGGTGGGGTTCCCCATGCCCATCCAGGGGAGAACGTCTCGGGCGCTGGGCAGATAGACCCAGGACAGGACGCCAATCCATCGCTGGGCACACACTCACTCACACAGACACACTCTATATGGGGCAATTTGGAGAACTCAATTGACTTGTTCCATGTCTTTGTACTGTGGGAGGAAACCGGAGAACCCGGGGGAAACCCACGCGGACACGGGGAGAACATGGAAACTCCACCCAGATGGGGATTCGAACCGGGAATCCCTAGCGCTGAGAGGAGAACATGCTAAACCACTGAGCCAGCGTGCCGCCCTCATGATTTAAACATTTTAGAAGAAATATCTGAACACACGCCGCGTTCCGACGTGTACGGAAGAAGGATACCGCGCAATCTGAAGCGTCCGTATTACCGTGACGGCGCATTAACCTGCACATAAATTCACCATCGGCAATTTTGCCCTTAAATATGAAATGCATCACTTTAATTTTGTGACAAACGAACAAAATAGGCAAAAATAGACGGTAAACAAACGCTTACCGACTGTACGGAACACTGTGCGAGCACCCTACCAACGCTGTATTTACAAGAAACAGCAATGAAACACTAGTTTAGAAACTTTAGATGACTTGTGCTAGGACGGGTATATTTTAGAAGATGTAATTCATGATTAAGATAAGACGCAGCGGGTTAATTAGTTTAAAGAAGGTGACGAATGGCGTCAGGAAGGCAGTGCTTTACTCACCACACTGTTCCGTACGCCCCAGTGCCGACCTGTTTTAAATCTTTATAGCGCTCCGGAACTTCCCACACGGTTTTATTCACCTCCTGGCGGTAATACCCGGGCCTGGAGCGTTGGGCCAGCATTTTGGGACTTTGTTGTTTTAGTAAAAGACGTCTTTGTTGGAGATAGAGCCGCGTTTAGGAGCTTCCTCGACACACCTACGTGTGAAGTACCTGAGCGGCGGCTGCGCTGTAGCAGGTAGCGCCGAAGCCCCGCCCCTTTCTGTAAACGCACAGTATGTCCAGAAACACGTTTAACACTGTGACCTAAGTATTTATTATTATTATTATTATTTATTATTATTATATACACACATATATATTAAATAACGTGCTTTCAGGGTTTCACCTGCCGTTTTACCTGGTACATAATTCACAACAATATATACAAACACTGATCTTATAATCTGAAACCCACTGCCGAAGCCCCGCCCCTTTCGGTAAACCTCTAACCTTCTGAATGGTATGTCCAGAAAGCAACATATTTAATATTTTCATATTCAACATTTAATACTGCGGCACGGTGGCTTAGTGGTTAGCATGTTCTCCTCTCAGCGCTAGGGATTCCCGGTTCGAATCCCCATCTGGGTGGAGTTTCCATGTTCTCCCCGTGGGTCTCCTCCGGGTTCTTCGGTTTCCTCCCACAGTCCAAAAACATGGATCAAGTCAATTGAATTCTCCAAATTGCCCCATATAGAGTGTGTCTGTGTGAGTGAGTGTGTACCCAGCGATGGATTGGCGTCCTGTCCTGGGTGTATCTGCCTACCGCCTGAGACGTTCTCCCCTGGATGGGCATGGGGAACCCCACCGCGACCCTAATAGAGGATAAAGCTGAAGATAATGAATGAATGAATGAACATTTAATACTGTGACCTAATATATATTCATTCATTCGTTATCTTCAGCTTTATCCTCTATTAGGGTCGCGGTGGGGTTCCCCATGCCCATCCAGGGGAGAACGTCTCGGGCGCTGGGCAGATACACCCAGCACAGGGCGCCAACCTGACCTAATATATTTATTATTATACACACACACACACACACACACACACATATATATATATATATATATATATATATATATATATATATATATATTTATTCATTCATTCATTATCTCCCGCTTTATCCTCTATTAGGGTCGCGGTGGGGTTCCCCATGCCCATCCAGGGGAGAACGTTTCGGGCGCTGAGCAGACACACCCAGGACAGGGCGCCAACCTATCGCTGGGCACACACTCACTCACACAGACACACTCTATATGGGGCAATTTGGAGAACTCAATTGACTTGATCCATGTTTTTGGACTGTGGGAGGAAACCGGAGAACCCGGAGGAAACCCACGCGGACACGGGGAGAACATGGAAACTCCACCCAGATGGGGATTCGAACCGGGAATCCCTAGCGCTGAGAGGCGAACGTGCTAACTACTAAGCCACCGTGCCGCCTTATATATATATATATACTGTGTGTATATATATAAAATAACATACTTTCAGGGTTTCACCTGCCATTGTACCTGGTACATAATTCACAACAAACTATACAAACACTGATCTTAAAATCTGAAACCCACTGCTCAATTTTGTCAGTTTAAATGAAACCTGATGGATTTTAAACTCTATTGACTCTAAACCCTTTAATGGAAGTGATGCCCTGATCCCAGGAATCCCATTATTAGAAGCAATAAAGAGTTAGACATAAAAACTAATCAGTGAGCAGAATCAGCTGCAGCAGATCTGTAGAGTTACAGTCTTCATCGTTGCATTTCTTCTTGTGGGCTTGTGGGAACACGTCAAACATCTAAAAGCCTTCAGGCTCACACATTCCTTTCTGCTTCGAACCGACGATGGACAATAACAGCTGCCTACAAAAATGATCCTTCTGCTTAGAGGTTTTATAGAAGCATCAATAATGGGTATTATTATTAGAAACATGACCCATTAATTAGAACTGCATTATGCTATCCTTAATAAATATGGTACATTAGATGCATGTAAATTAGTTTTTATCAAAAGTGACCTAAAAGAAAGAGAACACAAGTCAGTAGTTTAGGAGGAACAAGCTACACTGTAGTATTATTAACTTTTTATTAATTATTTAGACATTATTCTGTATCATTGTCCAATCTGGTTTAAGACAGATTTTCCCTATAGCTTCTTTTTTTTTTTTTTAGCAAGTTCTTCTGGAAGAGACGTGTTTCTTGTTGTTGGTTGTTTCTTGAAGATGCTGTAAAGAGCCTATAATACAAGCAGCCTATAGACAAACCTTTAAATAGAATATGTAATTAGGGATTTCATTCATTTTTCATTCATTATCTTCCTCTTTATCCTCTATTAGGGTTGTGGGGGGGTTCCCCATGCTCATCCAGGGGAGAACGTCTCGGGCGCTGGGCAGATACACCCAGAACAGGACGCCAATCTATCGCTGGGCACACACTCACACACACACACACTCTCTCTATAGGGGCAATTTGGAGAACTCTATTGATCCATGTTTTTGGACTGTGGGAGGAAACCGGAGAACCCGTAGGAAACCCACGCGGACACGGGGAGAACATGGAAACTCCACCCCGATTGGGATTCGAACCAGAACCCAAGTTCTGAGAGGAGAACATGCCAACCACTAAGCCACTGCGCCACCCACTGTAGTATTATTAACTTTTTTATTAATTATTTAGACATTATTCTGTATCATTGTCCAATCTGGTTTAAGACAGATTTTCCCTATAGCTTTTTTTTTTTTTAGCAAGTTCTTCTGGAAGAGACGTGTTTCTTGAAGATGCTGTAAAGAGCCTATAATACAAGCAGCCTATAGACAAACCTTTAAATAGAATATTTAATTAGGGATTTCATTCTTCATTCATTATCTTCCGCTTTATTCTCTATTAGGGTCGTGGTGGGGGGGGTTCCCCATGCCCATCCAGGGGAGAACGTTTCGGGCGCTGGGCAGATACACCCAGGACAGGACGCCAATCTATCGCTGGGCACACACTCACTCACACAGACACACTCTATATGGGGCAATCTGGAGAACTCAATTGACTTTATCCATGTTTTTGGACTGTGGGAGGAACCCGGAGAACCCGGAGGAAACCCACGCGGACACGGGGAGAACATGGAAACTTCACCCCGATTGGGATTCGAACCGGGAATTCCTAGTGCTGAGAGGAGAACATGCTAACCACTAAACCACCGTGCCACTAATTAGGGATTTCCTTTTATATAATTCTATGCTCAAGTTAAAACAGTTTAAATGTTCTGGACATTTAAAAAAGTAATGGAACAGACCGTTTACTGCTTAAAAATTATAAACATAACAGTTTCGTTTAAGCATCACCGTCATATCACTGATATAATCTTGGTACCAATATAAATGTGTGAGTGTGTGTGTGTGTGTGTGTGTGTGTGTGTGAGTGTGTGTGTGTGTGTATTAAAAGCTCCTCTACACATTTGACTCTCAGATGACATTTTGGGCTGGAAATGAGACCAAACTAAAAATAATGAAGAAAATAGGTCAATTTTGTGGCACAGTGGCTTAGTGTTTAGCATGTTTTCCTCTCAGCACTAGGGATTCCCGGTTCGAATCCCCATCTGGGTGGAATTTCCATGTTCTCCCCGTGTCTGCGTGGGTTTCCTCCGGGTTCTCCGGTTTCCTCCCACAGTCCAAAAACATGGATCAAGTCAATTGAGTTCTCCAAATTGCCCCATATAGAGTGTCTGTGTGAGTGAGTGTGTGCCCAGCGATGGATTGGCGTCCTGTCCTGGGTGTATCTGCCCAGCGCCCGAAATGTTTTACCCTGGATGGGCATGGGGAACCCCACCGCAACCCTAATAGAGGATAAAGCGGAAGAAAATGGATGAATAGGTCAATTTTAAGAAAATAATAAAAAAGTAGGGCGGCACGGTGGTTTAGTGGTTAGCATGTTCTCCTCTCAGTTCTAGGGATTCCCGGTTCGAATCCCCATCTGGGTGGAGTTTCCATGTTCTCCCCGTGTCTGCGTGGGTTTCCTCCAGGTTCTCCGGTTTCCTCCCACAGTCCAAAAACATGGATCAAGTCAATTGAGTCCTCCAAATTGCCCCATATAGAGTGTGTATGTGTGAGTGAGTGTGTGCCCAGCGATAGATTGGCGCCCTGTCCTGGGTGTATCTGCCCAGCGCCCGAAACGTTCTCCCCTGGATGGGCATGGGGAACCCCCCCGCGACCCTAATAGAGGATAAAGCGGAAGATAATGAATGAATAGGTCAATTTTAAGAAAATAATGAAAGGTAAATCTCTAACACAGCATTAATTCTTTAGCACAACGCCTCCCCTCACATTCGGACTGAGACCGGTCGTTTCGACTGAAGGTCTGAGTCGTCATTTATAACCAGGGAATCCCTGAAAGTTTCTAGAAAAGCACTAGAAAGGCACTAGACATGAATCCCATCAAATTCTCTGGTTTGTGGAGGTTCAGCGTTGGAAATCTCATCACCTTCACAAACGGAACCTCTGAGAGACGGACCCTCTGAGAGAACTCCGGGCTTGTCTGGAAGGCTTTACGATGATCATGTGACACTGATTTCGGTGGCCCAGGCTGGAGGCTTGCTGTCGTACGCTATGCAGATTGCGCCCTCAGCGCCGGAAACAAGCTCTTCTGCCTCACTGTGTTCGGCTCCTTCATCCCTCTGTTGTAGCTCCAGAGACGGTGCTTGTCCCGTCCAGCCCGGCTGCTCCAAACCATCTTGCACAGAGAACGGCTGCTCCAGAACTTTCAAGACTCTCTGAACCTACGAGGGTGAATTAATGTAGTTAGAAGGAGTTTTGTTAGGCTACACTGTGTTTACTCTGTCTGCAGTGACGGATGAACGTAACGAGTGAATTTCTCATAAGGGTGATAAGGTGTGAACTTTGGTCTCGCTTGGTAGACAACAGGGGCGGCACGGTGGCTTAGTGGTTAGCATGTTCTCCTCTCAGCGCTAGGGATTCCCGGTTCGAATCCCCATCTGGGTGGAGTTTCCATGTTCTCCCTGTGTCCGCGTGGGTTTCCTCCGGGTTCTCCGGTTTCCTCCCACAGTCCAAAAACATGGATCAAGTCAATTGAGTTCTCCAAATTGCGCCATATAGAGTGTGTCTGTGTGAGTGAGTGTGTGCCCAGCGATTGGCACCCTGTTCTGGGTGTTTCTGCCCAGCGCCCGAGACGTTCTCCCCTGGATGGGCATGGAGAACCCCACCGCGACCCTAATATAGGATAATACAGAAGATAATGAATGAATTAATGTATATATATATATGTGTGTGTATAATAATAAATATATTAGGTCAGGGGCGGCACGGTGGCTTAGTGTTTAGCACGTTCTCCTCTCAGCGCTAGGGATTCCTGGTTCGAATCCCCATCTGGGTGGAGTCTCCATGTTCTCCCTGTGTCCGCGTGGGTTTCCTCCGGGTTCTCCGCTTTCCTCCCACAGTCCAAAAACATGGATCAAGTCAATTGAGTTCTCCAAATTGCCCCATATAGAGTGTGTTTGTGTGAGTGAGTGTGTGCCCAGCGATTGGCACCCTGTTCTGGGTGTATGTGCCCAGCGCCCGAGACGTTCTCCCCTGGATGAGAACGACCCTAATATAGGATAAAGTGGAAGATAATAGATGGATGGAACATTCAGTGAAATGAAAACTGGAGAAGTTTCAGGAAATGAACAGTGTGGCTCCATTTCCTTTGGTCAACAACTAGAAAGATCTCCTGGCAACAGAGTGGGATCATGAACACAGAGGTGAGAACCTCCTGGAACTGATTGATGAGGTTAATAAGGTTGCTGTCTTTGGAAAAGGGGAATGTGAACTCATCAGGAGTGTGTTAAAGTGTGTTAACCTCTGAAAAGTCCCCTTTCTCAGCTGCGGCTATTGCATTCTGGGCGATGTAGTTGCGAAGCACCACACGTGGGTTAGTGTCGTCCATCACACGCCGCCTCTCCTCCTGCACAGCCATCACATCGTCCTCGTCGTCACATTCACGAGCAAGACGCTGCCTGCAGACAAGCACAGACAGGTTACAGTTACAGAGGAATTGCAGCATTCTCTCACTCACTTACACACACACACACACACACACACACACACACACACGTGTGTATATTTACCTTTTATATTTTATCATTTTGGCAGCACGGTGGCTTGGTGGTTGGCATGTTCTCCTCTCAGCACTAGGGATTCCCGGTTCGAATCCCCATCTGGGTGGAGTTTCCATGTTCTCCCCATGTCCGTGTGGGTTTCCTCCGGGTTCTCCGGTTTCCTCCCACAGTCCAAAAAACATGGATCAAGTCCATTGAGTTCTCCAAATTGCCCCATATAGAGTGAGTGTGTGAGTGAGTGTGTGCCCAGTGATAGATAGGCGTCCTGTCCTGGGTGTTTCTGCCCAGCGCCCGAAATGTTCTCCCCTGGATGGGCATGGGGAACCCCCCCCTCCACGCGACCCTAATAGAGGATAAAGCGGAAGATAATGAATGGATGAATTAATGACTATCTTTTTAGGGCTGCATGGTGGCTTAGTGTTTAGCATGTTCTCCTCTCAGCGCTAGGGATTCCCGGTTCGAATCCCCATCTGGGTGGAGTTTCCATGTTCTCCCCGTGTCCGCGTGGGTTTCCTCCGGGTTCTCCGGTTTCCTCCCACAGTCCAAAAACATGGATCAAGTCAATTGAATTCTTCAAATTGCCCCATATAGAGTGTATCTGTGTGAGTGAGTGTGTGCCCAGTGATAGATAGGCGTCCTGTCCTGGATGTATCTGCCCAGCGCCCGAAACGTTCTCCCCTCTGGATGGGCATGGGCATGAGCATGGGCATGGGGAACCCCCCCCCCCCACCCACGACCCTAATATAGGATAAAGCAGAAGATAATGGATGGATGGATATTTTATCTTTTAAGATGTTCTTCTCACTGTCTGTTATAAGGGTTCCACTTACCATATGAACTTCGCAGTTCCATTTCGTAGTCCATCTGTTTCTCTACATACTTTGTTAGCCCCCCTGTTCTCTGATCAGGTATTATAAGTGAGGTGGATGATTCGCAGCACTGTGGTGATGTGGTAGTGTGTGTTGCTCTGGTATGAGTGGCATCATTACCTGTATTGTTTCACCCAGCATGTCCAATCCTCGGTTTGCTTCACCTTTAACTCCTCCGCTGTGATTTCTAACAGCTCCTTCAACCTAGAGAGCTTCTCCAGCTGCCGTGCCACCGTCCTCCGATCGGAGAGCATCCCAAACAGAGCGGCGTTACTTTGAGCGATGGAGAGGAGCATGGACAGCTCGCTGTGAAAGGTAAGAATACAATGTGTTCATGAACCATCGCTCGATTGCTCTGTCAGGAGGTCAGAGGGTGGAGAAGCTCACCGTGGATCCATACTCGGTTTGTTGGCAGCTTGCATCTCCTCCAGTGAGGCGCACTGCTGCAGAAGCAGCTCTACTGCCTGGTTTATTTCCGCAGCTTCGCTCGGTGCCTCTCCCCCTGCAGGACAGCTGATCTGATTTAAACAGCGGAACGTGTTGGTGAAGTCGGCCCCTGTGCAAAGAGCAGATTCCTTTACCTGCACAATCCCCAGCACTGAATATACTGAGGGTAAGGACCATACACTTTAATACCCACAACCAGGGGTGTTTTTAGGGTTTAAAAACATCAGGGGCTTTAGCCCAGATCCCTTATTCCCCCTCTGTCCTCTTTAAAAATTGCTCTTTCATGAGGGTATATTTATCCATTTTACAAACTGTTGATTAGGGGTGTCTTCAACTAAGGATTTTCATAGTCGAATCTGATTCGTCCGATTTTCCCTATAGTCGAATCAGTTAAAATGTCACCACAAGATGGCGCTATAAGCGTGGTTTTTATATTTTACTTGTTTTTCTAGAGCACCGTAAATGGGATCCCCGTTCTGGACTTTTTTCAAAAAAAATATTAACAGAAATTACGAAGATTTTATTTGACAAAAGGCTATATATATAACGAAAACAAAGACATTTCATGTAAAAACTAATGCTTAGCAGCAGCCATGGGCGCCCCCATGTGGTCAAAATGGTGCATTCGACTATGAGGTTCATAGTCGACTACGGTTCTCCGAATCGAATCGTCGAATCAGAGAATATTGCAGCTCACCCCTACTGTTGATACATTCATTTAGTTTGATTATTTATTAGTTATTCATCCATCCATTATCCTCCGCTTTATCCTATATTAGGGTCGCGGGGGGGGTTCTCCATGCCCATCCAGGGGAGAACGTCTCGGGCGCTGGGCAGATACACCCAGGACAGGGCGCCAATCCATGGCTGGGCACACACTCACTCACACAGACACACTCTATATGGGGCAATTAGGAACCCCCACAAACCACTGCCCTCATTTATTAGTTATATTGGATAAAATTAAATAACATATGAAATATGTCGCAGCACGGTGGCTTTGTGGTCGGCACGTTCGCTTCTAAGCACCAGGGATTCCCGGTTCGAATCCGCATCTGGGTGGAGTTTCCATGTTCTCCCCGTGTCCGCATGGGTTTACTCCAGGTTCTCCGGTTTCCTCCCGCAGTCCAAAAACATGGATCAAGTCAATTGAGTTCTCCAAATTGCCCCATATAGAGTGTGTCTGTGTGTGTGAGTGAGTGTGTGCCCAGTGATAGATTGGCATCCTGTCCTGGGTGTATCTGCCCAGCGCCTGAGACGTTCTTCCCAGGATGGGCATGGGGAACCCCCCCCACTGCGACCCTAATATAGGAAAAGCGGAAAATAATGGATGGATGAATGTCTGTCAGCAGTGGAGAGCACATTCAGTTTTAATAAATTTAATAAATGATGGTTTTGGTTGAAAATGTTTGAATAAATGAACCTGAGCTTCGGCAGAAAAGCATGAATCTGTTTTACGAGTCGCAGATGAGACAGTTTTAAGGTTTTGATTTGAAATACCGTAACTCTGCGATGGTTTGCGCCTTCAGAAAAATATTCTGACGGTTTCTGAAAGCTGAGAAGCTGCTCTTTACAGCCAACATACAGTTATTACGGTAACTTTACTCCTGATACTGGCGAAAAACATGACTCCTCACACACACACACACAGAGTTTGGAAACACAAACAGCTGACGGTGACTCCATCGTTCGTCCCGCTGCTGGAGGAGAGGCTGCAGAGAAAGCTGCTCTCATTCGATTGGGGGCTACTGACCAAACATCCGGGGCTACAGCCCCCAAAACCCAGGTCTAAAGACGCCCCTGCCCACAACAAGTATTTACAGCGATCTCGTACCTGTATCGTGCATGGTCTGCATGAGGTTTGTGATGAGCGTCTCATCCTCTGGTTCTTCCTTTCTGAGCAGACCCAGTTTCCTTCTCATGTTACTCATGTAAAATGTGTTGAACAGAGGCTGGTACTCATCCAGCACAGCCCCCGCACGTTCCGCGGGCAGGTCGGGGCTCAAAGCTTCAGCTAGACGTTCCAAGTTCCAGCGGCAGATAGCTGGCTGAGCTTGATAGGAATAACGACCAGAGTTATCAGAGGCATTACAGATGAAGTCAGGGTCGAAGCTGTATAGGAAAAAGGCATTGTATTTGCAAGTGCATGATGGGAAATGACACAAATAAAATATTTAACGTCAAACTAATTCTATAATCACATTAACAGCCTGTATGTTCTTGGTATTCCATCCATCCATTATCTTCCGCTTTATCCTCTATTAGGGTCGTGGGGGGGGGGTTCCCCATGCCCATCCAGGGGAGAACATTTCGGGCGCTGGGCAGATACACCCAGGACGGGGCATGCACGCACTCACTCACACATACACACTCTATATGGGGCAATTTGGAGAACTCAATTGACTTGATCCATGTTTTTGGACTGTGGGAAGAAACCGGAGAACCCGGAGGAAACCTACGTGGACACGGGGAGAACATGGAAACTCCACCCAGATGGGGATTCGAACCAGGAATCCCTAGTGCTGAGAGGAGAACATGCTAAACACTAAGCCACTGTGCCACCCTTTCTACCAAATTATTCATCCATCCATTATCTTCCGCTTTATCCTATATTAGGGTCGCGGGTGGGGGGGGGGGGGGTTCCCCATGCCCATCCAGGGGAGAACGTTTCGGGCGCTGGGCAGATACACCCAGGACAGGACACCAATCTATCACTGGGCACGCACTCACACACACAGACACACTCTATATGGGGCAATTTGGAGAACTCAATTGACCTTGATCCATGTTTTTGGACTGTGGGAGGAAACCGGAGAACCCGGAGGAAACACGGGGAGAACATGGAAACTCCACCCAGATGGGGATTCGAACCGTGAATCCCTAGTGCTGAGAGGAGAACATGCTAACCACTAAGCCACCATGCCACTCTTTATACCAACTAACAAACTTTAAACACTTTAAAGAACTTAGTGTCTGCAGCGTCATGGTTCGGTCAACTTTACAGTACAGATATTTCTCAGTGCACATTTATTGTACTTCATATATACCGTATTTTCCGGACTATAAGGCGCACCTAAAAGCCTAAAATTTTCCCAGAAATCAGATGTGCACCTTATAGAGTGACGGAAAATTAATTCGGAGCTCGCCGTCGTTCCGGGAGGATTAAATAAAGAACTCCGACCGCTGGACATTGGTGTAAACGGGGCGTTTAAAGTAAAGTTGCGGGCGGCGTGGGAGCGATGGATGATAGACGTGAACACACGTTTACTAAAACTCGGGAGGCGGCGGCGGGGCGAGTTACGCCACCGTCTGTGAATGGATTGTGGACGTCTGGGCTGAGGGTTCTGCCGTGACCGTCGTCCGAGCTTTCACGAAAGCCGGCATCGTCGCCGAACGGCCGCCCGGAGACGAGACGGACTCGGACATCGATGAGGGGGAACACCGGAGTGCTCGATAGAGAACCAGCTTTTTAATTCAGACACAGAAGACGAGGACTTTGATGGATTTGTGGGAGAAGAGTGATTTAAATAATGTGTGTTTTGTTCAGTAGTAGAATAAACTTCAATTATAAATCAGCGTTCTGCATCCTTTACTTTTCTTGTAGATCGTATGTTTTAGCGAGTGCCTTATAATACGCTGCCGTACAGAATAAGTACCGTACAGAAATAGAGTCCCTAATTCAGACTGCGCCTTATGGTCCGGAAAATACGGTACTTCTAATTTTAAGTAGCTTACTATAGGACTTACGTAACGTTCTAGTGCTCTGAAAGACATGCAAACTAATCTTACCGATCCATGAAGCCAAATGGTCCATAGTCCAGCGTAAGTCCCAGGATACTCATATTATCAGTATTAAGGACTCCATGACAGAACCCCACACACTGCCACTGAGCCACCAGTCTGGCTGTTCGGAGCATCACCTTCAACAGAATCGTATTCGTGTTAACACGGCCGTTCGTTATATCCAACCTTCGTACTTATTAACAGATGAATAATAATTACATCACACCTCTCTAAAGAAGGCAACATTCCTCTCCACTGGATCCGAGAGCCTTTGTTGGATCTCTGGGAAGAAAGCTTCAATAACATAAGCCAGCATCTGTGTTCGGAGTCCGTCGTGTCCGTAGCTGGGACCTTGTCGGCCCGTGAGCTCGTCTGCACGCTTGAAGATTTCAAACGAGCCGAACCTGCAACAGGATTACAACATTCTGCTTTGGGTTTTGGAGGTTAAATGGTCATGTTATGTGTGTGTAGTTCATTCATTATTCATCATCTCCCAATTTTTTATCCTCTATTAGGGTCGCGGTTGGGTTCCCCATGCCCATCCAGGGGAGAACGTCTCGGGCGCTGGGCAGATACACCCAGGACAGGACGCCAATCCATCGCTGGGCACACACTCACTCAAGGAAACACTCTATATGGGGCAATTTTGAGAATTCAATTGACTTGATCCATGTTTTTGGACTGTGGGAGGAAACCGGAGAACCCGGAGGAAACCCACGCAGACACGGGGAGAACATGGAGAAACTCCACCCAGATGGGGATTCGAACCGGGAATCCCTAGTGCTGAGAGGAGAACGTGCCAATCACTAAGCCACCGTGCCACCCTCAACAGAATCAGGCTTCATTCATTCATTTATTCATTCACTATCCTCCGCTTCATCCTATATTAGGGTCGTGGGGGGGGGGGGGGGGGGTTCCCCATGCCCATCCAGGGGAGAACGTTTCGGGCGCTGGGCAGATACACCCAGGACAGGACGCCAATCCATCGCTGGACACACACTCACTCACACAGACACACTCTATATGGGGCAATTTGGAGAATTAAATTGATTTGATCCATGTTTTTGGACTGTGGGAGGAAACCGGAGAACCCGGAGGAAACCCACGCGGACACGGAGAGAACATGGAAACTCCACCCAGATGGAGATTCGAACCGGGAATCCCTAGCACTGAGAGGCGAACGTGCTAACCACTAAGCCACCGTGCCGCCGTGTGTGTAGTTAGGAGAACAAAAAGAAGGGGTGGCGGAACGCAAACCTGATGAAGGTGGGAGCGATGCGCAGCACCACTGAGCATCTCTCCATGCAGGGGTTGCCGTCGTAAAAGACATCTCGAGCGACCCGTGAGTCGGAGGTCACCACAGAGCCGGCCCGCGTGGTGGGAATCCCCAGAGCAAACATCGCTTCGCTGCACAAGAACTCGCGGATGCTGGAGCGCAGGACTTTACGCCCATCTGCTTGCCTGAAAGATACACAATTCTCACAATCAGATTCCAGAGAGGTTACAACAGGAAACGCTCTATACAATTAGTTAAATAGAATTGTTATGGGTGGATGGTGGCCTAGTGGTTGGCATGTTCTCCTCTCAGTGCTAGGGATTCCCGGTTCGAATCCCCATCTGGGTGGAGTTTCCATGTTCTCCCCATGTCCACGTGGGTTTCCTCCGGGTTCTCCGGTTTCCTCCCACAGTCCAAAAACATGGGTCAAGTCAATTAGATTCTCCAATTGGGCCCATATAGAGTGTGTCTGTGTGAGTGAGTGTGTGTCCCAGCGATAGATTGGCGCCCTGTCCTGGGTGTATCTGCCCAGCGCCCGAGACGTTCTCCCCTGGATGGGCATGGGGAACCCCCCGCGACCCTAATATAGGATAAAGCGGAAGATAATGGATGGATGGATGGACTTACAAAGTGAGCACTGGGTTGATACAGCATCCCTGGAGCAATGAGGGTTAAGGGTCTTGCTCAAGGACTTGGTAACTTCAGTGGACCTGGGATTTGAACCCCCAACCTTCAGATTGATAACCCAACACCCTGACCACTGAGCTACCACACCTATAGATCTGTACTTATCCATCCATTATCTCCCGCTTTATCCTCTATTAGGGTCGCGGTGGGGTTCCCCATGCCCATCCAGTGAAGAACGTCTCGGGCGCTGGGCAGATAGACCCAGGACAGGGCGCCAATCCATCGCTGGGCACACACTCACTCACACAGACACACTCTATATGGGGCAATTTGGAGAACTCAATTGACTTGATCCATGTTTTTGGACTGTGGGAGGAAACTCGGGGGAGAACCCGGCGCTGAGGAGAACCCACGCAGACATTAGGGTCGCGGGAGGGGGGTTCCCCACCCATGGAAACTCCACCCAGATGGGGATTCGAACCGGGAATCCCTAGCGCTGAGAGGAGAACATGCTAACCACTAAGCCATTCATTCATTCATTCATTATCTCCCGCTTTATCCTCTATTAGGGTGGCAGGTGGGGTTCCCCATGCCCATCCAGGGGAGAACGTTTCAGGCGCTGGGCAGATACACCCAGGACAGGGCGCCAATCTATCGCTGGGCACACAAACACATTATATATGGGGCAATTTGGAGAACTCGATTGACTTGATCCATGTGGCAGGAAACCGGAGAACCCGGAGGAAACCCACGCGGACACGGGGAGACCAAGGAAACTCCACCCAGATGGGGATTCGAACCTGGAATCCCTAGCGCTGAGAGGAGAACATGCTAAACCACTAAGCCAGTTAAATCGAATCAGTCCTCCAGATCCCACCTGGAGTACGGAGTGAGTCCTGCGCCCTTCAGCTGGATCTCCCAGCGCCCGCTAGCGGTTCCCTTCAGTACATCCGAGCTCTGGGCAGCCGAACCTCGGACTTCACCGAGGTAACACGCCGCCCCGTCGCCCAGCTGCCCGGCGAAGTGTCCGAACTGGTAGCCGCAGTAGCAGTGGGCGGCGGGCTCCGAGCCCGGCATGAGCCTGGAGCCGCTGAGGTAATCCGCGGCCAGCGGGTCGCTCAGGATTTCGTCCACGCCGACGCCCAGCAGAGCCATGGCCGGCCGGGACAGCGCCACGAAGCGCGGGTTGTGAAGCGGCTGCGGCCGCACTCGAGAGAAACAGGCGCCATGAACCGCCCTCACACCCGGAGCCTCCGGCTCCACCGGCAGCGTCCTCAGGGCCACGTTGTCGAACGGCAAGCGCTCCAGCGGGGACCGGCTCGCACCTGCAGCCGTGCCCATCCCGTCCATTAACGTCCTACAAACCGACCTGAATCTGCGGATATGAGGCGCCGAGCGGAACGCGCTGACAGCCATTTACAAACGACATTCCCCCCACAGCGCGCTCATGTTTACCTTGGTTATAAAACGAAATCACCTGCAACTCCCAAATCGCTTTAATCTCAAGCCATAGTGTTGTAGTGATGCCCTATTTTCCATCGAGAGTAGGGCGCAAATGTAGGACGTGATACTGGATTTGGGATGCGGCCATCCGAATCTGGCGCTTCCTTGTTTTTAGTCCGTGTCGAAGCATTAACTGGGGAACGATTGTTTAGAACTTAGGTGGTTATTTATTTAGAGTTAATTATCATAAAAAACAAATGGCTTCATCATTTAAAAAGCAGCTGTGTTTTATTATTTCATTTTGAAGCTTAGTGGTTAGCATGTTCTCCTCTCAGCACTAGGGATTCCTGGTTCAAATCCCAATCTGGGTGGAGTTTCCATGTTCTCCCCGTGTCCGCGTGGGTGTCCTCCAGCCCAGCGCCCGAAACGTTCTTCCCTGGATGGGCATGGGGAACCCCCCCACGACCCTAATAGAGGATTAAGCGGAAGATAATGGATGAATGGATGGTATTGGATGAGGGCGGCACGGTGGCTTACTGGTTGGCATGTTCTCCTCTCAGCGCTAGGGATTCCCGGTTCGAATCCCCATCTGGGTGGAGTTTCCATGTTCTCCCCGTGTCTGCGTGGGTTTCCTCCGGGTTCTCCGGTTTCCTCCCACAGTCCAAAAACATGGATCAAGTCAATTGAGTTCTTCAAATTGCCCCATATAGAGTGTGGCTGTGTGAGTGAGTGTGTGCCCAGCGATAGATTGGCATCCTGTCCTGGGTGTATCTGCCCAGCGCCTGAAACGTTCTCCCCTGGATGGGCATGGGGAACCCCCCCCCCCCCCCCCCCACGACCCTAATAGAGGTTGAAGAGGAAGATAATGGATGGTATTGGATGAGGGCGGCACGGTGGCTTAGTGGTTGGTATGTTCTCCTCTCAGCACTAGGGATTCCCGGTTCGAATCCCCATCTGGGTGGAGTTTCCATGTTCTCCCTGTGTCTGCGTGGGTTTCCTCCGGGTTCTCCGGTTTCCTCCCACAGTCCAAAAACATGGATCAAGTCAATTGAGTTCTCCAAATTGCCCCATATAGAGTGTGTTTGTTTGAGTGAGTGAGTGTGTGCCCAGCAATAGATTGGCATCCTGTCCTGGGTGTATCTGCCCAGCGCCTGAAACGTTCTCCCCTGGATGGGCATGGGGAACCCCCCCCCCCCACCACCCTAATAGAGGATAAAGTGGAAGATAATGAATGAATGGATGGATTTTAAAGCAGTGCCTTAGGGGATTGAAATAGATTTGCTCTATCTACAGTTCGATCTGCAGTGTATGCGTTACATTCCCTATTAGACTATTTAACACAAATGTCACAAACCCTTTAAATAGTTAACCATAAACACTCTAAAGCTTACAAATCTTCTGTAAAAACACATTCCTATTAAAAACTTGTCAGTTTAATGCTAAAAAATATCTATGAAATAAGGTACAGGGACACGTTACACCTTCAGAAGATTTCATTTTTAAGAAATCAGTTCAGTTAGTAGAGCTTTCAGTAATAAAGGATGTCTTTCTATAAGAGTGTGGAGTGCTTTCATCTAGAGGAGCGTTTGTGGTCAGACACTGAAGGACAAAAGAGGTCTGGCACACAATCTCAGTTCTAATTCACCCCAAAGGTATTGGATGAGGTTTCGTTCAAGCCTTAGTGCAGGTCAGCATGTCCTCTAATACTAAACTGAGCCAATGTCTTTATGGACCTCGCTGTGTGCATTGGGGTTCAATCATGCTGGAACGGTCCTCACAAAGATGAAAGCATATGGTCGTCCAAAAGACCTGCTAGATGTTTGATGTTCTACACCGGTGGTGATCTGAAATACTCACACAGCGAGGTCCATAAAGACATGATTGGCTCAGTCTTTTGCATTGTATTTTATATTGGAGGACACGCTGACCTGCACAAAGAACCTCATCCAATACTTTTGGGATGAATTAGAACTCCGATTGTGTGCCAGACCTTTGTTGTCCTTCAGTGTCTGACCACAAACGCGCCTGTAGATGAAAGCACTCCACACTCTTATTCATTATTATTCATTTATTCCAAGGCGGCACGGTGGCTTAGTGGTTGGCATGTTCTCCTCTCAGCGCTAGGGATTCCAGGTTTGAATCCCCATCTGGGTGGAGTTTCCATGTTCTCCCCGTGTCCGTGTGGGTTTCCTCCGGTTTCCTCCCACAGTCCAAAAACATGGATCAAGTCAATTGAATTCTCCAAATTGCCCCATATAGAGTGTGTCTGTGTGAGTGAGTGTGTGCCCAGCGATAGATTGGCGCCCTGTCCTGGTTGTATCTGCCCAGCGCTCGAAACGTTCTCCCCTGGATGGGCATGGGGAACCCGCCGCGACCCTAATAGAGGATAAAGCGGAAGATAATGAATGAATGTTCAAAATGGGCGGCACGGTGGCTTAGTGTTTTTCATGTTCTCCTCTCTACGCTAGGGATTCCTGGTTCGAATTCCAAATTTGGGGGTGTTTCCATGTTCTCCCCGTGTCCGCATGGGTTTCCTCCGGGTTCCTCCCACAGTCCAAAAACATGGATCAAGGTCAATTGAATTCTCCAAATTGCCCCATATAGAGTGTGTCTGTGTGAGTGAGTGTGTGCCCAGCGATAGATTGGCGCACTGTCCTGGTTGTATCTGCCCAGCGCCCGAAACGTTCTCCCTTGGATGGGCATGGGGAACCCCCCCCTCTCCCCACGACCCTAATAGAGGACAAAGCGGAAGATAATGAATGAATGAATGAATGAATGTTCAAAATGGGCGGCACGGTGGCTTAGTGGTTGGCATGTTCTCCTCTCAGCACTAGGGATTCCCGGTTCGAATCCCCATCTGGGTGGAGTTTCCATGTTCTCCCCATGTCCGCATGGGTTTACTCCGGGTTCTCCTTTCCTCCCACAGTCCAAAAACATGGAACAAGGTCAAATGAATTCTCCAAATTGCCCCATATAGAGTGTGTCTGTGTGAGTGAGTGTGTGCCCAGCGATAGATTGGCGCCCTGTCCTGGGTGTATCTGCCCAGCGCCCGAAACGTTCTCTGGATGGGCATGGGACCCTCCCCCCCCCCCGCGACCCTAATATGGGATAAAGCGGGAGATAATGGATGGATGGATGTTCAAAATGACTCAAATGTACCGAGAAGGAATTTATTTCATAACTATCCGTACAGGTCCACATGACTCCAAACATTTGAACAATGGCGTATGTCCAAATTACAAGCAGAATGCTTTGGTCAGGATCAGATTACAGTACGCCTCACATGCCCCCCCCCCCTCCCCCCATGTCCTACATGAAACCGCTCGCATTAAAACTGTACATGCTTACGATGCGCGTTTGTTCCGTTTAAATAATTCTCCACCCTGCGCTTCCTTCGGCACGGCGCGATTGGTCAGTAAAATCATTAATAAATATGACCGGTCTGTAGTTTGCATATTCAGTCTGGTGTCTGAAGATACATGCTCTACTGGACTGTACAGCGATGATGCAAATTGTAAGAAAGTACATAAACGGGACTAAATAACAGAGGAGTACTGTCCGGGTTCTTTGGCAGTACAGCTCCATGTGTTCAGAAGGTGGGCAGTGCCACGCAGCCATCCTCCAACCCAGGTGTGTTTGCTCCTGTCTCCAGTTCTTAAGGCAATTGGTGTTTAATATGATGAAGTTCATTAAATGTTTCGGGGCGGCTCAGGCCGTTGGCGCTCGTATATTCTCCAGCAGCGTTCGGACAGCAGGTACCGAGAGTATGGCTCTTCCCACACCGCCTCCGGCTCTGTAACAGGCGTATCCCAGAGCGCTCAGCATGGCCCCCTTAAACATGGCACGCAACATCCAGCCGAATCGTGACGGTGGAGCAACACTGAGGGGGAAAACGCACAGAAGTCATAGTGCATTAGAACAGTGCTTCTCAAATAGTGGGGCGCGGGGCGCATAACAAGAAATCACAGAGCAAGTGATATTAAGTGTACGGAAGAAACCCTCAAGAGACAACATGGAGAAATATTTAACAGAGATGAGGAGAGAAAGACGGAGAGAGACGAAGATAACGAGAGCAACAAAAGTAACCGAAAGTTAAATGTCGAAGCGAACGTAGCGCTTGGTTTCACTGTAACTGAGGTGGAGACGAAGAAAGAGCGGTGTGTCTTCTGCGTCTTTAAATGTTGGCAGTGGACAGAGTGAAGCCAAATAAATGAAGGCGTCTCTTAAAGACATTAAACCCCGATCACGCTGATAACCGCTTGAGTTTTTAAATCGTAAATGTGACGAGCAGAACCAGCAATCATCCCGCTTTATGAAACTACATCAGAAAAGCTGTGCTGCAGAACGGACGCGTTGGAGACATTAGTTCTGACTTCTGCTTCTTCAAAAAAAAAAAGTTGTATTAATTTTAGTTTTGTAGGTTAAAGTGTTAATAATAAATTGAGCTCCTGAATGAATGTTGCTGATGAATTTGAATTCATTATTATTTATTGATTTGATTTCATTTCATTTTTCAGTATTAAATGCCAGTCAGTTCAAAAATGTTTCTGGTTTAAATAAGGATTTCATTCGTTTCTGTTACAAACTAAAAAACAAAGTTAATAAAATG
Organism: Corydoras sp. C115; assembly: GCA_019802505.1. NCBI lineage: Eukaryota > Metazoa > Chordata > Actinopteri > Siluriformes > Callichthyidae > Corydoras > Corydoras sp. C115. The sequence goes on along the minus strand of JAFMOC010000642.1, from coordinate 303,243 downwards.
ATTCTTTGTTCTAAGTTGATCTATATTTCTTTCTATTTTGTTTTCCTTATTGTTAATAAGGAGACATTGTTATAAAAGAGCGGCACGGTGGCTTAGTGGTTGGCATGTTCTCCTCTCAGCGCTGGGGATTCCCGGTTCGAATCCCCATCTGGGTGGAGTTTCCATGTTCTCCCCGTGTCTGCGTGGGTTTCCTCCGGGTTCTCCGGTTTCCTCCCACAGTCCAAAAACATGGATCAAGTCAATTGAATTCTCAAAATTGCCCCATATAGAGTGTGTGTGTGTGAGTGAGTGTGTGCCCAGTGATGGATTTGCGCCCTGTCCTGGGTGTATCTGCCCAGCGCCCGAAACGTTCTCCCCTGGATGGGCATGGGGAACCCCACCGCGACCCTAGTGTAGGATAAAGCGAATTTTACAAATTTATAGACAAATCATACTACAGTGGGCGTGTAAAAATACTTTATCCCATTTTGTCATGTAGGGGGGGTGAGGTAAGTGTGCGTGTGTATGTGGGGGGGGGGCGCAAAATGTTTTCTTCTTCCTAGGGGCTTAACAGAAAATAATTGAGAATCACTGCATTAGAATAATACAGGCGTAATCAGTATTTCGCCCCTTGCCCACCCCACTTTACTAAAACAAATGCATTAATATGTTAATAGAAAGGGTGACTTAGTAGTTAGCATGTTCTCCTCTCAGCACTAGGGATTCCCGGTTCGAATCCCCATCAGGGTGGAGTTTCCATGTTCTCCCCGTGTCCGCGTGGGTTTCCTCCGGGTTCTCCAGTTTCCTCCCACAGTCCAAAAACGTGGATCAAGTCAATTGAGTTCTCCAAATTGCCCCATATAGAGTGTCTGTGTGAGTGAGTGTGTGCCCAGCGATAGATTGGCGTCCTGTCCTGGGTGTATCTGCCCAGCGCCCGAAACGTTCTCCCCTGGATGGGCATGGGGAACACCCCCCCCCACGACCCTAATATAGGATAAAGCTGAAGATAATGAATGGATGGATGAAAAAAAAACGCTGCTCATTCACATCACTCAGCATCATTAAAGCAACACAGTAACAGTCAGTCAGTAATTATAATTATTAATTAAAATAAATATAATTTAAATAAAATGGAACCATACACACCTCATAATCTCATGAATGTTGAGCTCTTGATCCCAGTTATTTTCAATGCCAGGAACGTGACCCATTCCAACCACTCCCACCACCACAGCGGGCACCTCTGAAATTAAAATGCTGTAATTGTAAGAGAGTCCTGCTTTCAAAGCTTAACCAGGTCTACAGATACAAGACACTGAGTCAGATGGAGGTTTTTTTTTTTTTTTAATGCAACAGTGGCTTCTACTGGCTGCGCAAGGCCTGAGCACTTGGGCAGGTAAGCAATAGCTGCATGCTGGTGTCAAAGAAGCAGTGGAGTTTGTGAGTGTGAGGAGAGAAACACTTACATCTTCTATCTGCTCAGCATCTCAGCTGTTTGTAACAGCCAGTAGGCAATACAGCATCTCCAATGTATGACCATTCAGCCCAACCAGGACTCAAACGCAGGAACATCTGGCACAGTGCTAAATATTCATTCATTATCTTCCACTTTATCCTCTATTAGGGTCACGGGGGGGAGGGGGGGGGGTTCCCCCATGCCCATCCAGGGGAGAACGTTTCAGGCGCTGGGCAGATACACCCAGGACAGGACGCCAATCCATCGCTGGGCACACACTCACTCACACACACACACTCTATATGGGGCAATTTGGGGAACTCAATTGCCTTGATCCATGTTTTTGGACTCTGGGAGGAAACCGGAGAACCCGGAGGAAACCCACGCGGACACGGGGAGAACATGGAAACTTTTATCTTCCGCTTTATCCTATATTAGGGTCGCGGGGGGGTTCCCCATGCCCATCCAGGGGAGAACATTTCGGGCTCTGGGCAGATACTCCCAGGACAGGGCGCCAATCTATCACTGGGCACACACTCACTCACACAGACACACTCTATATGGGGCAATTTGAAGAATTCAATAGACTTCATCCATGTTTTTGGACTGTGGGAGGAAAGCGGAGAACCCGGAGGAAACCCACGCGGACACGGGGAGAACATGGAAACTCCACCCAGATGGGGATTCGAACCGGGAATCCCTAGTGCTGAGAGGAGAACATACTAACCACTAAACCATCGTGCCGCCCACATTTGTAAATTTCTTTGGATAAAAGCGTTTGCTAAAGGACTAAATGTAATGTAAATGTAGGACACAGTGTCACTTGTGTGTATGCATGTGACACAAGAGGTGGTCACGTGGGCGTGTGTGTGTGTGTGTGTGTGTGTGTATACGCATGTTTCATGTGAGCCATAAAGGTTGTGCACTTGTCTTTGCAGGTAAAAAGCTATAGGGAGAGTTGGGCTGGGTGGCCAAACCTTTGTTGACCGCAATCCAAGGTTATTTAAAGCTGTCGGTCACTGTCTTACTAAGGTTATCCGGTTTGCACTGAATCAAAATAAATCAGGAAAAGTTATCTGGATTTCCGAGTTAGCATGTTCTCCTCTCAGCACTAGGGATTCCCAGTTCAATCCCCATCTGGGTGGAGTTTCCATGTTCTCCCCGTGTCCGCGTGGGTTTCCTCCGGGTTCTCCGGTTTCCTCCCACAGTCCAAAAACATGTTTAAAGTCAATCGAGTTCTCCAAATTGCCCCATATAGAGTGTGTCTGTGTGAGTGAGTGTGTGCCCGGCGATAGATTGGTACCCTGTCCTGGGTGTATCTGCCCAGCGCCCGAAACGTTCTCTTCTGGATGGGCATGGGCATGGGCATGGGGAACCCCACCCCCCCACCCCCCCGACCGTAATATAGGATAAAGCGGAAGATAATGGATGGATGGGTGTTGAAAGCGTTGCAAATAGTTTCCGGACCCATTTCCATTCTCTCAGCGGCGAAAAAAAAAGGCAAGCGGCAATAGTAAATGATTTAGGTCCAATACTTACTCTGGCCGTCAGGTGGCGCCTCCACACAGCGAGCAGCCTGTCTGAGTGTGTGTGTGAGGTAGATGTCTCGTTCTGCAACGATGGTGCGATGCAGCGCCGGAAACTCGCCGATCATCTCAGACATGGTCTGTTCCAGCAGATCCTTTTGTTTACACTTCTCCACGTCCTCCTTACTGAATTCAAATACAATAACACAACAATCAGACCGTTTTGGCGTTTATTCCGGTGCTGAACATGTGTATGAAATAAACCATGGGTGTCAAACTTGGCCCGCAAGGTGATCTCAAATTATTAAACTATAGGAGCTGGGCCGTTGGTATTATACAGCAAATCCCATAATGCCCTCCTGTTGTTTTGGCGCTGATTGCATCAGCACGCTCTTGTTTGGTGGACACGAACAATGTCGCAAGTCGGCGGGTCGTCCTCCCGCGGGTTTTCCACACCTTTTATTACACGCCCAACCTTTGCTGTGGACGAGAGCACCAACAAGTCTGCTGCTTTGCAGCTGTGGGTGTTCCCCCGCAGAGTCTGTGTGTTACGGATGAGCTTCTGGGATTTAAATCCATGCATGGCACAACCTTGAGTGTCTAGAAAGGCGCCATCAAATAAAATGTATTATTATTATTATTAACCACAGAGAAGGAAATCTGTGAGGATTCTATAACACAGGTGTCAAGCTCAAGGCCCAAACTTATTTTACATTGATCCATTATTGTTATTAATGGACTGTTGGACCGCCGATATGTTTTTTGGACAATGCTCATTTTAAATTTGTATGATTTTGACAGGGGGCGGCACGGTGGCTTAGTGGTTAGCATGTTCTCCTCTCAGCGCTGGGGATTCCTAGGTCAAATCCCCATCTGGGTGGAGTTTCCATGTTCTCCCCGTGTCTGCGTGGGTTTCCTCCGGGTTCTCCGGTTTCCTCCCACAGTCCAAAAACATGGATCAAGTCAATTGAGTTAATCCAATTTGCCCCATATAGTTGTATGGTGAGTTGGCCCTAGTGACGCCTGTCCTGGGTGTATCTGCCCAGTGCCCGAAATGTTTTCCCCTGGATGGGCATGGGGAACCCCACCGCGACCCTAATATAGGATAAAGCAGAAGATACTGGATGGATTTTGACAGGAACGTTTTTGTGGAGCAGAAATAATTAAAAATATTTAAAGTCTAAGGTAATTTTTCTAAAATGGCCCAAGAAAACAATGTTTTGATTTGAGATTTTTTTATTTTATTTTTTAATGTTTTTTGTTGATGTCAGAGTATTTTTAATGACATAAGTTTATTTATTGTGGAATAATATTCCCGTCTGTTTTTATTCTTATTCATGTTCAGAAAACATTAACTTTCAGTCTGTTCAATAAATGTTTATCCTGTTCGGCCCACGACCTTAAGTGTGCTTGGAGTTGCAATTAAGTTTGACACCCCCTGGTGTAAACGAATCATAAATAACATGTATTAATATCCATTGTTCACACTGTGCTCAATTTAAGAATAAATTTATGTTGTGGCACGGTGGTTTAGTGGTTAGCACATTCTCCTCTCAGCACAAGGGAATCCTGGTTCGAATCCCCATCTGGGTGGAGTTTCCATGTTCTCCCCGTGTCTGCGTGGGTTTCCTCCAGGTTCTCCGGTTTCCTCCCACAGTCCAAAAACATGGATCAAGTCAATTGAGTTCTCCAAATTGCCCCATTGAGGTGAGTGTGTGCCCAGCGATGGATTGGCGCCCTGTCCTGGGTGTATCTGCCCAGCGCACCGAAATGTTCTCCCCTGGATGGGCATGGGGAACCCCCCCGCGACCCTAATAGAGGATAAAGCGGGAGATAATGAATGAATGAATTTATGTTTTATGTATTACTGAGCTGCTTAAACCCATGTGCAGTTAACTGCAGGTACCTGATTGGGTCAGACAGGAAGCACAACCCCCAGGCGAGTCGAGCTTTCTGCCACAAGCTCAGAGCAGCGATGGCACGTTTGAATGTCACTGGGATCGGCCGGTCCCCCAGGTGGAACTTGCAGAAAGGAACTTTACCTGCCTGTAGGAGAGACAGAGAAGTTGAAACGAGTGGCCAAATTACAGAACAATTTATAAAAACAGCCACAACAGACCAGTGCACATCAGGCATCGACTTACTGTTTATATTCAGCTGTATTTTATTAATTCATTCATTATCTTCCGCTTTATCCTCTATTAGGGTCGCGGGGGGGGGGGGTTCCCCCATGCCCATCCAGGGGAGAAACGTTTCGGGCCCTGGGCAGATAGACCCAGGACAGCGCGCCAATCTATCGCTGGACACACACTCACTCACACAGACACACTCTATATGGGGCAATTTGGAGAATTCAATTGACTTGATCCATGTTTTTGGACTGTGGGAGGAAACCGGAGAACCCGGAGGAAACCCACGCGGACACAGGGAGAACATGGAAACTCCACCAGATGGGAATCCGAACCGGGAATCCCTAGTGCTGAGAGGAGAACATGCTAACCACTAAGCCACCATGCTGCCCTCATCCAATACCATCCATCCATCCATTATCTTCCACTTTATCCTATATTAGGGTTGTGGGGGGGGGGTTCCCCTTGCCCATCCAGGGGAGAACGTTTCGGGCACTGGGCAGATACACCCAGGACAGGGCGCCAATCCAACGCTGGGCACACACTCACTCATACAGACACACTCTATATGGGGCAATTTGGAGAACTCAATTGACTTGATCCATGTTTTTGGACTGTGGGAGGAAAGCGGAGAACCCGGAGGAAACCCACGCGGACACGGGGAGAACATGGAAACTCCACTCAGATGGGGATCCGAACCGGGAATCCCTAGAGCTGAGAGGAGAACATGCTAAACCACTAAGCCACCTGTATTTTATGATTTAAAAATAATGCACATCACACATTGATACGAATGTAAAGCGGTCAGAGGTGTGTGTTATTGTCTACAATGTTACGGTCTGACAAACGGCTCAGCCAATCAGATTCAAGGACGGGAACTACCGGTTTTGTAATAAACTTTCTACGCTACTTAATGAGAACAGAAGTGAAATCGTACACAGATGCAGAGGAGGTTGTGTGTGTGTGTGTGTGTGTGTGTGTGTGTGTGTGTGTGTGTGTGTGTGTGTACGGACCTCTTTAAAGGCTTCTCTAAACTCTCCACCCGGCGCCATGCCCAGCTGCTCGGTGATGTGTGCAGAAACTTTTAGCAGCAGGATCTGCATGAGGCCTGACATAAGTCCATTCTGAAAGTGCAACAACAAAGAGGTGTGTGAGAGACGGGACGAGGGACACGCTTTGATTCATAACAGACATTATGACTGACCTGTTTGATGGCCTGCTGGACCTTCTCCAGGTTGATGTCTTTGGCCTCCTTCAGCAGCGTTTTCTCATCCATTTTCAGCATGGACACTCTGTATTGGCACAGTTCCACCACCACAACGTCTGGCTGCACGGCGCGGATTGTCTGAAAAAATAAAAAATATAAATAATAAAAAAAAAAAAATACAAAGGCGGCACAGTGGCTTAGTGGTTAGCATTTTCTCCTCTCAGTGCTGGGGATTCCTGGTTCGGATCCCAATCAGGGTGGAGTTTCCATGTTCTCCCAGTGTCCGCGTGGGTTCGGTTTCCTCCCACAGTCCAAAAACATGAAGCAAGTCAATTGAGTTCTCCAAATTGCCCCATATAGAGTGTGTCTGTGTGAGTGAGTGTGTGCCCAGCGATGGATTGGCGCTCTGTCCTGGGTGTGTGCCCAGCGCCTGAGACGTTCTCCCCTGGATGGGCATGGGGAACCCCACCGCGACCCTAATAGAGGATAAAGCGGGAGATAATGGATGAATGAATGAATAATAAAATAAAGAAATACAAAGGCACGGTGGCTTAGTGGTTGGCATGTTCTCCTCTCAGCGCTGGGGATTCCCGGTTCGAATCCCAATCAGGGTGGAGTTTCCATGTTCTCCCCGTGTCCGCGTGGGTTTCCTCCGGGTTCTCCGGTTTCCTCCCACAGTCCAAAAACATGGAGCAAGTCAATTGAGTTCTCCACATTGCCCCATGTAGAGTGTGTCTGTGTGAGTGAGTGTGTGCCCAGCGATAGATTGGCGCCCTGTCCTGGGTGTATCTGCCCAGCACCCAAAATGTTCTCCCCTGGATGGGCATGGGGAACCCCCCCGCGACCCTAATATAGGATAAAGCGGAAGATGATGAATGAATGAATGAATAAATAAATAAATACATCCAGCATCATGAAAAAGATACAAACTGCAATACTGATGCATGTGTGTGTGTGTGTATGCACATGGCTCAAAATCACTGTTCCAGTTCATCTCAAAAGCACGAAAGTGTTAAGATTAGAGTTTGCAGGTCAATCACATTCTTTTTTATTAACATTTATAAGACTTTTGTTTGTGTACTTTGATACGGACATGCTGGAATACAGTATGGCCTTCCCCAAACTGTTCTTACAAACCTGTAAGCATACAGTTGTACAGAATGAAATATCCAGGGCTCACCGTTGCTACATCATTTTTACTGTTGTCGCTGAAGTGAGCTGTGCCAACCAGGTACACCACGCTGCCCTCCGATGTAGTGAGCCGAGTCACAGTGTCGGGTAGTTCAGGGTCCGTCTGCCTTCGCTGAGCTCTCATCTGCCACAGCACCTCCACCGCTTCAGAGTCAGCTACAGATAGCAAACATTTCATTTCACACAGTTATCCAGTAAAGACCCCTAAGGTATTGTACAACCATTAGGACACCCCTTCTATTAAATAGTTCTGAATAATTATAATTCATTCATTCATTATCTCCCGCTTTATCCTCTATTAGGGTTGCGGTGGGGTTCCCCATGCCCATCCAGGGGAGAACGTCTCAGGCGCTGGGCAGATACACCCAGGACAGGGCGCCAATCTATCACTGGGCACACACTCACTCACACAGACACACTCTATATGGGGCAATTTGGAGAACTCAATTGACTTGATCCATGTTTTTGCACTGTGGGAGGAAAGCGGAGAACCCGGAGGAAACCAACACGGGGAGAACATGGAAACTCCACCCAGATGGGGATTCGAACCAGGAATCCCTAGTGCTGAGAGGAGAACATGCTAACCACTAAGCCCTTTATAGTTATAATAGTTTCCCTATTTATAGTATATACAGTATAGTTTCCCTATTTATAGTATATATTGTATTTATAGTATAGTTTCCCTATTTATAGTATAGTTTCCCTATTTATAGTATATATATAGTACAGTTTCCCTATTTATAGTATAGTTTCCCTACTTATAATAGTTTCCCTATTTATAGTATATACAGTATTTATAGTATAGTTTCCTATTTATAGTATATATTGTATTTATTGTATAGTTTCCCTACTTATAATAGTTTCCTTATTTATAGTATATACAGTATTTATAGTATAGTTTCCCTATTTATAGTATATATATAGTATAGTTTCCCTATTTATAGTATATACAGTATTTATAGTATAGTTTCCCTATTTATAGTATATACAGTATAGTTTCCCTATTTATAGTATATATTGTATTTATAGTATAGTTTCCCTACTTATAATAGTTTCCCTATTTATAGTATATACAGTATTTATAGTATAGTTTCCTATTTATAGTATATATTGTATTTATTGTATAGTTTCCCTACTTATAATAGTTTCCTTATTTATAGTATATACAGTATTTATAGTATAGTTTCCCTATTTATAGTATATATATAGTATAGTTTCCCTATTTATAGTATAGTTTCCCTATTTATAGTATATATATAGTATTTATAGTATAGTTTCCCTACTTATAATAGTTTCCCTATTTATAGTATATATATAGAATTTATAGTATAGTTTCCCTATTTATAATAGTTATAAATAGTTTTCCTTCCGCTCCCACCAACTTGTGCAATTTTTTGTTATTTGTGTGTTTATTTTTTATTGCTTTTTTTTTTACACAGTTGTGGGCGCTTGCCCATACGTTTTTCACTCACCAGTACCCCAGTACCAGGTGATGTGACAATAAAAATCCTTGAATCCTTGAATAATAGTAAACATTTGAATAGGTTTGTTTTGCATCATTTTAATGACCCATTCTCTTTTAATAATTACTCTTACTAAGTCAATATTTTGTTAAGGCATGCAGATTTTTGTTCCTACTTCACACAAACCCCACACAACCACACCTTTAATAGTTTAATAGCTATTAAAGAAACTTTTGGACAAGTCTATTTCTCATACGCAAGACCTGTGTGCAATTGGCTAAGACGTGCATTTGGAGTGACACACAAAACGATGGTCAATACAAAACAAACACACACTTACAGAGCCTGAGTCGAGGCTGTGCATCATCGTCTGATGTTCCGACAGATTCATCCTAAAGACATAAAACATTTATCAGATTTTCATAAAAGCTGATAAAATGCTATTGTAAAGGTAAGTAGTAATAAAAGTACTGAGCCTTTTAAAGTATGGAGAAAGAGATGAACTACAGTCTTATTGTAGAATAAACGGGCCAGTGGGTGTATGCTGCCATGTTAAATGTTTTTTTTTTCTTGATGTATAATAAAGAACACAGTCAGTATTAGTTCAGCGCACATATACTAAACATGATTTGATTTTGAATTATTTAATGGCAATTACACTGTCCCAATAATCTGACCACTGTGTGTAAGTGGATATGAGTATTAAATGATGCCATGTGTCATTTAGTTTTAACATTTGATAGAAATCCCTTTGATTTAAATATGCTGTTTGAAGATCACAGGCTTAAAGATTACATACGTATACAAAAACAAAGCTAAAAAGACAAAGTGTAACAAGCCAGGGGTGCCAAACTTAATTGCGCTGGGAGCCAAAACTCAAAGCAGACTTTAGGTTGGTGGCCGAACAGAATAAACATTTATTGAACAGACTAAAAGTAAATGTTTGCTGAACATGAATAAGAATAAAAACATTCATTCATTCATTATCTTCCACTTTATCCTCTATTAGGATCGCGGGGGGGTTCCCCATGTCCATCCAGGGGAGAACATTTCGGGCGCTGGGCAGATACACCCAGGACAGGACGCCAATCTATCACTGGGCACACATTCACTCACACGGACACGCACACAAACACACTCTATATGGGGCAATTTTGGAGAATTCAATTGACTTGCTTCATGTTTTTGGACTGTGGGAGGAAACCGGAGAACCCGGAGGAAACCCACGCGGACACAGGGAGAACATGGAAACTCCACCCAGATGGGGATTCGAACAGGGAATCCCTAGCGCTGAGAGGCGAAAGTGCTAACCACTAAGCCACCGTGCCGCCCCAGAATAAAAACAGACAGGAATATTATTCCACAATAAATAAACTTAAAATACTCTGCTCTCTATAAAAAAAAAAATCTCTTATCAAAGTAAAAGTTACAACATGAACATGCTGCAAAAAAAAGAAAAGAAAAAAAGAAAAAGATTTACTAAAAACTATGCTTTTCCACAAAAGTAAAACTCACAAACCAAAACATTCAGTTTTCTTTGCTTTTGGGCCATAAAAAATAAACTTCAACTTGAAATATTTCTGCTCTCTATTAAGAGCAATGTAAATCATACAAACTTAAAAAATAAGCTTAAGTAAAATGACCTTGCGAGCGAAATGTAATTGTATTCTATATGTACATGTGGTTAGTATGTTCTCCTCTCAGCACTAGGGATTCCCGGTTCGAATCCCCATCTGGGTGGAGTTTCCATGTTCTCCCTGTGTCCGCGTGGGTTTCCTCCGGGTTCTCCGGTTTCCTCCCACAGTCCAAAAACATGGATCAAGTCAATTCTCCAAATTGCCCCATATAGAGTGTGTGTGTGTGAGTGAGTGTGTGCCCAGTGACAGATTGGCGCCCTGTCCTGGGTGTATCTGCCCAACGCCCGAAACGTTCTCCCCTGGATGGGCAAGGGGAACCCCACGCGACCCTAATATAGGAATAAAGAGGGAGATAATGAATGAATGTACATGCTGGGGGGCGGCACGGTGGCTTAGTGGTTTAACAGGTTCTCCTCTCAGCACTAGGGATTCCCAGTTCGAATCCCCATCTGGGTGGAGTTTCCATGTTCTCCCCGTATCTGCGTGGGTTTCCTCCGGGTTCTCCGGTTTCCTCCCACAGTCCAAAAACATGGATCAAATCAATTAAATTCTCCAAATTTCCCCATATAGAGTGTGTATGTGTGAGTGAGTGTGTGCCCAGCGATGGATTGGCGCCCTGTCCTGGGTGTATCTGCCCAGCGCCCGAAACGTTCTCCCCTCCCCGCGACCCTAATATAGGATAAAGTGGAAGATAATGGATGAATGAATGAATGAATGAATGAATGTACATGCTGGATATGGCTTGAGTTTGACATCTATAAACTACACAGCAACCTCTAATCAGGCAACACTTCGATTCCAAACTCACCTCCGAATTGTTGTCTTGGTCCATAGTGCAATGTGGAGTTAAATCTTATCTTCTGTACTGTAAAATAAAATAAAATAAAATTAAATAAATGACCTGTGTAAGTGTCACAGGTTCTAACTGATGTGAAATAACATCACAGCAGTGACATGTCTGCTATGAGAGCCTGCCATATGGACTCTGAAGACCACGTACGCCTTTTCATCACGGCTGCATCCCAAATCCCACTCACAGCAATTCAACTGCACTAGAAAGGCCGTAGGGAGTAACTTACCTTCGGTACTATGTAGTGCACTTACACAAGACAGACCAAACGGTTTGGAACGCACAACTTAACAGCTTGAAAAACGTTCCGCTAACTTTAAATCCACCCAAAAACAATTAAAGTGTCTTACGATTCAAACATTTCACCCGTTAAATCACTATTTTCTCACAAAACATGACATTTTAGTCATTTCGCAGCACTAAACTTCTTTCATAGCGCCGTGACTAAAAAGTAAAGCTGCCATATTAACTCTGATATCGAGAAAACAATTTCATCGGTTTCTTTAATAACATTTATGAGGTAAATTTTTAAAAAGTTTTAACAACAAAAAGGGCAGAACATTTGGACACGTTAGCTACCGCCGCTAAGGCGACACAGCTGGTGATACGCCTGTTCGACTCAGACGTGGAGGAGTCGACTCTTGAATCCTTTTCCCGCCGTGTGGTAAATAACTGTCAAATCAAATTTAAATAGTAAACGAACTTAAATGATGCATATTAACCATCGCGCACAAACATGTTTGTAACTGCCTACTTAAGCAGTTTATATTCTTAATTGGTTTAAAGTTTGTAAAATTGTATAATAGTGTATGATAGAACTTCTGTTCTTTTAAGAACATTGACAATGTTCATTTCCATGGTTACACTGCTAATTACCGCGGTTATTCATTCATTCATTCATTCATCTCCCGCTTTATCCTCTAGTAGGGTCGCGGTGTGGTTCCCCATGCCCATCCAGGGGAGAACATCTCGGGCGCTGGGCAGATACACCCAGGACAGGGCGCCAATCCATCGCTGGGCACACACTCACTCACACAGACACACTCTATATGGGGCAATTTGGAGAACTCAATTGACTTGATCCATGTTTTTGGACTGTGGGAGGAAACCGGAGAACCCGGAGGAAACCCACGCAGACACGGGGAGAACATGGAAACTCCACCCAGATGGGGATTCGAACCGGGAACCCCTAGCGCTGAGAGGCGAACGTGCTAACCACTAAGCCACCGTGCCGCCAGACACACTCTATATGGGGCAATTTGGAGAATTCAAATTGACTTGATCCATGTTTTTGGACTGTGGGAGGAAAACCGGAGAACCCGGAGGAAACCCACGCGGACACGGGGAGAACATGGAAACTCCACCCAGATGGGGATTCGAACCGGGAACCCCTAGCGCTGAGAGGCGAATGTGCTAACCACTAAGCCACCGTGCCGCCTAATTACCGCGGTTACCACGTTCCAAAGGTTCCAAAGTTAGCATTAAGGGTCATTCAGAAGCTGGAGAGCGACAGGTCACAACGTGAAACTATAGCCTCCTTAGATATTTCATGCAGCCAATGAGGTTTGTGTTCTGTTAATATACCAATTATGTTTATTACCTTTTCTAGCATTAGAGTGAATCGATATGTAATTACGGTTCTATCAAGATGTAAATTCGTGTGATGAAACCAACAGAGGATCAGTCTTAAGATTAATAGTTTACAATATGTAAATTGCTCATTGTATATTTGTTTATTTGATTTATGTTACAGTTCTTACGGTTGGGTGTAAGGCAGTGCTTCTCAAATAGTGGGGCGCATAACAAGAAATCACAGAGCAACAAAAGTCAACCGAAAGTTAAAACGAGGAAAGTGTATGTAGCGCTTGGTTTCACTGTAACTGAGGTGGGAGACGAAGAAAGAGCGGTGTGTCTTCTGTCTTTAAATGTTGGCAGCGGATAGCGTGAAATAAATGAAGGCGTCCCTTAAAGACATTACACCCCAATCACACTGATAACCGCTTGAGTTTTTAATCGAAACGTGACGCGTACAGCAAGCAATTATAACGCTTTATGAAAGCTACTGCAGAAAAGCTGTGCGCTGCAGAACGGGCGCGTTGTAGACATTAGTTCTGATTTCCTTATTTTGATAAAAAAATAAAAAAAAAATTAAAAAAAACAGCACAAATTGTTATATTCATTTTTGTTTTGTAGGTTAAAGTGTTAATAATAAATTGAGCTCCTGAATTAATGTTGCTGATGAATTTGAATTTATTATTATTTATTGATTTAATTTAATTTTTGTCGGCACGGTGGCTTAGTGGGTAGCACGTTCGCCTCTCAGCGCTAGGGATTCCCGGTTCGAATCCCCATCTGGGTGGAGTTTCCATGTTCTCCCCGTGTCCGCGTGGGTTTCCTCCGGGTTCTCCGGTTTCCTCCCACAGTCCAAAAACATGGATCAAGTTAAATGAGTTCTCTAAATTGCCCCACATAGAGTGTGTTTGAGTGTGTGAGTGTGTGCCCAGCATGGATTGGCGCCCTGTCCTGGGTGTTTCTGCCCAGCGCCCGAGACGTTCTCCCCTGGATGGGCATGGGGAACCCCACCGCGACCCTAATAGAGGATAAAGCGGGAGATAATGAATGAATGAATGAATGAATGAATGAATGAATTTAATTTTTCAGTATCAAACGGCAGTCAGTTCAAAAATGTTTGTGGTTTAAATAAGGATTTCATTCGTTTCTGTTACAAACTAAAAAACAAAGTTAATAAAATGATTCTTTGTTCTATGTTGATCTATATTTCGTTCTTTTTTGTTTTCCTTATTGTTAATAAGGAGACATTGTTATAAAAGAGGTGTACTTAGAACAAACTTCAGTGGGCGTGTAAAATACTTTATCCCATTTTGTCATGTAGGGGGGGGCAAAAAGTTTTCTTCCTAGGGGGGGCTTAACAGAAAATAATTGAGAATCACTGGTGTAAGGTCATGTACAAGTTAAAGTGCAAACTCAAGAATAAACCTAATCAGTATTGGCAAGAATATTTGTGCTGTCGACTTTGAATCTAAGGGAGCAATGTTTATCTGAATTAAAAGTTTTTTAACAATATTTGTTAATGGCCCAAGTACTTCTTTTTTTTTTACCCCTTTTCCGTATCTCTAACCTTTTGATTAATATATTAGTATACATTTTAAACAGCGTACACTGTTATACGACTTAATAGAAATTGATCTATGTAAGTAAATTATTCTGATTCACATAAACAACTTCAAATCATCGGCTTCGAGTTCGATTCCCGAACAAAGACTCGACTCCCTTCAGAACTGACTCATTTGTGACAAGCAAGTTAGCGAGTTTAGCCAAACAGCCAGCTGGTTATTTGTAATCTTGCTGTTTTTTAACCTCATTTAAAATTTTCTCAAGTGGTTTAGTTCGAAGTCTTATTAACCACCGCAAAATAAACCAGTACTTAGTCGGTGTCATGGTTTAAGAGCAGGTTTTTAGTTGTAATCAGTGCTTTTAGCTTGCCGGCTAACGGGACTGAGGAAAACTGACTAAGCTTTTCGCCTTCGACTCCACAGAGTGAGAGTTTATAAAGTTCACATTAGTGCAAAATGAGAACAAAACAAAGCGAGAAGGCTGTTTCGACCAATAAACGATTTAAAGGTTGAAATCATGCAGATAAAAGCAGAACAAAGGGGAAACGGTTAAACTTACGACAGACCGCTCGCTAGGTTCTGGCCATTCCTAATAGATTTCTGGGTAATGTAGTATTCATGGGTTTTTTACCTGTAGTACCTGCTAGTTTAGGAAAGGATTTAAAGATACAGCGCAGAATATCCAAGTTAAGATTAAAAGTGCAAACAAAGCAATATTTTAGGATACACGCACACAGACACACTCTATATGGGGCAATTTGGAGAACTCGATTGACTTGATCCATGTTTTTGGACTGTGGGAGGAAACCAGAGAACCCGGAGGAACCCTACACGGACACCTGTAGTACCTGCTAGTTTAGGAAAGGATTTAAAGATACAGCGCAGAATATCGAAGTTAAGATTAAAAGTGCAAACAAAGCAATATTTTAGGATACACGCACACAGACACACTCTATATGGGGCAATTTGGAGAACTCAATTGACTTGATCCATGTTTTTGGACTGTGGGAGGAAACCAGAGAACCCGGAGGAACCCTACACGGACACCTGTAGTACCTGCTAGTTTAGGAAAGGATTTAAAGATACAGCGCAGAATATCCAAGTTAAGATTAAAAGTGCAAACAAAGCAATATTTTAGGATACACGCACACAGACACACTCTATATGGGGCAATTTGGAGAACTCGATTGACTTGATCCATGTTTTTGGACTGTGGGAGGAAACCAGAGAACCCGGAGGAACCCTACACGGACACCTGTAGTACCTGCTAGTTGAGGAAAGGATTTAAAGATACAGCGCAGAATATCGAAGTTAAGATTAAAAGTGCAAACAAAGCAATATTTTAGGATACACGCACACAGACACACTCTATATGGGGCAATTTGGAGAACTCAATTGACTTGATCCATGTTTTTGGACTGTGGGAGGAAACCAGAGAACCCGGAGGAACCCTACACGGACACCTGTAGAACCTGCTAGTTTAGGAAAGGATTTAAAGATACAGCGCAGAATATCCAAGTTAAGATTAAAAGTGCAAACAAAGCAATATTTTAGGATACACGCACACAGACACACTTTATATGGGGCAATTTGGAGAACTCAATTGACTTGATCCATGTTTTTGGACTGTGGGAGGAAACCAGAGAACCCGGAGGAACCCTACACGGACACCTGTAGAACCTGCTAGTTTAGGAAAGGATTTAAAGATACAGCGCAGAATATCCAAGTTAAGATTAAAAGTGCAAACAAAGCAATATTTTAGGATACACGCACACAGACACACTCTATATGGGGCAATTTGGAGAACTCGATTGACTTGATCCATGTTTTTGGACTGTGGGAGGAAACCAGAGAACCCGGAGGAACCCTACACGGACACCTGTAGAACCTGCTAGTTTAGGAAAGGATTTAAAGATACAGCGCAGAATATCCAAGTTAAGATTAAAAGTGCAAACAAAGCAATATTTTAGGATACACGCACACAGACACACTTTATATGGGGCAATTTGGAGAACTCAATTGACTTGATCCATGTTTTTGGACTGTGGGAGGAAACCAGAGAACCCGGAGGAACCCTACACGGACACCTGTAGAACCTGCTAGTTTAGGAAAGGATTTAAAGATACAGCGCAGAATATCGAAGTTAAGATTAAAAGTGCAAACAAAGCAATATTTTAGGATACACGCACACAGACACACTCTATATGGGGCAATTTGGAGAACTCAATTGACTTGATCCATGTTTTTGGACTGTGGGAGGAAACCAGAGAACCCGGAGGAACCCTACACGGACACCTGTAGTACCTGCTAGTTTAGGAAAGGATTTAAAGATACAGCGCAGAATATCCAAGTTAAGATTAAAAGTGCAAACAAAGCAATATTTTAGGATACACGCACACAGACACACTCTATATGGGGCAATTTGGAGAACTCAATTGACTTGATCCATGTTTTTGGACTGTGGGAGGAAACCAGAGAACCCGGAGGAACCCTACACGGACACCTGTAGTACCTGCTAGTTTAGGAAAGGATTTAAAGATACAGCGCAGAATATCCAAGTTAAGATTAAAAGTGCAAACAAAGCAATATTTTAGGATACACGCACACAGACACACTTTATATGGGGCAATTTGGAGAACTCAATTGACTTGATCCATGTTTTTGGACTGTGGGAGGAAACCAGAGAACCCGGAGGAACCCTACACGGACACCTGTAGAACCTGCTAGTTTAGGAAAGGATTTAAAGATACAGCGCAGAATATCTAAGTTAAGATTAAAAGTGCAAACAAAGCAATATTTTAGGATACACGCACACAGACACACTCTATATGGGGCAATTTGGAGAACTCAATTGACTTGATCCATGTTTTTGGACTTTGGGAGGAAACCAGAGAACCCAGAGGAACCCTACACGGACACCTGTAGTACCTGCTAGTTTAGGAAAGGATTTAAAGATACAGCGCAGAATATCCAAGTTAAGATTAAAAGTGCAAACAAAGCAATATTTTAGGATACACGCACACAGACACACTCTATATGGGGCAATTTGGAGAACTCAATTGACTTGATCCATGTTTTTGGACTGTGGGAGGAAACCAGAGAACCCGGAGGAACCCTACACGGACACCTGTAGTACCTGCTAGTTTAGGAAAGGATTTAAAGATACAGCGCAGAATATCGAAGTTAAGATTAAAAGTGCAAACAAAGCAATATTTTAGGATACACGCACACAGACACACTTTATATGGGGCAATTTGGAGAACTCAATTGACTTGATCCATGTTTTTGGACTGTGGGAGGAAACCAGAGAACCCGGAGGAACCCTACACGGACACCTGTAGAACCTGCTAGTTTAGGAAAGGATTTAAAGATACAGCGCAGAATATCGAAGTTAAGATTAAAAGTGCAAACAAAGCAATATTTTAGGATACACGCACACAGACACACTCTATATGGGGCAATTTGGAGAACTCAATTGACTTGATCCATGTTTTTGGACTGTGGGAGGAAACCAGAGAACCCGGAGGAACCCTACACGGACACCTGTAGTACCTGCTAGTTTAGGAAAGGATTTAAAGATACAGTGCAGAATATCTAAGTTATGAGATGTTAAGATTAAAAGTGCAAACAAAGCACAATAGAATTCCATCCACCCGAAAAAGAATATCTCATCAGACCTGTCCAACATTTAGTTTGTGTGTGTGTGTGTGTGTGGGGGGGGGGGGGTTCTGGTTTCTGCAGAGAAAGAACCCATCACTCATTACCTTTTGAATTGCCTGTATGCACAAATGCACTCTTAAATCAGGGAAACAGTGAAAAGGTCCAATACAAGAATGAATACATCAAACCAGGGGCGTTTTTAGGGTTTAGAAACATCAGGGGCTTTAGCCCAGATTCCTTATTCCCCCCTCTGTCCTCTTTAAAAATTACCCTTTGCATTTATCCATTCATACTGTTGTTACATTCATTTTGTTGGATCATTTTTCAATGATTAGTTATTCATTCATTCATTATCTTCCGCTTTATCCTATATTAGGGTCGCGGGGGGGGGGGGGGGGATTCCCCATGCCCATCCAGGGGAGAAAGTTTCGGGCGCTGGGCAGATACACCCAGGACAGGGCGCCAGTCCTGGGCTGGGCATACACTCACTCACACAGACACACACACAGACACACTCTATACTCAATTGACTTGATCCATGTTTTTGGACTGTGGGAGGAAAGAGGAGAACCCAGAGGAACCCTACACGGACACGGGGAGAACATGGAAACTCCACCCAGATGGGGATTCGAACCAGGAATCCCTAGCGCTGAGAGGAGAACGTGCTGACCACTGAGCCACCGTGCCGCCCCCATCACCTTTCGAATTGCCTTGTATGGTCGACTTTGGAATGCGCTCTCAAATCAGGGAAGCAGTAAAAAGGTCCAATACAAGAATGAATACGTCAAATACAAATAAAAAGTATTAAGAGTTCAATATGTTTTTAATTTAGCTGTTGATGACAAGATTTTAACATCTAGCCTTCTGCTCAGAAATCCAATTTAGCAGCAAGCTACCAATTAAATACCCCTAAAATCATTAGAGGATAATTCAGTAGGCCTGAAAATGAAAATCCTCACTTATATTTTTGTTGGTCTTATTCAGTCAAACGTCATTTATCGTCATCCTATCATCCTAAATTACCCATCAGAATGAGAACCACGTCGACAAATCTGCTTCACAAATTCTTGTTTAAATGAATTAGTGAAGGCTACATATTTCTTTTCACATTTTAGTTAAAGTGAATTACCAATAAAGGTGGCACGGTGGTTTAATGGTTAGCACGTTTGCCCCACAGCACTAGGGATTCCCGGTTCGAATCCCCACCTGGGTGTAGTTTCCATGTTCTCCCTGTCTCCGCGTGGGTTTCCTCCGGGTTCTCCGGTTCCCTCCCACAGTCCAAAAACATGGATCAAGTCAATTGAGTTCTTGAAATTGCCCCATATAGAGTGTGTCTGTGTAAGTGAGTGTGTGCCCAGCGATAGATTGGCACCCTGTCCTGAGTGTATCTGCCCGAAACGTTCTCCCCTGGATGGGCATGGGGAACCCCCCCACGACCCTAATATAGGATAAAGCGGAAGATAATGGATGGATGGATGGAATTACCAATAAATCATTCACACAGATGTAGGTTTGCTCACCTTTTATTGTTTCAAAAGTGCTGTTACTATATATGTTCACAACATTCTCCAGTGGTAACATCCCACCTATCTATCAATATATATATATAGTTATTGGTTTTATTAAATTAGTCTAATTAGAGTATACTTTATACACCGACCCGCCTGAAAACCATGAGATACAGTTTAAAGCCTAAATTCTTACTAGTGTAACATGAAGTGATTTACACGTTCATAATGCAGAGAATGTGATCAGCATGACATGCAGCACGTATTTGCCTGAACCCGGTTGCCATCTGAACTCTGATGCAGTCAACCTTCTAAAGTGAGTCTAGAATCACTACCCATTCCAAACTAATAAAGTCAGACTCCACTCCAGACTCCACAGTGAGATTAATGTAATTATTTTCCCAACTTCTCTATAAATTCTATAAAGGATGGAAAAAAAAACACTGGCTTGCTTTTTAGACATTAAACAGTCAAAGTCTTGGGACATCTATAGAGGTGTGTAACAATACTTGTGTCCTTAAAGAGTATAAAGACTTGGGTGTAGTGTCATTTAATAGCCAACCATTTAGCAATGAATATTTTAAATACGGAATTAAGGTGTCTTGTGCATTTTGGCCCTGTCTGTGTGCTTACATTTAATTGCATCGACAATATAAGTGTGGACACTTGAACATCTCATAAAAAAAATTGGCTTTACTATCATCTTACTATCATCTTCACTTCCAATAAATCTGTACACTAAATCTCATCTGTAAGCTCTGGGAGGACAGACAGTAATATTAAGTAAGACATTCCATCTGGATGTTTTTTTTTACAATTTCATGATGCATGAACCCAATAAACGCTGTACACTTGCTACTGTATATTTAATGTATTTATTACTGTGTACTAAGCAGATTGACATCCTGCAATTTATACAGAAGTCTCCATTTCAGAAGAACAGCAGAACCAAACCATCACTAATGCTTCTGCCCTGTAAAAATGGCCATAATTAATATCAGGACATATAGTGCTGGCTGCAAACTGACTTGTCCCAAGATGTGAACGTGTGTGTGAGTGTGCTTGCTTGCGTGTCCTTCCCTAAAACTGAAGATCTGTTCAGGGTTTTCCCTGCTTTGTGCTTAATAATGGCTGGAATTGGCAATTGCCCCCCTCCCACATACAGTAACTCCAATATGAAATAAATATATGAATAAACTTTTAATTATAAAAGACATGTTCACATATGTGTTGTATAGTTAAATCTGAATGAAGTTACTTCTACAGGTAGTTATAAAAGATTTGCTGGTGCTTGTGCTTAAGAGGTTGCCAGTTTATCATTTTACACCTATTGATAACAGTGTGCGATAACTTACAGTGACATGATTCCCATCATGGTTAGGTGAACCGTAGATAATCCATGAACTTCCAGATGAGAGACAGTGATGCACACGTAACTTGATTTGCCCGGTGGTTTGTAAATTAGGATGAACGTAATGTTTCTACATTCTGAATGAAAGAATTAATTAGTTATTATTGCAGCCAAGTCCATCGTGCAATTGCATAATTCAAAGAACTAATAAAGACTATTGCATCGGATACCTTATGAGTTGTGAACACCGGAACTCTGTGGAAGGTTGCAGTGACGTGAGTGGTGAATTATTAAAACACACACACTAGAACATGGCCATAAGTATGTACACACGTCTATCATTACATGAGCGGGTATGCTGTTTAAATGCTCTTTAATGTACACCGCTCTTTGAGACGCAAGGGCAATAATAAATTTAGGAGATAAATCAATGTTCCAATTCATTTTACAGAGGATTTCTTTAGACTTCAGAAACTCAAATGACCTTTCGTTGTCACACCGAGCCATCAAAGCATAAAATTATATGTTTTTTCATTACTATAAAGCATATCATTCATATTTATTCATTCATTCATTATCTCCTGCTTTATCCTCTATTAGGGTCGCGGTGGGGTTCCCCATGCCCATCCAGGGGAGAACGTTTCGGGCGCTGGGCAGATACACCCAGTACAGGACGCCAGTCTATCACTGGGCACACACTCACTCACACAGACACACTCTATAGGGGGCAATTTGGAGAACTCAATCGACCATGTTTTTGGACTGTGGGAGGAAACCGGAGAACTCGGAGGAAACCCACGCGGACACGGGAGAACGTGGAAACTCCACCCAGATGGATTCATTCATTCATTATCTTCCACTTTATCCTCTATTAGGGTCGCGGGGGGATGGGGGGGGTTCCCCATGCCCATCCAGGAGAGAACGTCTCGGGCGCTGGGCAGATACACCCAGGACAGGACGCCAGTCTATCACTGGGCACACACTCACTCACACAGACACACTCTATAGGGGGCAATTTGGAGAACTCAATTGACCATGTTTTTGGACTGTGGGAGGAAACCGGAGAACCCGGAGGAAACCCACGCAGACACGGGGAGAACGAGGAAACTCCACCCAGATGGGGATTCGAACCGGGAATCCCTAGCGCTGAGAGGCGAACGTGCTAACCACTAAGCCACCGTGCCGCCATTCTTATTTATTAATTAATATTTAATATTATGAAGTGTGTTCACATACTTTCGGCCATGAATTGTATTCCTAGTGGAACGCATCGTACGTTTACAAAATCACTTTCCTTTCAGAAGCACCAGTGATTCACAGAGATGTTGTTTCCATAATGCTTATTGATATGTTTCAGTAAAATCGGTTGAAAAAGTGTTGATGTGATCAACAATGCACTTAGTGGCCACTTTATTAGATACACCTCCCTGTTTCTGCTCCCACTGTCCATTAAATAGATTAACGCTGTAGTTCTACATTACAGACTGTAGTCCACCTGTTTCTCTAAATATAGAACTAAAGTCCATCCATCCATTATCTCCCGCTTTATCCTCTAGTAGGGTCGCGGGGGGGTTCCCCATGCCCATCCAAGGGAGAACGTTTCGGGCGCTGGGCAGATACACCCAGGACAGGACACCAATCCATCGCTGGGCACACACTCACTCACACAAACACACTCTATATGGGGCAATTTGAAGAATTCAATAGACTTGATCCATGTTTTGGACTGTGGGAGGAAACCGGAGAACCCGGAGGAAGCCCACGCGGACACGGGGAGAACATGGAAACTCCACCCAGATGGGGATTCGAACCGGGAATCCCTAGCGCCGAGAGGCGAACGTGCTAACCACTAAGCCACCCCCATTGCCCCATAGTGAAACATTCATTCATTCATTCATTCATTATCTTCCACTTTATCCTCTATTAGGGTCGCGGGGGGGGGGGGGTGGTTCCCCATGCCCATCCAGAAGAGAACGTTTCGGGCGCTGGGCAGATACACCCAGGACAGGACACCAATCCATCGCTGGACACACACTCACTCACACAAACACACTCTATATGGGGCAATTTGAAGAATTCAATAGACTTGATCCATGTTTTTGGACTGTGGGAGGAAACCGGAGAACCCGGAGGAAGCCCACGTGGACACGGGGAGAACATGGAAACTCCATCCAGATTGGGATTCGAACTAGGAATCCCTAACGCTGAGAGGAGAACATGCTAACCACTAAGCCACCCTTGAACTAAAGTCTGTAATTGTAAAAACGGCAAAGTCCATCCACATGGAAAGTGGAACTGATCTGAACAATGGGACAAGAAACAAAAAGATGGAATAAAGTGGCCAGTGTGTGTAGATGTGTGTGTCCCTGGCCTGTGGATGGCGCAAGTCTCAAATCTCACAGTTCCCACCTGAAGCACAGTGAATGATAAGCTGTGGTTTAAGGTAATTCATCCTGTGAAAGCCAATTCGGTCTCTTTGGAGGTAGGTGCTATGATGAAAAGATGGAGGGGAAACATGTAGTTTGAATCTCTCTGCATGTCTTCAGCACTCTGCGGCAGCGATGAGCTCTCCGGACTGCTCTACCAGTTTGTCACTGTGACTCTGTTCCTCCTCCTCTTCTTCATATAAGGTGTGATGGATGCCGAGTAGAGGCAGGGTAGGGTTGCAGCTATAGGGTGCCGGCTGGCTCTCCGGTTCAGGAATCGTTTTGAGAGGCTCCTGAGTCTTGGGGGAGTCATGTGGAGGCAAACTGGTGGTTACACCATTCATATAGGACGTGGTGGACAAGGTGGTTGTTGAGAAAGCCGTGGTGGTGCAATGAGGAGGAGGGTCCTTCATTTCTAAAGTCGAAGGTGACCGAGAAAATCATTAGCATTAATGCGAAACAATTTCTTCTCGTGCACGTCAGCAAATTCAATTAAACGTTTTTAAATGCTCAATAAACCTAAAAAAATGGGAAATGTTACAACACTTTCTTTCCCAAAGCTGTATCATCCGTAACTCCCTCTGCATACCATACACTTAAGAACTTATTCATTTTATGATTAATAGAATATAAATGATCCATCCATTATCTTCCTTTTATCCTCTACTAGGGTCGCGGAGGGTTCCCCATGCCCATCCAGGGGAGAACGTTTCGGGCGCTGGGTAGATACACCCAGGACAGGGTGCCAATCTATCGCTGGGCACACACACTCACTCACACAGACACAATCTATATGGGGCAATTTGGAGAACTCTATTGACTTTGATCCATGTTTTTGGACTGTGGGAGGAAACCGGAGAACCCGGCGGAAACCCACGCGGACACGGGGAGAACATGGAAACTCCACCCAGATTGGGATTCGAACCGGGAATCCCTAGTGCTGAGAGGAGAACATGCTAACCACTAAACCACCGTGCCATATATATATATATACACAAACATACATACAGTAGATAGATAGATAGATAGATATAGATATAAATTTAGATATATTTATTTATGTTACTATATAATATTGCTGCTACTATTTATAATATTAATACAATTAATAGAATATACGTTATATAAATCGTCATAATCAGAATAACAGACACTATCTTCTTTATATATAAAAGGTACTGCTATACTTATACATTATGGCTGCAATAATATTATTCTTTTTTATTTATCATTCATATAGCCTTATTGCTGCTATTATAATATTATATTATTAGAAATCTGTGTTTTATATTATATTATTATTACTTTATATGCCTTAAAAACGTATTGAATATTTTATGGATATATGTTGTCCTGCACTGTGTTTTTTTTGTCATTAAGAGCTACCACTTGGAATTTCGTTGTATTATGTACAATGACAATAAAGCTCTCTAATTATCACAATGTGCTAATCTATAATTAAAGCCACTGTTAAAGCATGGATAATTATAATTATAATAAATAAGCTCAGCGGCGGCACGGTGGCTTAGAGGTTAGCACGTTCGCCTCTCAGCACTAGGGATTCCCGGTTCGAATCCCCATCTGGGTGGAGTTTCCATGTTCTCCCCGTGTCTGCGTGGGTTTCCTCCGGGTTCTCCGGTTTCCTTCCACAGTCCAAAAACATGGATCAAGTCGATTAAATTCTCAAAAATTGCCCCATATAGAGTGTGTCTGTGTGAGTGAGTGTGTGCCCAGCGATGGATTGGCGCCCCGTCCTGGGTCTATCTGCCCAGCGCCCGAGATGTTCTCCCCTGGATGGGCATGGGGAACCCCACCGCGACCCTAATAGAGGATAAAGCGGGAGATAATGAATGAATGAATGAATAATAAGCTCATTACCAGTGAAGCGTGGAGGAAACATGGACCACGGAGTGAGTACCCTCAATGTACACCGAGTCCAGAGGATGGTCTACGGATGGAGGCTGTGGGTTGTTCATCTCTGGTTTGGGCTTCAGAGAAGTGGACATATACGGATGGACATCCAGAGAGAAGTTCCGTGTGTGCTTTCTGTCTGTCCCACTGTTGCTTTCTGTAGCGTTTGAAAGAGTTCAAGTCAGAAGAACCACCAGCTTGATAAGATGTATCATCAAAACAATAAAATATTGTCGTTATTGATGTGGCCTCATGACCACATATTCACCTGTAGGAGGGTGCTGTGTGCTCTTGCTGTCCAGCAGAGGAGCAATGAAGCCGTCAGCCACCGTCTTCCGTCGCACAGGTTTGGGTTTCTCGGCTTTCATGCTGTTCTCCAGTCGAGTCAAAGTTAAAGGTTCCTGGACAAACATTTAGATACGTTTATGGTTCTGTATATATTTATATTACATTTCGTCATTTAGCAGACGCTTTTATCCAAAGCGACTTACAAATGAGAACATTACAAGTCAGAAGTTATGGAGAAAACCTACACTGTAAATTCATCAAACCTGATTGTTATTTGATGCTGCGCCCCCCCACCTTTTTTATTTATTATTTTTTTTTTTATTTACAACAGGTATTTGTTAAAGAGATGCGTCTTCAGTAGTTTCTTAAAACTGTTTAGTGATTCTGCCTTACGGACAGAGTTGGGAAGATGGTTCCACTATTTTGCAGTGGTGAACACCATGGAGTGAGAATGAGCTCCTCGGTGAGGTGGAACCACCAAGCAGCGATCATCACTGGAGCGAAGTGAACGAGTCGGAGTGTATTTTGAAAAGATAGAGTGAAGGTAGGAGGGGGAAGATCCAGAAATGGTTCTGTAGGCCAGAGTCAGTGACTTGTACTGAATGCAGCAGCTACAGGGAGCCAATGGAGGGACATGAGTGATGGAGGGACATGAGTTCTTGGGGGTTAAACACGAGTCGGGCTGCAGAGTTCTGAATCAGTTAAAGAGGTCTGATTGTGGAAGCTGGGATACCGGCAAGTAGCGCATTACAATAATCAAGCCGGGATAGGACTAGGGCTTAAACAAGCAGTTGGGTAGCATGTTCAGTCAATAAGGGTCTGATCTTCCTTATGTTGTAAAGAAGGAATCTGCAAGAATGGGCCGTTTTGATCACATGATCAGAGAGTTTAAGGTGGGAGTCTATTGTGAAACCGAGGTTCCGGACCGAATCGGTTGGGGAGATTGTGGAGCCATCAATTTGGAAGGTCAGGTCGTGATGGATTGAGGGCTTTGCTGGGATAATGAGAAGCTCTGTTTTTTCTAAATTTAATTTGAGATGACGGGCCTTCATCCAAACAGATATGTATACATTTGTAGATATTAATAAGATTTGAAATAAATGGTGGACTTGATGGGTGGAGTGGAACAGAACTAAATGATTGAGATTTAAACAGTTTAAACAAGTAGTATCTCTGTGCACTTACAAAATACAGCTTACTTTAAAAGACTGTGGTAATGGGTTTGACGTTGGGATCCACTTCATCTTCTTGCGTGGTCTTTTGATGACCGTCTCTACTCCCATCTCTCCCACTCCCAGAATCGAAGGATCCAGGCCGGGCTCAACTGTTTGGATTCCAGAGTCTCTGACGGTTGGAGTGGCATCGTGGTTGGACTGAGCCAACGCAGCCAACAGTTGGCGCACCACGTTGTCATACATCAAGTCACTCTCATTGGTGATGAAGTCCAACCTGTTAAGAGACTTGATGTGGTCCCTGTTCTCGTTGCAGAACATAGCCAGGATGTTGATGTCACAGAATTGCGACTTCTGCCAGCGCCGCCTGGTCTTGATGCCGACTTTGTGCAGCTTGTCGAAGACAAAATTGGATTTTCGCACCACAAACAGATGCAGAAGGTTAACTAAGATGATAAGGTTCATGGTGCAGAGCAGGGCAATGTCCACCGCAGCCATGATGCGCTGAAGCTGGACGGCTGGCAGCTTGCAGTTGACGGTAAGACGCATATCGGGGATGCTGCTGATGTCGGGGGGCTCACCCAGCATGCAGGTGAACTCGTTCTGCCGCTGCCTTGCGTAGTAGGTGCTCAGGTAGGTGATGGGAATGGAACTTAGACAGATGATGGCCAAATGTCTGGCTAGATACAGCTTCGCCAAAAAGTTACTCTGTCCCCTCCGTTCAAGGTATTTTTCAAAAAGGTTCTGTTCGGGGCTCTTCTCCTTCTCAGCATTCTCGATGATCTCCCGCCTCTCGCGCTCACTGATACCCGGCCCTTTGGACTGGATCTGCTTCTCGATCTTGGGCGCCCGTCCCTCGGCAGCTCGATGGTAGCAGTTGTCGATCTCTTGAAGAAGGAAGTTGAGTTCGGAGGTAAGGCGAGTAGAGGCCATAAATTCCCAGCCCAGCGCTGGTATATACATGATGCCGGCGAAGGCCAGCAGGGCGTAGGGCAGGAACTTGTGTTCAAACAGCGAGGGTCTAAATACAGGCTCGACACCAGGTACAGCATCGCGTAGCTCTGTCCAGCAGTAGCCTCTGGCGTAAAGTGCCTGGTCACGAGTGAAGTTGTGAGGCGTGTAACAGTATATCGACTCCTCTGGAATGAAAGGATCAGAGAGCAATGTGTTAAAGCCGTCCATTGTGAGCTCATTAGAGATGCCTGTGTTGTTTCCTCCAGCAAACAAGTCAGCAGACCCATGAAACAACATGATCCATCATCAGCATCCTGTTAATTAAGTTGGCGCGTGGACATTTAGAGGAGCCAATGCAGCCACAAGGGACTTTAAGTTGTAGATCAGTATTAATTAAGTACATTAGTACATGACAGTGTATACATGTTCAGTATACTTTGCTTGGGTCTCGTAGGAGGTGGTCGCACTTTCTCCCTCTCCGTCCTCTCATCCTGCTTGTGCTAAAAGGTGTTTTTCTTCGGGCCCTCAACATGTGCTTATTAAAGCATAGGTTGGGAGCAGGTTTTTTTTTTTTATCGCCTGTACTTCTAATGTATCGCATTTTTCTACCTATTTCTAATGAACTATTGTGAACTATCGCAGCGGCTCCCTCTGTCTCTGTCTATAGAGATGAGGAACATACGTTCGGTTCTCTGAATGTCCTGATATGCAGCGGAATTGACAATAAAGTATCCTTGTATCCTTGTAGCATGAGGAAAAATAGGATTTAAGCATAAGCGAAGATAAAATCTTGAGGAAAATAATCATTTTGCTGTATCATCCGTAACTCCTTCTGCATACCATACCCTTAAGAATTTATTCATTTTATAATTAATAGAATATAAATGATCCATTCATTATCTTCCTTTTATCCTCTATTAGGGTCGCGGGGGGGTTCCCCATGCCCATCCAGGGGAGAACGTCTTGGGCGCTGGGCGGATACACCCAGGACAGGATAGCCAATCTAAATCATGGGCACACCTCACTCACACAGACACACTCTATATGGGGCAATTTTGGAGAATTCAATTGATTTTGATCCATGTTTTTGGACTGTGGGAGGAAACGTGAGAACCTGAGGAAACCCATGCAGACACGGGGAGAACATGGAAACTTTTTTGACGCAGATTGGGATTTGAATCGGGAATCCCCAGCACTGAGATAGAACATGCCAACCACTAAGACACTGTTCCACCCCCTATTATATATATATTATATATATATATATATATATTTATATATATATAGATTATATATATATATAATATATAGATATATATATATATTCATTTTTCATTCATTATAAGCCACGTTTCCACCCCCTATTTTATATATATATATATATATATATTAGTACATATGTACATATAGTACATATATTAGTACTAATGCAAATCTGCCTCTTAATTTTCATCCTAGTTCATCCCAAAGGTGTGGAATGGGGTTGATGTTAGGGCTCTGTGTGGACCCAGTCAAGTTCTTTCCCACCAAACTCACTCGACCGCCCCTTTATGAACTGCCCTTTTACCCATCCAGTGCTTTAAATGATTTATTTTGGATCTTCATAAAAGCTTTCTGGGACCCACCATCCTTCTCTCTTTCTGCCCACACACAGTTGTGGTATCTCAGCTGGCTATGCAGACTGACTCAGCATTTTATTTAAACGCCCCTCTCTCCGTCTTTTCTACTTCCCCTCTACACCCCACTCGGTTGCTCTCTCTCACCCGCCCCTGGCTTTAACCTCCCACATACACAAATCAGCACTGCATCGTTAACTTAAATCCCCTAGTGCCAGGCAGCTGCTACCCCTCTCAGTTAGGAGACACAGGAGCATTTGGAGCAAAAGTACAGGGCTTTTATGTGTATTACCAAACAGCCAAAAGTATCTTTACACCAGCAGAATAAAGCCTTATGGAGGCAGGAATTACTTTTAAGACGAAATGGGATGTAAGAAGGCAGTATGAGTTGCACTTACACCTTTACACTGCCTGTTCAGCGCAGAAATATAACGCTCTCATTCACCATTCTGTATTAATGGGATGAAGGCAGAATGGTGAACCTTGTTCTTCTGCCATTAATCCGGCAGAGGCAGTTACAGGGCTGCATGGGTGTTTCTCATTTAGCACTTACTTGCCCTCATGTGTACTTGTGAAATGTCATTATTTAAAGCCCAAGATTGGTTCCTAATTAAAATACAGATCAATTAACAGAAGGTGTCCTGGATGTGTGTTTTGTACCATATGTTTTTGGATATTTTACACTCACCCCCGCTGCCACAAGGGTACACCCGGGACATTCATTCATTCATTCATTCATTATCTCCCGCTTTATCCTCTATTAGGGTCGCGGTGGGGTTCCCCATGCCCATCCAGGGGAGAACGTCTCGGGCGCTGGGCAGATAGACCCAGGACAGGGCGCCAATCCATCGCTGGGCACACACTCACTCACACAGACACACTCTATATGGGGCAATTTTTGAGACTTCAATTGACTTGATCCATGTTTTTGGACTGTGGGAGGAAACCGGAGAACCCAGAGGAAACCCACGCAGACACGGGGAGAACATGGAAACTCCACCCAGATGGGGATTCGAACCGGAAATCCCTAGAGCTGAGAGGAGAACGTGCTAACCACTAAGCCCGGGACATTCATTCATTCATTTATTATCTTACGCTTTATCGTATATTAGGGTCGCGGGGGGGGGGGTTCCCCATGCCCATCCAGGGGAGAACGTTTCGGGCACTGGGCAGATAATAATAAAATAATAATAATGCATTTTATTTATAAATGGCGCCTTTCAGGGCACTCAAGGACACCTTACAAAAGTTAAAAGGGACACAATATAAAATAAAATCAGATACACAGATTTCAATACAATCATTCACTATCGCATAAAATAATAAACAGAAAAATGTGCGGTGAAAATTAGGAATATGCGATTGTAAAGAGGTGGGTTTTGAGCCGAGATTTAAAGGTTGTTAGACGGTCGATATTGCGAATTTGGATCGGGAGGTTGTTCCAGAGAGATGGAGCAGAGTGGCTAAATGCCCTTGCCCCCGTAGTGGACAGGCGGACTGGAGGGACAGTGAGCTGACCGGCTGAAGAGGATCGGAGGGTACGAGCAGGACTGTATGGTGTAATCGAATCAGAAATATATGATGGGGCGAGACCATGTAAGGCTCTGAAAGTCCCTAGTAATATTTTAAACTGGATTCGGTAGTTGACGGGGAGCCAATGGAGCTCAGATAAACCCAGGACAGGACGCCAATCTATCGCTGGGCACACACTCACACGCACAGACACACTCTACATGGGGCAATTTGGAGAACTCAATTGACTTGATCCATGTTTTTGGACTGAGGGAGGAAACCGGAGGACCCCGGAGGAAACCCACACGGACATTGGGAGAACATGGAAACTCCACCCAGATTGGGATTCGAACCAGGAATCCCTAGTGCTGAGAGGTGAACGTGCTGACCACTAAGCCTCCCGGGACATGTGAGAACAAAACAATTATTTAAACATGGTTCGTAGATCAATAATGCTCTGCAAAGGTTAACTTCAGTAAGCACATAAGGAATAAAACATCAAGATGGCATTTAATGAGCTGTGATTTAACTGACCAGCCAAATAACCGAAAGAATAAAATTAATTAACAATGAATCAAAGCAGATACGTCAGAACACCCACCTGCAAAGTTTCGTGTGAAGACGAGTGTAACTAACAGAATGGGGATGATGACTGTCCCGATAGTAACCACCCGGTCAAAGGGCAGCTCCAATTTCAGCTGCACCATAAGGCCAGCGAGAGCTCCGCCTTTCTCGTCCTGCGAGGAGCCCGGCATTATCAGCTCCTTCAGTTTCTCCCCTGCGAGCAATGCAGTCGCCATGTCTAAATTCTGCTCGAAGAGATTCTGCATTCGGCAAAAAAATCCCAACCCTCGATTAATCGCACATGAGAGTTGTCCGAATGGGCGTTAGACCACCGTCAGTCCTGCCCTGCTGCTGTTTGTGGGTTTGGTTCTGCCCCGGTGGAAAAGGCTGGGTGCTGATGGATGAATCTACACTACAACTATTATGGCAGGTCTGAGAATCTTAATGCTTAATCTACATGGGCATCCACTTAAACACTTCTGGTCTCTCCATGGACTTTTCTCAAGACACACCTGCAAAACAAAACAATGGATGCATATTAAACAACCCAGGCATCTATATCCGCTTTATCCTCTATTAGGGTCGCGGTGGGGTTCCACATGCCCATCCAGGGAGGCTGTCTCGGGCGCTGGGCAGATAGACCCAGGACAGGGCGCCAATCCATCGCTGGGCACACACTCACTCACACAATCACACTCTATATGGGGCAATTTGGAGAATTCAATTGACCTTGATTCATATTTTTGGACTGTGGGAGGAAACCGGAGAAACCCGGAGGACAGTGGAAACCCAC
Source organism: Corydoras sp. C115 (assembly GCA_019802505.1). Taxonomy (NCBI): domain Eukaryota; kingdom Metazoa; phylum Chordata; class Actinopteri; order Siluriformes; family Callichthyidae; genus Corydoras; species Corydoras sp. C115. The sequence goes on along the minus strand of JAFMOC010000642.1, from coordinate 270,916 downwards.
GCAGATTGGAATTTCACCAGGGAGAATCATGGAAAGGGGCGTGGGGGGGTGGTTTCACCATGCCCTTCCAGATTGGCGCATGGGATCAGATCGAACCCAATCCCATCGCTGGAACGCACATCCTCAAACTAACCAATATGGGGTCAATTTGGAGATACCAGAGTTACGTATGATCCCATTGTGGGAGGAAACCGGTAACCCGGGAGGAAACCCACGCAGACACGGGGAGAACAGGGAAACGTACCACCCAGATGGGATTCGAACCCGTACTAAGCCACCGTGCTGATAAGCTTAAATGACTAACCGATAAATCAATTATTTTTTTGGAGGTTTTGTTGTTTTATATTGTTCAGCCATGTTTCATCCGTCCCTTTCAAAATTCTCATTTTCTCAATTCCTCTATTAGGGTCGCGGTGTGGGGTTCCCCATGCCCATACCAGGGGAGAACGTCTCGGGCGCTGGGCAGATACACCCAGGACAGGGCGGCCAATACCCATCGCTGGGCACACACATCACTCACACATACACACTCTATATGGGGCAATTTTTGAGAATTCAATTGACTTGATCCATGTTTTTGGACTGTGGGAGGAAACCGGAAAGAACCCGGAGGAAAACCCACGCGGACACGGGGAGAACCATGGAAACTCCACCCAGATGGGGATTCGAACCCGGGTACCCTAGCGCTGAGAGGGCGAAAAAAAAAAACATGCCAAACCATGCCAACCCTCAGCCACCGTGCCGACCTCCAATTTAATAATTTTTTTGCATATTTTCAATAAGTTGATTAATTTTAATGTAGAAAACCCATTGGGTTTTAGAACATCAGGAGCTGTCCAGGTGCTGAAGCGCATCTCGGGGATGTGACGGTCGATGGACACTCAGCCAGCAGTGACCAAATACGCATGGATGTCTAGAAGGTCTTCGAGGGAAGACATCTGTGGACGTCGTGTGTCTTATTCCCATGTATCCTTGTGGCAAAGGGGCAAAACTGAGACCGAATCCCAAACAGAGGAGTAAACTGTCTCAGACCTGTCCCCTCTCTGATCAAAGCCAGTCGCGCGCCGGCGGTCCGCGTCCTCCAGATCGCGATTGGATTGTAAATGTCGGACTAAAGGTTCTGTGTTAGATCCGAAATGTCAATGTGCTGGATCTTTTTACTCACCGGCTTAGAACATCTTCGGCGATTCAAGAGTTAATCTGCAGTGCGGGTATCCGGGCACAGTTTGTTCCGCCTTCTCCTGCCCGTCTTTCTTCTCTTCCTTTACTATCAGTCTCCTCTTTCGTCCTCCATCCTCAGATTCCCAGAATAAACCGTGCGTCCAATAACAATAACAATAACAAAGCGCGCGGTGACCTTCAGGAGCGTCACTGGACGTCGCTGGACGTCGATCAATGAGCGTCCCAGTTTGGCTCATCGAAGATCAATATGGGCATCAGAACTTACATACTTACAGCTAAAGCCGATCAAGCTCCTTAACGCACCATAAGACGCCTCAATAACCAATCACAATGTACCTGCTTTGATTTTATTGACGCTTTTAACATCTATTACACTTGTAGGTGAGTTCATTCCCCTCTTGACGCAAAGCCTCCATCCCGATGCTGTCGCCCCCACCACCATCACCATCACCACTGTCCCCAAACCAGTCTGTACCGGTTAGGGCGACGCGCATCTCCACTGTTTCCAAATATAGAGGCCCCCCGAACCTCTGCAGCAGCTGGATTGTGAGATGAAACCAACGACGCGCCGATAATTCCCATTCGCATTTTTGTAGCAGCTCTTAAAATCGATTATCAGCAGGAACCTCCATCCGTCTCCACCAGGGCGAGCACTTTAGCTGTTCCCAGACGAGCGATTGAGCTGTAATCATCACAAGTGAGCTCATCCAGACAGGTTGCTCGACTTGAAATGGCTCAGAGCTTTTAATAATAAAGATTCCACAAAGGGGTTTTTACTCAGACCCCTCAGTCCCACAGCAGTTCCTTAAAAACTATAGGTATAAGGTATAATAGTTTTTTGCTGGATTCAAATTTTTTGTAAGAATATCCATCCATCCATTATCTTCAGCGTTATCCTCTGATGGGGTCCTATCCTCTACTTCTGCCCATCCAGGGGAGAACGTTTCGGGCGCTGGGCAGATACACCCAGGACAGGACGCTAATCTATCACTGGGCACACACTCATTCACACAGACACACTCTATATGGGGCAATTTGGAGAATTCCATTGACCTTGATCCATGTTTTTGGACTGTGGGAGGAAACCGGAGAACCCGGAGGAAACCCACGCAGACACAAGGAGAACATGGAAATTCCACCCAGATGGGGATTTGAACCGGGAATCTCTAGTGCTGAGAGGAGAACATGCCAACCACTAAGCCACCATGCCACCCTTAGTAAGAATATGAAAAGTAAATATCCAATCCAATCCATTATCTTCTGCTTTATCCTCTATTAGGGTCGCAGGGGGTGGGGGGGTTCCCCATGCCCATCCAGGGGAGAACGTTCCGGGCGCTGGGCAGATACACCCAGGACAAGACGCTAATCTATCACTGGGCACACACTAACTCACACAGACACTCTCTATATGGGGCAATTTGGAGATTTCAATTGACCTTGATCCATGTTTTTTGGACTGTGGCAGGAAATCGGAGAACTCAGAGGAATCCCACAAGGAGACGGGGAGAACATGGAAACTCCACCCAGATGGGGATTCTAACCGGGAATCCCTAGCGCTGAGAGGAGAACATGCCAACCACTAAGCCACCGTGCCACCCTTAGTAAGAATATGAAAAGTAAATAATATTTAAAAATTTTTGCTTAATACATTCACACACTGGGTGGCTTAGTGTTTAGCATGTTCTCCTCTCAGCGCTAGGGATTCCCGGTTCGAATCCCAATCTGGGTGGAGTTTCCATGTTCTCCCCGTGTCCGCGTGGGTTTCCTCCCACAGTCCAAACACATGAATCACAGTCAATTGAGTTCGCCAAATTGCCCCATACAGAGTGTGTGTGTCTGTGTGAGTGAGTGTGTGCCCAGCGATAGATTGGCGCCCTGTTCTGGGTGTATCTGCCCAGCTCCCGAAACGTTCTCCGCTGGATGGGCATGGGGAACCCCCCCCCCCCCCCCCCGACCCTAATAGAGGATAAAGCGGAAGATAATGGATGGATGGACATTCACACACTGGTCATTAATCAAACACCACCTTTATTCTACAATTACAGACTGCTGTCTATCGGTTTCTCTATATATAAACTCACCACCACATCAGTTTCATGGCAGTGTATCATCCTCCACCCAAATAATACCATTTTGTTTACTCGTCCTGTAAGACCAAAAGTTTCCAGACCGCCAGTACCCCCAACTTGCAATGAGTATAAGTAGGTATTTCGCTTTCATGGATAAAAATTCGCCCAGCGATGGATTGGCGCCCTGTCCTGGGTGTATCTGCCCAGCGCCCGAAACGTTCTCCCCTGGATGGGCATGAGGAACCCCACCGCGACCCTAATAGAGGATAAAGCGGGAGATAATGAATGAATGAATGGATGGATAAAAATTCCAGCAGAATACTTATGTAATGATACCATGTACAGTATACACAAACTTCACTACTACACATGTTTAACGTATATATTGACTGATTTATTTAAAAGAATATAATAGTAAAAAACAAAATGCAGCAGTGCGTAAAAGTTACTCAAGAAGGTGATTTAGTGATTCACATGAATAAAATACTACATTGTGCCTGCAGTATGAAGATCCTATAACCTACATCGTCCTCTAGCATTTAGAAAAATATCAATAGTGTGGGCGGCACGGTGGTTTAGTGGTCAGCACGTTCTCCTCTCAGCGCTAGGGATTCCCGGTTCGAATCCCCATCTGGGTGGAGTTTCCATGTTCTCCCCGTGTCTGCGTGGGTTTCCTCCGGGTTCTCCGGTTTCCTCCCACAGTCCAAAAACATGGATCAAGTCAATAGATTCTCAATATTGCCCCATATAGAGTGTGTGTGTGTGAGTGAGTGTGTGCCCAGCGATGGATTGGCGCCCCATCCTGGGTGTATCTGCCCAGCGCCCGAGACGTTCTCCCCTGGATGGGCATGGGGAACCCCACCGCGACCCTAATAGAGGATAAAGCGGGAGATAATGAATAAATGAATCAATAGTGTGGGCGGCACGGTGGCTTAGTGGCTTAGCACGTTCTCCTCTCAGCGCTAGGGATTCCCGGTTCGAATTCCCATCTGGGTGGAGTATCCATGTTCTCCCCGTGTCTGCATGGGTTTCCTCCGGGTTCTCCGGTTTCCTCCCACAGTCCAAAAACATGGATCAAGTCAATAGATTCTCAAAATTGCCCCATATGGAGTGTGTCTGTGTGAGTTAGTGTGTGTCCAGTGAAGGATTGGCGCCCTGTCCTGGGTCTATCTGCCCAGTGCCCGAGACGTTCTCACCTGGATGGGCATGGGGAACCCCACCGCGACCCTAATAGAGGATAAAGTGGAAGATAATGAATGAATGAATGAATGAATCAATAGTGTGTGTGTGTGGAGATTTACTGTACATACAAATATGAGTCCTCTTTATAGAGGGAGCTTCTTTTTTTTTTTGCACAAAATTCTGACCACATATCTAAAGTACATTTGAGTTTGAGATAGGATCCATAAAACCCTCTGGAGCTTCATCAATTTCAACCTGTGATTAATACATAGAATGTAATCTCTACGATATTATTGGACTATTCACATAAATAATAGTTGCATCCTTTTCATCCTCAAATATAAAATTACTTTAAGTGTCTGGATATTGATTATATTCGTTCTTCTGGACGCTCCAGCGGTCTGCAACTGGTTGTGTCTGGAAAGGATGTAACAGCAACCTCCAGTGGCTGTCTAAGGCATCAGCACTGAAAGGCTGATGTGCAGCAGCTTGTAAATTCTACTGCCACCTCACCTCAAGCGGAGGGTTGAATCCTCTCATCGTGAATTTTGCAGTTTCCCTCTGGAAACCTCACTTTTCTCTCTGTCCCTTGGGAAACTAAATGGCCCCTAAGTTGAAATGTATGCACTAATGTACACATTTCTCTTCTCAGCCAGGGTTTATTGAGCCATTTGCACGACGACTGCCTTCCAGGCCTTATCTTTGTCGAACTCTCGCAAGGTGCCATTGGATCCCCGGTGCTAGGACAGCCCAAAGAGAGGTGAGCAGTTAGTGGTTAGTGCACAGTGCATATTCCTCTGTACATTACATTTACATTTACATCTGGTCATTTATTGGACGCTTTTATCCAAAGACTTACACGGTGAGCACAGGGTTCATCACAACATCCCTGGAGCAATGAAGGTTAAGGGTCTTGCTCAAGGATCCACACTGGTAACTTCAGTGGACCTGGGATTTGAACCCCCAACCTTCAGATTGATAGCCCAACGCCCTGACCACTGAGCTACCACACCACCATACTGTAGCATTTGGTCATTTAGCAGATGCTTTTACCCAAAGCGACTTACAAGGTGAGCACAGGGTTAATCACAACATCCCTGGAGCAATGGGGGTTAAGGGTCTTGCTCAAGGAATCTTCACTGAAGGTAACTTCAGTGGACCTGGGATTTGAACCTCCAACCTTCAGATTGATAACCCAACACCCTAACCACTGATCTACCGCGCTCTGTATGTCGAAGTGCTTTATTTACAGTGCTATTCACAATATTTTGTGCTTACTGGTGTTTCCAGGCGTTTTAAAGTAAGGGTGCAGGCAGCATGTACAGCCACCTCAATGGTAACTTTTCTAGGGGGCCCCTGACCTAGATTTACATTTACATTACATTTACATTTAGTCATTCAGAAGACGCTTTTATCCAAAGCGACTTACAAATGAGAACATTACCAGTCAGAAGTTATGCAGAAAACCAACTACACTGTAAATTCATCAAACCTGATTGTTATTTGATGCTGCACCCCTCTCCAGGTATTTGTTAAAGAGATGCGTCTTCAGTAGTTTCTAAAAACTGTTTAGTGATTCTGCCTTACGGACAGAGTTGGGAAGATGGTTCCACCATTTTGCAGTGGTGAACGCCACGGAGTGAGAATCAGCTCCTCGGTGAGGTGGAACCACCAGGCGGCGCTCATCACCGGAGTGAAGTGAACGAGTCGGAGTGTATTTTGAAAAGATAAAGTGAAGGTCGGAGGAAGAAGATCCAGAAATGGTTCTGTAGGCCAGAGTCAGTGACTTGTACTGAATGCAGCAGCTACAGGGAGCCAATGGAGGGACATGAGTAACGGAGGGACATGAGTTCTTGGGGGTTAAACACGAGTCGGGCTGCAGAGTTTTGAATCAGTTGAAGAGGTCTGATTGTGGAAGCTGGGATACCGGCAAGTAGCGCATTACAATAATCAAGCCGGGATAGGACTAGGGCTTGAACTAACAGTTGGGTAGCATGTTCAGTCAATAAAGGTCTGATCTTCCTGATGTTGTAAAGAAGGAATCTGCAGGAACGGGCCGTTTTGATAACATGATCAGAGAGTTAGATCCACAGACCCCTGTGGCTCCTGGGACTCCTTTATTTAATGGATGAGCATCTGTGAGGGCTTACCTCACAATGATGTAGTTGTGAATTCTCATCCCACTCCGGAGCACCGATGCGCAGTTTGCTCTTGTAGGAGGCACAGTGTACAACGGTGGCCAACGTCAGGCCGGCTTGAACCAGCAGCAGCACCATCAGAATCAGCAGCAGGATGTCATATGATTGCTGCTCACACAGAGAATGAGACACTACATTATTGCGTACACCTCAGGGCAACGTGCCACCATCTGTTCTTGTGTTTTGTCCTTTGAAAAACTCAACAGAATACTTTATAGTAAAAATGGCTTAATCTTCAGAACCAGTTCCTTCCATAGCAACCCCCACCAACCAGAAAATAACAGGCTTTTTAATAAACAACTTTCAGACTGAAATCCCACCATCCCAACCACCGAGATGGAATCCAACCCAACCCTGTAGAACGTTACATAACAGTTCCAAAAACCAGGGTTCATATTCAGTCTCCCGCGAAGACGTATGGATTGTGAGTACAGGACCCCTTTACTGATACAGTCCACAGAGGGGTTAAACATCCTTTCATCCATTATCTCCCGCTTTATCCTCTATTAGGGTCGCGGTGGGGTTCCCCATGCCCATCCAGGGGAGATTTTGGGCGTTTTGGGCGCTGGGCAGATACACCCAGGACAGGACGCCAATTTATCACTGGGCACACACTCACTCACACAGACACAATCTATATGGGGCAATTTGGAGAACTCAATTGACTTGATCCATGTTTTTGGACTGTGGAAGAAAACCGGAGAACCCGGAGGAAACCCACACGGACACGGGAAACTCCACAGAACATGGAAACTCCACCCAGATGGGGATTCGAACCGGGAATCCCTAGTGCTGAGAGGAGAACGTGCCAACCACTAAGCCACCGTGCCGCAGGGGTTAAACAAACAGAAATAATAAAACTAAGATAAAAGAGAGGGCGGCACGTTGGCTTAGTGGTTATCACGTTCTCCTCTCAGCACTAGGGATTCCCGGTTCGAATCCCCATCTGGGTGGAGTTTCCTCCAGGTTCTCCGGTTTCCTCCCACAGTCCAAAAACATGGATGAGGTCAATTGAGTTCTCCAAATTGCCCCATATAGAGTGTGTCTGTGTGAGTGAGTGTGTGCCCAACGATAGATTGGCGTCCTGTCCTGGGTGTATCTGCCCAGCGACCAAAACTTTCTCCCCTGGATGGGCATGGGGAACCCCACCGCGACCCTAATAGAGGATAAAGCGGAAGATAATGGATGGATGGAAGATAAAAGGACTGAATTGAGTTTGAAGTTTATCTCGAATGCATCTGGTTGAATCCCAGCTCACTGGTTGAGTTGTTAGAAGTATTTTTTAAAAGTTATTAAAAAAATTGTTATTAGTTCTTTTGGAAACCCAGCATTGACTGAACAGTCTCACCTTTGCAATGGGCACCTCTCGCAGGAAGATCTCCGAGAAACTCAACAAACTACTGGACAAGTAACCAGAAGCAGAAAAGAGCATTGGAGACGTAACACTGCTAATGGCAATCAGTGTCTCCACCTGAGAGAGAGAGAGAGAGTGAGAGAGAGAGCGAGAGAGAGAGAGAGAGAGAGAGAGAGAGAGAGAGAGAGAGCTATAAACTCACTTCACACTATCAGCTCCACAAACCATATAAATAAACTATGTTGTGAAATTGGCGGCCCGGTGGCTTAGTGGTTAGCACGTTCGCCTCTCAGCGCTAGGGATTCCCGGTTCGAATCCCCATCTGGGTGGAGTTTCCATGTTCTCCCCGTGTCCGCGTGGGTTTCCTCCGGGTTCTCCGGTTTCCTCCCACAGTCCAAAAACATGGATCAAGTCAATTGAATTCTCAAAATTGCCCCATATAGAGTGTGTCTGTGTGAGTGAGTGTGTGCCCAGCGATGGATTGGCGCCCTGTCCTGGGTCTATCTGCCCAGCGCCCGAGACGTTCTCCCCTGGATGGGCATGGGGAACCGACCGCGACCCTAATAGAGGATAAAGCGGGAGATAATGAATGAATGAATGAATGTTGTGAAATTGAATTAAAAGACCATTAGAGTATTAACATAGAGGTGTATCTAATTAAGTGGCCACTAGGGACTATCAATAATGAGTGTACTCACCAGACACTTGCTGGGGTATTCCGACGCCACGTGACTGGCTATGGCACTTGGAAAACACTACAGTGAAAACAAAAAACAGTAGGTTGTGATGTCACAGATTAGGACTGATTCCAATAAAAGTCTTTTAGTCTTCTAAGGGTGCGGTAGCTCAGTGGTCAGGGTGTTGGGCTATCAATCTGAAGGTTGGGGGTTTAAATCCCAGGTCCACTAAAGTTACCAATGTGGGTCCTTGAGCAAGACCCTTAACCCTCATTGCTCCAGGGATGTTGTGATGACCCCTGTGCTCACCTTGTAAGTCGCTTTGGGTAAAATAGCCAAACGTAATGTAATGTTTTTGGGTTCTTATATCCATCCAGGTGCGGCACGGTGGCTTAGTGGTCAGCACGTTCGTCTCTCAGCACTAGGGATTCCCGGTTCCCATATGGGTGGAGTTTCCATGTTCTCTCCATGTTCGCGTGGGTTTCCTCCGGGTTCTCCGGTTTCCTCCCACAGTCCAAAAACATGGATCAAGTCAATTGAATTCTCCAAATTGCCCCATATAGAGTGTGTCTGTGTGAGTGAGTGTGTGCCCAGCGATAGATTGGTGCCCTGTCTTGGGTGTATCTGCCCAGGGTACGAAACGTTCTCCCCTGGATGGGCTTGGGGAACCCCCCCCCCCCCCCCCCCCCCCCCCTCCATATTGCCCCATATAGAGTGTGTATCTGCCCAGCGCCTGAAATGTTCTCCCCTGGATGGGCATGGGGAGTGCCCCCCCCCCCGCGACCCTAATAGAATATATCCAACCATCCATTTTCTTTTCGCTTTATCCTCTATTAGGGTCGCGGGGGGGGGGCATTCCCCATGCCCATCCAGGGGAGAACATTTCAGGCGCTGGGCAGATACACACTCTATATGGGGCAATTTGGAGAACTCAATTGACAAACTCTATATGGGGCAATTTGGAGAACTCAGTTCACTTGATCCATGTTTTTGGACTGTGGGAGGAAACCGGAGAACCCGGAGGAATCCTACGTGGACACGGGGAGAACATGGAAACTCCACCCAGATGGGGATTCGAACCAGGAATCCCTAGTGCTGAGAGGAGAACGTGCCAACCACTAAGCCATCGTGCCACCCGGGTTCCTATATCATCTCAATAAAAAGGAATCAGGACTCACAGCCACTAAAATCCAGAAGAAAGTGACAGAGAGGTAGGGGCCCGGCAGCAAAGCATCCATGTTGAGAGCGATGATGCCTCCAAATACAGCCGAGATTCCCACAATGACCTCAATCACCTACAGATCAGGAAAGAGTCAGACCTTCCATATCCACTCTTCTGAGATAATTAAGTGGTGTGTGTCAATACATTTGAGTGTCCATGTGTTTTAAATACTGTAATGGTACAGGTATAAGTTTAGGTGACCAAACACTAACATATCCGCTGCTATCATGTTTGCACACACCTTTATGCACATCTTGCACCTTTAGCACACTCTTTGCACATTATAAGGAACTCATTCATTCATTCATTATCTCCCGCTTTATCCTCTATTAGGGTCGCGGTGGGGTTCCCCATGCCCATCCAGGGGAGAACATCTCGGGCGCTGGGCAGTTACAACCAGGACAGGACGCCAATCCATCACTGGGCACACACTCACTCACACAGACACACTCTATATGGGGCAATTTCATTCATTCATTCATTGTCTCCCGCTTTATCCTCTATTAGGGTCGCGGTGGGGTTCCCCATGCCCATCCAGGGGAGAACGTCTCGGGCGCTGGGCAGATAGACCCAGGACAGGGCGCCAATCCATCGCTGGGCACACACTCACTCACACATACACACTCTATATGGGGCAATTTTGAGAATTCAATTGACTTGATCCATGTTTTTGGACTGTGGGAGGAAACCGGAGAACCCGGAGGAAACCCGGGCAGACACGGGGAGAACATGGAAACTCCACCCAGATGGGGATTCGAACCGGGAATCCCTAGTGCTGAGAGGCGAACGTGCTAACCACTAAGCCACCGTGCCGCCATGGGGCAATTTTGAGAATTCAATTGACATGATCCATGTTTTTGGACTGTGGGAGGAAACCGGAGAAACCCGGAGGAAACCCACGCAGACACGGGGAGAACATGGAAACTCCACCCAGATGGAGATTCGAACCGGGAATCCCTAGTGCTGTACTGCCTTGACTGTACTGTGTATCGTTCTGTATTTATTGTGATCCTTGTGTTTGCACATGTGCACTTTATGTTGGTTGAATAGTAGCTGTTATGTGTAGCACCTTGTTCCTGGGGAACGCCGTCTCGTTCCACATATACTGTACTGTACTTTATATTGTGGAATGACAAATAAAATACTTGAATACTTGACTCACAGCGTAAGCCTTAAGGAGACGGGAAGGAAAGGCAGCGTGGTTCACTGTAACTGGGCCATCATACACTGGCTGAGAAAAACAAATCACCATGATGAATAATACATTATATAATGTTTAAACACAGCTGCACACACACCTCACACACACACACACACACACACACACACACACACACACACACACACACACACACCTTGCTATGGCTGCAGCAGTCCTCCACAGAGCGAGCTGACAGGATGACAGTGCCAGCCATGAGGCCTTCCAGCAGAGTCAGAAGGATCAGGTTAAAGTTGATCTGCTCATTTAAATAGAAATGTTTTTATTTAGATTCATCCATCCATTATCTTCCGCTTTATCCTCTAGCGCCCATCCAGGGGAGAACGTTTCGGGCGCTGGGCAGATACACCCAGGACAGGGCGCCAATCTATCTCTGGACACACACTCACTCACACAGACACACTCTATATGGGGCAATTTGGAGAACTCTTGACTTGATCCATGTTTTTGGACTGTGGGAGGAAACCGGAGAACCCGGAGGAAACCCACGCGGACATGGGGAGAATATGGAGACTCCAGCCAGATTGGAATTCGAACTGGGAATCCCTAATGCTGAGAGGAGAACATGCTAATCACTAAGCCACCGTGCCGCCCTTATTTAGATTTAGATTTAAATAAATATGAGAGTTATTTTTTCAGATCTATGTTCTAGATTAGGCGGCACGGTGGCTCAGTTCGTATCCCCATCTGGGTGGAGTTTCCATGTCCTCCCCGTGTCCACGTGGGTTTCCTCCGGGTTCTCCGGTTTCCTCCCACAGTCCAAAAACATGGATTAAGTCAATTGAATTCTCAAAATTGCCCCATATAGAGTGTGTGTGTGTTTTTGTGAGTGTGTGCCCAGTGATAGATTGGCGCCCTATTCTGGGTGTATCTGCCCAGCGCCCGAAACGTTTCTCCCCTGGATGGGCATAAGGAAACCCCCCCCCCCCCCCCGCGACCCTAGTATGACCCTAGGATAATGGATGGTTGGATATTCTAGATTAGGATCCATCAATAGTCTCTAAAGGGAGCTTAATTACAATAATTGAAATGATTTGCTAACACAGGCGGCACGGTGGCTTAGTGTTTAGCATGCTCTCCTCTCAGCGCTAGGGATTCCCGGTTCGAATCCCCATCTGGGTGGAGTTTCCATGTTCTCCCCGTGTCCGCGTGGGTTTCCTCCGGGTTCTCCGGTTTCCTCCCACAGTCCAAAAACATGGATCAAGTCAATTGAGCTCTCCAAATTGCCCCATATAGAGTGTGTTTGTGTGACTGAGTGTGTCCAGTGATAGATTGGTGTCCTGTCCTGGGTGTATCTGCCCAGCGCCCGAGACGTTCTCCCCTGGCTGGGCATGGGGAACCCCCTCCACGACCCTAATATAGGATGAAGTGGAAGATAAGGATGGATGGATTTGCCAACACCTTACGCAGAGATTACATTGAACAAACGCCAACACAGCAACTCACATTTACAGCCGAGGGACTTAAAACCAGTTTGCACCCGAACCAAACGAGGCATGTGGTTATGACGGCAAACGTGGAGACGTACACCAGCTGGAAATCAGACACCTGGAATGACAGGAACATTACAGGCTTTTCGCCACAAGTCTGCAGCAACAGTCCAGCTGTGCTGGCTACTTACTGCAACTCTCCATTTCGTGGCAATGACGAAGCTCACAACCGCAGCCGGGATACTCTGCAAAGTCGAGACATGCAACGATCCAAAAACGTTCTGAAGAACAAGCCCGAGATGGGATTTCATGCTAGCTGATCTGAATAATCCAGACTTACAGCTCCGGCAGCACAGCGCAGGTAATCCATGGCATCAGGAAACACATTTCCCAGATACAAAGAGAAGCCGGCTGTGATCAGCAGACTGCACTGATTATACACAAACACAGACGTAGAATGAGGGAAGACACTCGGTTATACAGAAAAGAATGAGAAAGATGTGTTCCAAATTCAAGGCGGCACGGTGGCTTAGTGGTTGGCACGTTCTCCTCTCAGCACTTGGGATTCCCGGTTCGAATCTCAATCTGGGTGGAGTTTCCATGTTCTCCCTGTGTCTGCGTGGGTTTTATCTGGGTTCTCCGGTTTCCTCCCACAGTCCAAAAACATGGATCACGTCAGTTGAATCCTCCAAATTGCCCCATATAGAGTGTGTCTGTGTGAGTGAGTGTGTGCCCAGCGATGGATTGGCGCCCTGTCCTGGGTCTATCTGCCCAGCGCCCGAGACGTTCTCCCCTGGATGGGTTTGGGGAACCCCACCGCGACCCTAATAGAGGATAAAGCGGGAGATAATGAATGATGGATGAATGATAAATCACATTCATTCAGTAATCAATACTTCTGTTTATTGTTTCCTAGTGTTGAAAATCCTTTTATATTTACTGCTGGACTTGCAAAGTCGATCCAGATCTATTATACATTCTGTTTCCAGCACACACAGGTCTTTTTGTAACTGCGGGTCTGAGAGGTCCAGCAGGTCAGAGTTCTTACCCCTATGAGGATGCTGTAGAGCCAGGCTCTGTAACTGAGGCAGGGGTGTAACGGCTCGCCGTGATTCAGCTCCAGATCGCTGGCTCTCACATCCACTATGTAGCTGTCTCGCTCGATGCGCTCCCGTTCCCTTTCCATTCGTCGGCTCAGCGTTCCGCCCACACTCGACCGCTCCAGGGTGGGAATGTGGGTGTAGCTGAACTCCTCCCGTGCCGACTCGTCCTCCCTCTGCATCATGGTGCCGTTGTCTTTTATAGGTTTTGGATGTAAGGGCTTCGTAGATGTAAAAAAAAAAAATATAAAAAATTATATATATATATATATCAGCTGTAATACAGAAGACACGCGGACACGGGGAGAACATGGAAACTCCACCCAGATTGGGATTCGAACCGGGAATCCCTAGCGCTGAGAGGAGAACATGCTAAACCACTAAGCCACAGTGCCGCACCTTGTATGTCGCTTTGGATGAAACCATCTGCTAAATGACCGAATGTAAATGTAAACATACACTAACACATGTATCTAATAAAGTGGCCAGCAAGAAAATATACATGAAACATACAGCAAATGTCATACTAATTGAATTTAAAGTATAAAAATAAGAGTGGGACGGGAGAACAGGAATGCGTCCACCCAAATGGTGGCTTAGTGGTTAGCGCATGTTCTCCTTCTCAGCACTAGGGATTACATGAAAACATACAGCAAATGTCCCGGTTTAAAGAATCCCCATCTGGGTGGAGTTTCCATGTCCTCCCCGTGTCCGTGTGGGTTTCCTCCATGTTCTCCGGTTTCCTCCCACAGTCCAAAAACATGGATCAAGTCAATTCATTCATTCATTCATTATCTCCCGCTTTATCCTCTATTAGGGTCGCGGGGGGGTTCCCCATGCCCATCCAGGGGAGAACGTCTCGGGCGCTGGGCAGATACACCCTGGACAGGATGCCAATCCATCGCTGGGCACACACTCACTCACTCACACAAACACTCTATAGGGGCAATTTTTGAGAATTCAATTGACTTGATCCATGTTTTTGGACTGTGGGAGGAAACCGGAGAACCCGGAGGAAACCCACGCAGACACGGGGAGAACATGGAAACTCCACCCAGAAGGGGATTCGAACCGGGAATCCCTAGCGCTGAGCAGAACGTGCTAACCACTAAGCCACCGTGCCGCCCTCAAGTCAATTGAGTTCTCCAAATTGCCCCATATAGAGTGTGTGTGTGAGTGAGAGTGTGCCCAGCGATAGATTGGTGTCCTGTCCTGGGTGTATCTGCCCAACGCCCGAAACGTTCTCCCCTGGATGGGCCTGGGGAACCCCCCCCCCCCCCCCCCTAGGATAAAGCGGAAGATAATGAATGAATGAAAAAATAGAGTGAAAAATAGTAAAAGAACTCACACGAGTGCTGCCCCATTCAAAAGCACAAGAACAAGCTGCCCTCCCTCCCTCCTCACCTCCACCCCTGCTGTTCTACCCCGCTCCCGTTTTCCCATCGGCCTCGTTTTAATCCTCAAATCTCCTGAAGTCTCGTTTCTCGCTGTCTGTCTTCCTGCATGCCACTCACCTGTTCAGCTTCGTGCAGCTCTCTGAGGTTTAACTTCAGTCCCATCAGGCGTCGCTCAGATGCACTCATGGCATTCAGGGGCTGCCTGTTGGTCCGGACCCAATCTCTCCCACAGCCCCCCCCCCCCCCCTCCCAGTGCTGTCCTGCTGAAAGTTTTGGAGCGGGCGAAAAACAGAAAACAAAAAAAAGTTGGCTGCCTGTATCAAGAGATTTGGGTTCCAGAGAGGGACGGGCTGCGAATTCCAATGAGGAGAGAGGACAGGGAAGAGGCGGAGGACCGAGAAGTGAGGGATGGGGCACCAATCAGGGGCAACACAGGCTGAAACCTCAACGCATAAATCACACACACACACACACACACACACACACACACACACACACACACACACACACACACAGTGGTGAATACAGAAACATGCAAACAAAGGCTTCTGTTTTTTTGTCTCACACTTGGAGCAAAACACTGGAACCAAATCACTTTTATGGTTCAAATTAACATAAATACTTTTAAAGGCATTGGGAGTCCGAACTACACTGTGATGTCATAACACGAGGATCGTTTTATACATCCATCCATTATCCTGCTTTATCCTCTATTAGGGTCGCGGGGGGCGGGGGGGTTCCCCATGCCCATCCAGGGAAGAACGTTTCGGGCGCTGGGCAGATACAACCAGGACAGGGCGCTAATCTATCACTGGACACACACTCACTCACACAGACACACTCTATATGGGGCAATTTGGAGAATTCAATTGACCTTGATCCATGTTTTTGGACTGTGGGAGGAAACCGGAGAACCCGGAGGAAACCCACGCGGACACGGGGAGAACATGGAAACTCCACCCAGATTGGGATTCAAACCGGGAATCCCTAGCGCTGAGAGGAGAACATGCCACGTGCCGCTGTCTCGTTTTATACAATACTTCTGTACTTCCTTCCATCCATTATCTTCCACTATCATCCTCTATTAGGGTCGCAGGGGGGGGGGGGGGGTTCCCCATGCCCATCCAAGGGAGAACGTTTCGGGCGCTGGGCAGATACACCCAGGACAGGACACCAATCTATCACTGGGTACACACTCACTCACACACACACACACTCTATGTGGGTGACTTGATCCATGTTTTTGGACTGTGGGAGGAAACCGGAGAACCCGGAGGAAACCCACGCGGACACGGGGAGAACATGGAAACTCCACCCAGATGGGGATTCGAACCGGGAATCCCTAGCGCTGAGAGGAGAACATGCTAACCACTAAGCCACCATGCCTACTTCTGTAATTTACTCATTAAAAATAATTACAGATTAATTACAGCACAGACACGTTACATTTCCACAATGTTTGTTTAAACATGATCAGATCTCTTTAGGAGATGAGGACTGTATGATTGTGATCCTCTTTGTATAAATGGACTGGCTGTGCTTCTGGCATCCCCTTATGTTCAGTCACACTCCATTACCAGCCGCCCGGTGCGGAACAAGCTGGCTGTCCTGCAGGGAAAGTCCCTGACCTGTGCAACTGAGGTGAGTCCATCAGCTTGATTTATCCAACGCCATCTAAACATGTTCCTAAACATGAGGGTCATAGAGAATCTGGGCATGTTCACATACTTTAGCCAGCGGAGCTTCAGTTTAGTACTGGCAATGAATTCCATGGTGTCCATGGAAACCTTTCAAACATCTCGCTGACCCTTCACCACATTTCTCTGCCCCCTTTAGTGGAAAAGAGAGAGAGAGAGCGAGAGAGAGAGAGAGAGCAATGGTTTACAAAAAATGTTTCTAAGTGTTAGTGTTAATTAATTACTTTTATTTAATTAAATGCGGGCGGCACAGTGGCTTAGTGGTTGGCACGTTCTCCTCTCAGTGCTAGGGATTTCCGGTTCGAATCCCCATCTGGGTGGAGTTTCCATGTTCTCCCCGTGTCCGTGTGGGTTTCCTCCGGGTTCTCCGGTTTCCTCCCACAGTCCAAAAACATGGATCAAGTCAACTGAGTTCTTCAAATTGCCCCATATAGTGTGTGTCTGTGTGAGTGAGTGTGTGCCCAGCGATGGATTGGCGCCCTGTCCTGGGTGTATCTACCCAGCGCCCGAAACTTTCTCCCCCAGATGGGCATGGGGAACCCCCCCCCCCCCCCCCCGCGACCCTAATATAGGATAAAGCGGAAGATAATGGATGGATGGATTAAATTCCTGGTTTGAATTCCAATCTGGGTGGAGTTTCCATGTTCTCCATGTCCACGTGAGTTTCCTCCAGGTTCTCCGGTTTCCTCCCAAAGTTCAAAAACCTGGATCAAGGTCAATTGAATGCTCCAAATGGCCCCATATAGAGTGTGTATGTGTAAGTGAGTCTGTGCCCAGTGATGGATTGGTGCCCTGTCCTGGGTGTATCTACCCAGCGCCCGAAACTTTCTCCCCTGCATGGGCATGGGGACCGCCCATGACCCTAGTAAAGGGATAAGCAGAAGATAATGGATGGATGGATGGACATTGATTAGGAACATCCCCACCACTCTACTCTGGTTCTCGACTCATGGACAGAGCAGACAAGATCCTTCCTGTGTGATATTTGCATGTTCCCCCCCTTGTACTCCCCTCCCCATTTTAAAATCATGTTTTTTTTAACTATACAACCGATGAGTGCTGAAACATGCTCCAGCCTCCCAATATATAGGGGCAATTTACAGCATTCAATTGACCTCAAATCCATGTCTTTGGACTGTGGGAGGAAACCAGTCAATCAGGAGAAAACCCATGCAGACATCTGGAGGACAGAACTCGAACTCGAACAAGACTCCTCAACGTTATGAAGCAGACAAACTGATCACTACGTTACCGTGCCGCCTCTAGTTAAGAACAATTAAGAAAATTAAAATACATATATGATTATTGCGGCTTAAAACCAATGTTTTAGATCATACCAGCTGTGTTTGGTGGGGTGGAGGTTGGGACTCTTTAAAAGTTTCTCCACACCAAACAATGCCTTTAAGAAGACTGTTGGAACAAAAGAGGGTCTATTCCCAATTGTGGGCTCAAAGCTAAAAACATAGACCATCTTCTCCCACGTTCTTTCATATTTCTATCGTATCAACAAGATGCACAGAGAGGGGATTCTTTCATAAACTTCAACTAATAAACTAATAAAGGTTTTCTGTGAAAAGCGAAAGTGTCTGTGATTTGGCTCCCAATCCATCCACCATTTCTGTGGAGTGACTACCTCGACTTGGAGACACTGTTGGAGACTCTCTCTGTGCCGGTCTTTATATCACTGACACATAAATAGAAGACATCCATCCATCCATCCATCCATTATCTTCCGCTTTGTCCTATATTAGGGGTCCCCATGCCCATCCAGGGGAGAACGTTTCGGGCGCTGGGCAGATACACCTAGGACAGGGCGTCAATATATCACTGGACACACACTCACTCACACAGACACACACACTCTATATGGGGCAATTTGGACTCAATTGACTTGATCCATGTTTTTGGACTGTGGGAGGAAACCGGAGAACCCGGAGGAAACCCACACGGACACGGGGAGAACATGGAAACTCCCAGATGGGGATTCGAACCGGGAATCCCTAGCGCTGAGAGGAGAATGTACTAACCACTAAGCCACCGTGCCGCCTAAATAGAAGACATAATTTCCTAAATTCATTCATTATCTTCTGCTTTATCCTCTATCCTCTAGGGTCGCCGTGGGGTTCCCCATGCCCATCCAGGGGAGAACGTCTCGGGTGCTGAGCAGATACACCCAGGACAGGGCACCAATCTATCGCCGGGCACACACTCACACAGACACACTCTATATGGGGCAATTTGGAGAACTCAATTGACTTGATCCATGTTTTTGGACTGTGGGAGGAAACCGGAGAACCCGGAGGAAACCCACACGGACACGGGGAGAACATGGAAACTCCCAGATGAGGATCCGAACCGGGAATCCCTAGCGCTGAGAGGAGAACGTGCCAACCACTAAGCCACCGTGCCTAAATAGAAGACATAATTTCCTAAATTAAATGAAGTTATAATAGTATATCTTTAAGCACCATTGGTCCTGCCTGAGCTGGTTGGATAATAGAAGGGGTGGTCGCATACTTTTCTCTGAATTATAATTCCCCAGCCCTGCCCCACACCGAGCACAAAAGACGACGAAGCTCGTTTCATCCCATGTCGCCGCACTTTCTCTGAAGCTGCCAGCACACAGCGATGATGTAAGATAAGTGCATTGTAGCTGTGCACTCACTGATCTAGTGCATTAACCCTGTGTCCTCCACAGAACCAGTACAGAGAACAAACGCCCTCCTTGTTCTCTTTCCACCCGACAAATCCTTTCTTTTATCTCTTCAGCCTTCAGACTTTCTCCCCTCACTCACATCTCTCTCCTGCGCAGACGGAACTGAGATTAAATCCTGCAGGGGTCTCACTGAAAAGAGAGCAAAGCCTGTAAAACAGAAACTGTTTATATTTTATATATTTGTATATATTTATATATATTATATATAAATATATATATATTATATATATTATATATATATATATATATATATATATATATATATATATATATATATATATATATATATGTTATATATTTACATATAACATGTTTATATTTTGATGTTTATTGTAAATTCTTTATGGTTTGTTAATACAGCACATGGCACTGCAGCTTTACCTTAAAAAGCAGCTGGGGCTGATTTCTAGGAAACATGAATCTCATGGGCACGGTGGCTTAGTGGTTGGCACGTTCGCCTCTCAGCACTAGGGATTCCCGGTTCGAATCCCCATCTGGGTGGAGTTTCCATGTTCTCCCCGTGTCCGCGTGGGTTTCCTCCGGGTTCTCCGGTTATAGAGTGTGTCTGTGTGAGTGAGTGTGTGTCCAGTGATAGATTGGCGCCCTGTCCTGGGTGTGTCTGCCCAGCGCCCGAGACGTTCTCCCCTGGATGGGCATGGGGAACCCCCCCTGCGACCCTGATAGAGGATATTCTCCGTGTCCGCGTGGGTTTCCTCCAGGTTCTCCGGTTTCCTCCCACAGTCCAAAAACATGGATCAATGTCAATTGAATTCTCCAAATTGGCCCATATAGAGTGTGTCTGTGTGAGTGAGTGTGTGTCCAGTGATAGATTGGCGCCCTGTCCTGGGTCTATCTGCCCAGCGCCCGAGACGTTCTCCCCTGGATGGTCATGGGGAACCCCCTCCCCACGACCCTAATAGAGGATAAAGCAGAAGATAATGGATGGATGGAATTACAAAAGTATTGTTTAAAATGAGACAGCGGCACGGAATGCATGGCCTGGATCTCTTTTGCATGTTTTTATTTTTGCATGTTCTCCTCTCGTCTGCTGAGGTCATCCCCCAGAATTCAAGTCAAATGAATTAAAGATGTATGTTTATTTGTCCTGTGATGAACCGACATCCTGTTTAGGGTGTTGTCTCACCTATCCTAGGCTCCTCCTACTCTTTAGCATATTTATTAATTCCTTCATTATCTTCCACTTGGGCGGCACGGGGGTTTAGTGGTTAGCATGTTCTCCTCTCAGCACTAGGGATTCCCGGTTCGAATCCCAATCTGGGTGGAGTTTCCATGTTCTCCTCGTGTCTTTGTGGGTTTCCTCCGGGTTCTCCGGTTTCCTCCCACAGTCCAAAAACATGGATCAAGTCTATTGAGTTCTCCAAATTGCCCCATATAGAGTGTGTGTGTGAGTGAGTGTGTGCCCAGTGATAGATTGGCGCCCTGTCCTGGGTGTATCTGCCCAGCGCCTGAAACGTTCTCCCCTGGATGGGCATGGGGAACCCCACCGCGACCCTAATAGAGGATAAAGTGGGAGAAAATGGATGGATGGATCTTCCACTTCCATTAATCTTCTACTAGGATCACGGGGGAGGGGGTCCCCATCCAGAGCCAGAGGAGAACATTTCAGGCACTGCGGAGATAGGACAGGACGCCAATCTATTGCAGGGCACACTCGCTCACATAGACACACAAACATATACTACATAGGGCAATTTACAGCATTCAATTGACTTTGAGTTCATGTTTTTAGACTGTGGGAGGAAACCGGAGAACCCAGAGGAAACCCACAAAGACACAGGGAGAACATGGAAACTCCACCCAGATTGGGATTCGAACATGGAACCCCAGTGCTGAGAGGAGAACATGCTAACCACTAAGCCACCCGTTACAGAATATAGTTCTCAAAGGGACAATATAATAAACAATAAAATGCACCAGATGAAACATTATTGGTGATTTCAGCTTGTTTTGACATTTACAGAACTCAGCTGCACTCGGTGGTAGCGCCCTCGGGTGGTCAGTTGCATTTTAACATTAGTGACCCATGTTGGATTCTTGATGGTGACACTGTTGGCTCTGTCTGAGTAAGATGGAGGTCAGATCATACTGTTCTGTGCTGCAGTAGCTGCTCCCTCCACTGGCTGATCAGGAAGTTCACAGTGGATTAAAATACCGTCTCCATCATTTAGAATCTCCTCGAATGTTTAATGTTCAAAAACAATAAAAATATAAAAAAATTTTTTAATTACATAGAAAAGTATGTCCTATTTATTCATTCATTATCTTCCACTTTATCCTCTATTAGGGTCGCGGTGGGGTTCCCCATGCCCATCCAGGGGAAAACGTCTCGGGCGCTGGGCAGATACACCCAGGACAGGGCGCCAATCTATCACTGGGCACACACTCACACACACAGACACACTCTATATGGAGCAATTTTGGAGAACTCAATTCACTTGATCCATGTTTTTGGACTGTGGGAGGAAACCGGAGAACCCGGAGGAAACCCACGCAGACACGGGGAGAACATGGAAACTCCACCCAGATGGGGATTCGAACCGGGAATCCCTAGTGCTGAGATGCTAACCACTAAGCCACCTTGCCGCCCTATGTCCTATTTATCATTCATTCATTATCTTCCACTTTATCCTATATTAGGGTCGCGGGGGGGGTTCCTCAGGCCCATCCAGGGGAGAACGTTTCGGGCGCTGGGCAGATACACCCAGGTCAGGACGCCAATCTATCACTGGGCACACACTCACTCACACATACACACTCTATATGGGGCAATTTTGAGAATTCAATTGACTTGATCCATGTTTTTGGACTGTGGGAGGAAACCGGAGAACCCGGAGGAAACCCACGCGGACCCGGAGAGAACATGGAAACCCAGATGGGGATTCGAACCGGGAATCTCTAGTGCTGAGAGGCGAACATGCTAACCACTAAATCTTATTTATCATTCATTCATTAGGGTCGCGGGGGGGGTTCCCCATGCCCATCCAGGGGAGAACGTTTCGGGCGCTGGGCAGATACACCCAGGACAGGACGCCAATCCATCGCTGGGCACACACTCACTCACACATACACACTCTATATGGGGCAATTTTGAGAATTCAATTGACTTGGTCCATGTTTTTGGACTGTGGGAGGAAACCGGAGAACCCGAAGGAAACCCACACAGACACGGGGAGAACATGGAAACCCAGATGGGGATTCGAACCGGGAATCCCTAGTGCTGAGAGGTGAACATGCTAACCACTATGTCCTATTTAGTTAACCCTAATTAAAACTGCTTTCAATAAATAAATACTCTGTATGAAAAAAAAAAATAAATAAAAAAAATAAAAGAATCTCCTCGAACGAAGAAATGCAGATGCACAAAAAGGAAGACCGGGTTTTACTAGTAATCTTTATAAAGCATTTGGCCACAGAGGGCGTTGCACAGACATCATGAGGAAAGACAAACGGTCCTGCAGGCACAAATGGACTCTGGCGTCTCATCAGGAACAAAGACAATCACAACCCTATCTCTCCACCCCCATGCGGATAATGGTATCATCCTTTATGGTACATTTAACGCAAACGTAGTCCGACGTACAAGAAACCAAAGAACCAAACCTCAATAATAAAAAAAACAGAAAATCACATGCATTCTGCACATTTACTGCGACTATTAGCTTCCTACAAAGATCTCTGTACATACATGGCGAGTGAGGACTTATGTACATTTAATTACAGGTCTCATAGAAATCTCTAATAACGAGCTTTACACTTCGTATTTACACAAGCGGCCATATTTAATGTCCTTCCGGCGAGCTGTCCTGCTGTGTGCGAAGATAAAGTCCCACCCTTTCACAGTCCGGGGCTGAGTGCAAGCAAACTGTGAATAACCTCCGAAAATCCAGCATATACTCAGTGCCGTGCATAAATCTTCACCTCTTGAACCTTTTGACTAATTGAATTCCAAGCTAAGATTTTCAAAATGGCTGGAAACTCAACTACGAACCAATGGAAGGAGCCAAGGAACACAAGATGTTGGACAATGCTCCTCCCCACCATGAAGCATGGTGGTGACAGCAACAGGTTGTGGGCTATTTCTCATCAGCAGCAAAGGTAATATAGATGGTAGTTATCTAGATAGCATTTATTAAATTGTTTCTACATGCACTCTCCATAATATCAGCTCCATCTACTATATACATAAACTTTGTAGTTCTACAAATACATAATGTAGTCCATTTGTTTCTGCTCATCAGGATCCCCATCATTATGAACCCCAGCACTGTAGTGACGCTGTTTACCTCCAAACAAAATGTCCATCCATTATCTTCCGCTTTATCCTGTACTAGGGTCGCGGTGGGGTTCCCCATGCCCATCCAAGGAAGAACATTTCAGGCGCTGGGAAGATACACCCAGGACAGGGCGCCAATCTATCGCTGGGCACACACTCACTCACAGACACACTCTATATGGGGTAATTTGGAGAACTCAATTGACTTGTTCCATTTTTTTGGACTGTGGGAGGAAACCTGAGAACCAGGAGGAAACCCACATGGACATGGGGAGACCATGCAAACTCCACCCAGATTGGGATTCGAACCGGGAATCCCTGGCGCTGAGAGGAGAACATGATAACCACTAAGCCACTGTGCCGCCCAAGGATGAGAGGATGAATAACCCAAACCGTGCAGCAACAGATGACCTACTCAATCTGTTTCTACATCCACAAGGTGGAGCAATAAGGTGGACATGTCTAATAGAGTGTGTAGTGAGAGGACACAGGGTTTCAACATCTGCAGCACTGCACACCATTGTCAACGAAGAGCTGAAACCCAGCCACCACTCAACCTATTGTCCAGATTAAGTACTATCCATCCATCCATTATCTTCCACTTCATCCTATATTAGGGTCACTGGGGGGTTCCCCATGCCCATCCAGGGGAGAACGTCTTGGGCGCTGGGCAGATACACCCAGGACAGGGTGCCAGTCTATCGCTGGGCACACACTCACTCACACAGACACACTCTATATGGGGCAATTTGGAGAACTCAATTGACTTGATCCACGTTTTTGGACTGTGGGAGGAAACCGGAGAACCCGGAGGAAACCCACACGGACACGGGGAGAATATGGAAACTCCACCCAAATTGGGATTCGAACCGGGAATCCCTAGTGCTGAGAGGAGAACGTGCTAACCACTAAGCCACCATGCCGCCCTAAGTACTATCCCAGAAACTAAATCCATTTATAACCAAGAAATATCCGCTGTTTGAATTAAATAGCCTCAACAAGCTTCGATGGTCCAGGAACATGGTCCAGGAAGAAACATTGAAGTCCAAGGTTCAAGAGGGTGAACATTTCTGAATGACATCCAGCACAGTGCAGTTTGTTTCTTCATCTGCACTTATTATTGCAAAATTGGTGTGAGTGCTTATTTAAATGTGGCACATTCACTAGATTTGGATTCATCAGACTGTGGGATCTGTTCTACCAATCAGATACCAACGCAGAGAACACGATGGGTTTTAACTTCATTCAGATGAATGTAATGAATTCATGACACACGTCAGAAGATCTCTTCATCAGGGCAACTTTCCTGTTGGGTGCAATAACCATTGCAATAAACATCTTTTTGGACTGTGGGAGGAAACCGGAGAACCCGGAGGAAACCCACATGGACATGAAAACCAGCCACCACTCAACCCATCGTCCAGATTAAGTACTATCCCAGAAACTAAATCCATATACAACCAAGCAATATCCGCTGTTTGAATTAAATAGCCTCAAAACATCTTTTTGGACTGTGGGAGGAAACCGGAGAACCCGGAGGAAACCCACATGGACACGGGGAGACCATGGAAACTACTATCCCAGAAACTAAATCCATATACAACCAAGTAATATCCGCTGTTTGAATTAAATAGCCTCAACAAGCTTCGAAAAACATGGTCCAGGATGAAACCCAAGGTTCAAGAGGATGAACATTTCTGAATGACATCCAGCACAGTGCAGTTTGTTTCTTCATCTGCACTTCATTCATTCATTCATTCATTCATTCATTATCTCCCGCTTTATCCCCTTTATTAGGGTCGCGGTGGGGTTCCCCATGCCCATAAGATACACCCAGGACAGGGCGCCAATCCATCTCTGGGCACACACTCACTCACACAGACACACTCTATATGGGGCAATTTGGAGATCATCTGCACTTATTATTGCAAAATTGGTGTGAGTGCTTACTTAAATGTGGCACATTCACTAGATTTGGATTACGCAGATACATTAATCAGACTGTGGGATCTGTACGACCAATCAGATACCAACGCAGGGAACACGATGGGTTTTGACTTCATTCAGATGAATGTAATGAATTCATGACACACGTCAGAAGATCTCTTCATCAGGGCAACTTTCCTGTTGGGTGCAATAAACATTGCAATAAACATCTTTTTGTACTGTGGGAGGAAAACGGAGAACCCGGAGGAAACCCACATGGACACGGGGAGACCATGGAAACTACTATCCCAGAAACTAAATCCATATACAACCAAGCAATATCCGCTGTTTGAATTAAATAGCCTCAACAAGCTTCGAAAAACATGGTCCAGGATGAAACATTAAAGTCCAAGGTTCAAGAGGGTGAACATTTCTGAACATCCAGCACAGTGCAGTTTGTTTCTTCATCTGCACTTCATTCATTCATCCATTCATTATCTCCCGCTTTATCCTCTATTAGGGTCGCGGTGGGGTTCCCCATGCCCATAAGACACACCCAGGACAGGGCGCCAATCCATCTCTGGGCACACACTCACACAGACACACTCTATATGGGGCAATTTGGAGATCATCTGCACTTATTATTGCAATTCTCAACTCAATTGGTGGGAGTGCTTATTTAAATGTGGCACATTTACTAGATTTGGATTAATCAGACTGTGGGATCTGTACGACCAATCAGACACCAACAGGGGACGATGGGTTTTAACTTCACTCAGATGAATGTAATGAATTCATGACACACGTCCGAAGATCTCTTCATCAGGGCAACTTTCCTGTTGGGTGCAATAACCATTGGTTTTAATGCTGAAATGTTTGACCCCTTTCTTAGGTGTAGACACTGATTGCTTGCAAAACATCAAGGTCGAAGGTAGTTCTATTTTTATTTCGATAAATGCATCTTATAATAGTCATCTACGTCCCTAAGTCTCTATATTATGTACATTATGTTAACTTTTGGGGGGAAACGTTTTATTAACTAGTGTTGATGATGCACCTAAAGGGAAATGAACGTGTCTTTGTGATTGTGTATGTAAAGACAGCATAAGTGCAGCTGCTGAAAGGACAAGAAGGTTTTGCTACACTATGAACCGGAATGTTTGCCTATGTTCTGCTATAACGTCGGATTAAGGGAAACTTTATATGTCTCTGTCTCAAACCACCGATCCCTTTGATGAAGACAAGTGAATGGAGTGAATACGAGTAGCCAAAGTTCTCTCCAGGTCATGCAGGACGTCACTGCCCGTGCTCTCGGCCGGAGCATCGTACAGCAGCTGCTTAAAGGGCTCCAGTTCGATCAACACCACCATGTTCTTCAGAAAGTAGCCCTCAATGTAGGCCGACAGTTCAGGAGCCTCCAAGAACTATAAAGAAGTGAAACACAGAATATATCACTTTTCTTTTATATATGTATGTATATATATCCATCCATCCATCCATCATCTTCCGCTTTGTCCTCTACTAGGGTTGCAGGGGAGAACGTCCAGGGGAGAACGTTTCGGGCGCTGGGCAGATACACCCAGGATAGGGCGCCAATCTATCACTGAGCACACTTACTCATTCAAACACACTCTATATGGGGCAGTTTAGAGAATTCAATTGACCTTGAGGGCGGCACGGTGGCTTAGTGGTTGGCACGTTCACCTCTCAGTGCTAGGGTTTCCCGGTTCAAATCCCAATCTGGGTGGAGTTTCCATGTTCTCTCCGTGTCCGCGTGGGTTTCCTCCGGGTTCTTTGGTTTCCTCTCACAGTCCAAAAACATGGATCAAGTCAATTGAGTTCTCCAAATTGCCCCATATAGAGTGTGTCTGTGTGAGTGAGTGTGTGTCCAGTGATAGATTGGCGTCCTGTCCTGGGTGTATCTGCCCAGCGCCTGAAATGTTCTCCCCTGGATGGGCATGGGGAACCCCACCGTGACCCTAATAGAGGATAAAGCGGAAGATAATGAATGAATGATATATTATATATACTTATACGTTTCCTCCGGGTTCTCCGGTTTCCTCCCACAGTCTAAAAACATGGAACAAGGTCAATTCATTCATTGCCCATCAAGGGGAGAATGTTTCGGGCGCTGGGCAGATACACCCAGGACAGGGTGCCAATCCATTGCTGGGCACACACTCACTCACACAGACACACTCTATATGGGGCAATTTGGAGAACTCAATTGACTTGATCCATGTTTTTGTGCTCCAGGGGAGAACGATTTGGACGCTGGGCAGATACACCCAGGACAGGACGCCAGTCTATCACTGGACACTCACTCACACAGACACACTCTATATGGGGCAATTTGGAGAACTCAATTGACTTGATCCACGTTTTTGGACTGTGGGAGGAAACCGGAGAACCCGGAGGAAACCCATGCAGACACGGGGAGAATATGGAAACTCCACCCAGATGGGGATTCGAACCTGAATCCCTAGTGCTGAGAGGAGAACATGCTAACCACTAAGCCACCGTGCCACCCAATATAATATAAAGTAATAATTAAAACACTTTCTATAATTTTTGTGGCATTTTCTAGATGCTCTTACTTTAGCATGGTTGTAGATCTCCACACACGTTTCTGTATTGATGTTCTTGGAGCAGATGATCTCACAGTGCCTCTGTAGCGCCTCCAGCTGGAAGAACTTGGCTGCGGACAGCAGCTGAAGGACAGGAGCAAGTGGTAACACATGGGGTCATAAGTATCATCCCTCATCTGGAAAGTTACAAAACACAGAAGATAGAACGGAAACGGAACTTACATCCATGACCTCAGTGTTTCTTATGTGCAGAGAATCCGTTCCACCAAAATACAGATACTGCATCACCAGCTGAAAGGAGAAGAAATAGCAATGTTATACGACAAACGTCGAACCCACTCTGCAGATCCAAACGTGTGAGTACAGCTGTCCATCGCGCACCCACATGTGGAACAATCTACAAGTAAAATGGGGAGACACTGTAATGAATAACAAATCATTTGATATGGTACTGTACGGCGGCACGGTGGCTTAGTGGTTAGTACGTCCGCCTCTCAGCACTAGGGATTCCCAGTTCGAATCCCCATCTGGGTGGAGTTTCCATGTTCTCCCCGTGTCGGCGTGGGTTTCCTCCGGGTTCTCCGGTTTCCTCCCACAGTCCAAAAACATGGATCAAATTAATTGAGTTCTCCAAATTGCTCCATATAGAGTGTGTGTGAGTGAGTGTGTGCCCAGCGATGGATTGGTGCCCTCTCCTGGGTGTATCTGCCCAGCGCCCGAAACGTTCTCCCCTGGATGGGCATGGGGAACCCCCTCCGCGACCCTAATATAGGATAAAGCGGAAGATAATGAATGAATGAATGAATAACTAATAAATGAGTGGCACGGTGGCTTAGTGGTTGGCATGTTCTCCTCTCAGCACTAGGGATTCCCGGTTCGAATCCCCATCTGGGTGGAGTTTCCATGTTCTCCCCGTGTCGGCGTGGGTTTCCTCCGGGTTCTCTGGTTTCCTCCCACAGTCCAAAAACATGGATCAAGTCAATTGAATTCTCCAAATTGCCCCATATAGAGTGTGTCTGTGTGAGTGAGTGTCCAGTGATAGACTGGCGTCCTGTCCTGGGTGTATCTGCCCAGCGTCCAAATCGTTCTCCCCTGGAGCACAAAAACATGGATCAAGTCAATTGAGTTCTCCAAATTGCCCCATATAGAGTGTGTCTGTGTGAGTGAGTGTGTGCCCAGTGATGGATTGGCGCCCTGTCCTGGGTCTATCTGCCCAGCGCCTGAGACGTTCTCCCCTGGATGGGCATGGGGAACCCCACCGCGACCCTAATAGAGGATAAAGCGTGAGATAATGAATGAATGAATGGTACTGTACCTGGAATACATTATATTTCACATTGCTGATTTCAATGCAGGTGTTTTCGGTCGCTGGCCGGTTTGCTAGCAGAGACTTAAACCTTTGCACAAATACAGACGAATACAGCATGAGATATAAGTTCAAGATTCAAGAAAATTTATTTATATAGTGCTTTTTATAACATCGTCACAAAGCAGCTTTACAGAATGAAAAGCCCCTAAACCCCCAAAGAGCAAGCCGAAGCGACAGTGGCAAGAAATTAAAAAAAAAATAATAAAAATATGGAATTCATTCATTATCTTCCGCTTTATCCTATATTAGGGTCGCGGGGGGGTTCCCCATGCCCATCCAGGGGAGAATGTTTCGGACGCTGGGCAGATACACCCAGGACAGGGTGCCAATCCATCGCTGGACACACACTCACTCACACAGACACACTCTATATGGGGCAATTTGGAGAACTCAATTGACTTGATCCATGTTTTTGGACTGTGGGAGGAAACCGGAGAACCCAGAGGAAACTCACGTGGACACGGGGAGAACATGGAAACTCCACCCAGATGGGGATTCGAACCGGGAATCCCTAGTGCTGAGAGGAGAACATGCTAAACCACTAAGCCACCATGCCACCCTAATATTTAAAACATTTTTTTTTTTTATAAAAATCCAAAAATACAGTATATAGATGTGAAATATAATAATATACAACTACAGATATACATATAATATAGATTGTAGTATATAATATATATAATATAATATATATAATATTATATTAGAGGCGGCACGGTGGTTTAGTGGTTAGCATGTTCTCCTCTCAGCACTAGGGATTCCCGGTTCGAATCCCCATCTGGGTGGAGTTTCCATGTCCTCCCCGTGTCCGCGTGGGTTTCCTCCGGGTTCTCCGGTTTCCTCCCACAGTCCAAAAACATGGATCAAGTTAATTGAGTTCTCCAAATTGCCCCATATAAAGTATGTATGTGTGTGAGTGAGTGTGTGCCCAGCGATGGATTGGCGCCCTTTCCTGGGTGTATCTGCCCAGTGCCCGAGACGTTCTCCCCTGGATGGGCATGGGGAACCCGGGAACCCCACCGCGACCCTAATAGAGGATAAAGCGGAAGATAATGAATGAATGAATATTATATTATAATATTATTAACTTTGGTTGTATTTACATTGCTTTTATTAATTCTTCTCCACTGTACAGCATTTGCATTAAAACCAATTTGAGGTGCAGTATAGCGACTCACCTGCCGGAGGCGGTAAAGAGCAGAACTTTATGCGCATAGAAGGGCTTTCCTTCCACCAGGAACGTCACGTCTGACATCTCCTTGTTGTTAAGAAAATGGGGGTCTAACAAAAAAAATCACAAAGAACATGTTTAAGCAGCCACTCCTGCATTAGAAAAACAGCCTGGACAGGAATAGCCACTAGGTGGCAGTGAAGGACTGAATTTAAGTGGCCTGTCATTCGAGAAACGTTTTCTGGTCTATAAAGAAAAGAAAAACCTACAGGTTTTTTACACAAAGTCACAATTAGACTGAAAAAGAAATTGATGGTTGATGGTTTAGTGGTTAGCATGTTCTCCTCTCAGCATTAGGGAGTCCCGGTTCGAATCCCCCGTGCCGCCCCTATATAATATTATAATATAATATTATATATTATATATATTATATTATATATATTATATACTATAATCTATATTATATGGAGTTGTATATTATATATATTATATATATTCATAGTTATATATTATTATATTTCACATATCTATATACTGTATTTTTGTATTTTTATTTAAAAAAAATGTTTTAAATATTAGGGCGGCACGGTGGTTTAGAGGTTTAGCATGTTCTCCTCTCAGCACTAGGGATTCCGGGTTCGAATCCCAATCTGGGTGGAGTTTCCATGTTCTCGCCGTGTCCGTGTGGGTTTCCTCCGGGTTCTCCGGTTTCCTCCCACAGTCCAAAAACATGGATCAAGGTCAATTGAGTTCTCCAAATTGCCCCATATAGAGTGTGTCTGTGTGAGTGAGTGTGTGCCCAGTGATAGATTGGTGTCCTGTCCTGGGTGTATCTGCCCAGCGCCCGAGACGTTCTCCCCTGGATGGGCATGGGGTTTCCGGTTTCCTCCCACAGTCAAAAACACATGGATTCAAGGTACATTGAAGGCTCTAAATTGCCCCATATATGCAATATGTGTGATTGTGTGTGTGTTAGGGCGGCACGGTGGCTTTAGTGGTTAGCATGTTCTCCTCTCAGCGCTAGGGATTCCCGGTTCGAATCCCCATCTGGGTGGAGTTTCCATGTTCTCCCCGTGTCCGTGTGGGTTTCCTCCGGGTTCTCCGGTTTCCTCCCACAGTCCAAAAACATGGATGAAATCAATTGAGTCAAATTGCCCCATATAGAGTGTGTCTCATTTCTATTTGGTATATATCATGCATTCATCCATTATCTTCCGCTTTATTCTATATTAGGGTCGCGGGGGGGGGGGGGGTCCCCATGCCCATCCAGGGGAGAACGTTTCTGGCGCTGGGCAGATAGACCCAGGACAGGGCACCAATCCATCACTGGGCACACACTCACTCACACACAGACACTCTATATGGGGCAATTTGGAGAACTCAATTGACTTGATCTATGTTTTTGGACTGTGGGAGGAAACCGGAGAACCCGGAGGAAACCCACGCGGACACGGGGAGAACATGGAAACTCCACCCAGATGGGGATTCGAACCGGGAATCCCTAGTGCTGAGAGGAGAACATGCTAAACCACTAAGCCAGCATGCTGGTATATATTCGTTTACAAATACAAGTATTAATATCTATATTCATTCATTCATTATCTCCCGCTTTATCCTATATTAGGGTCGCGGTGGGGTTCCCCATGCCCATCCAGGGGAGAACGTTTCAGGCGCTGGGCAGATAGACCCAGGACAGGGCGCCAATCCATCACTGGGCACACACTCACTCACACACACACACTCTATATGGGGCAATTTGGAGAACTCAATTGACTTGATCTATGTTTTTGGACTGTGGGAGGAAACCGGATAGACACGGGGAGATATGGAAACTCCACCCAGATGGGGATAGTGCTGAGAGGAGAACATGCTAACCACTAAGCCAGCATGCTGGTATATATTCGTTTACAAATACAAGTATTAATATCTATATTAATCATTATATATATATAAATATTTCCAGTGTATATGCATTAAATATTAAAATTCTTGGTGCATAAGCAAACGTTTTAATGTTGTATAAGTCATTACCCACCGAGCCTGGACGTCTGCTTGCGTTTGATCTCGGTCAGTTTGGGGATGGGGTAAGGTCCATAGCACTGAGTGAAGATTACAGCTAACTGCTGACTGATGACCTCGTTCTACAAAACACACACACACACACACACACACACACACACACACACACACATCACATACAGCGGCACGCTCACGGGAGCCCACGTGCAGCGATACAGCTGCAACACGAGTGCAACAGGGTGAGAATGCAGACCCCGTGCAGCGGCAAGAGGCGAGTCAACGTTATTCGGAGCGACGCTGCGCTTCCCTGAAGCTTCGCTGTTTCTCCGGGTGGGTGGAAGCGGGGAGAAAATCCTCAGCTGAATTATTCTCTCTTCTCGTGCTCTGACTGATCAGAGAAACCCAAGAGCTCTGCATCACCAGCACACTCTTCTCTCATCATGTCTGCATTGCTACAGTTCACACTGCACCATTTTCTGCCTTCTTTCTGCTGTCTATTCAAAAGTATGTGGACCTGACCGTGCAACAAAGGTAATACAGCACATGGTTTACATATTTATATGGTTCCAACTATGGAGCAACAGATCGAGGAAAGTCCTTAAAGACAGCTTTGATTCACTGTGAAGAAAATCCAGCATTAGAACATATTCTAGTACAGAAGAACATACACTAAATAGACAAAAGTAATAAGACAGCTTCATTTAGACAGGTTTGTTTGCTTCTGACTCCGCCCCAGTGCACTAAAAAGTTCCGTTAGGTCATGGTTTGGTGTAAAAAAACTTAACAAATTTATCTAATGCAGACACGCTCCAAAAGCCTTAATGTCGGTTTAAAAACACTCAGGTAGGCGTCCCAACACTTTACACTTTAGTCCATAGTGTCATTTATAATGTAATTCATTCATTCATTCATTCATTATCTCCCGCTTTATCCTCTATTAGGGTCGCGGTGGGGTTCCCCATGCCCATCCAGGGGAGAACGTCTCAGGCACTGGGCAGATAGACCCAGGACAGGGCGCCAATCCATCGCTGGGCACACACTAACTCACACAAACACACTCTATATGGGGCAATTTTGAGAATTCAATTGACTTGATCCATGTTTTTGGACTGTGGGAGGAAACCGGAGAACCCGGAGGAAACCCACGCGGACACGGGGAGAACATGGAAACTCCACCCAGATGGGGATTCGAACCGGGAATCCCTAGAGCTGAGAGGAGAACATGCTAACCACTAAGCCACCGTGCCGCCCTATGTCCTATTTATCATTCATTCATTATCTCCCGCTTTATCCTCTATTAGGGTCACGGTGGGGGTTCCCCATGCCCATCCAGGGGAGAACGTTTCGGGCGCTGGGCAGATACACCCAGGTCAGGGCGCCAATCTACCCAGCACCTGAAACCTTCTCCCCTGGATGGGCATGGGGAACCCCCTCGCGACCCTAATATAGGATAAAGCGGAAGATAATGGATGGATGGATGGATATTGATCTTGATCCATGTTTTTGGACTGTGGGAGGAAACCGGAGAACCCGGAGGAAACCCAGGAGGACACGTGGAGAACATGGAAACTCCACCCAGATGGGGATTCGAACCGGCAATCCCTAGCACTGAGAGGAAAACATGCCAACCACTAAGCCACCGTGCCGCCCTGTAATAATTATATTAGTATTTATTATATACTAATTATTATATATAGTGCGTGTGTGTGAGATAGATTGGCGCCCCATCCTGGCAAGCATGTTCTAACCTTTACGGGTATAGAGAACCCCCCCCCCCCCCCCCCGCCCGCCCTAGTATAGGAATAAGTAAAGGAGAATTGATGGATGGACGGAAAAGGATAAAGACCAAAAGGGGACCAAGGTGCATTTTATTGAAAGTGGAACCATCTCTTCACGGTCTGTCCATCCATCGTTCACACGCTGAACTCTCTTTTCCCACTTGTTCTTTCTAACAACCACAGCATTACAGCAGAACACAAAGACCATCAGTCATCACTGCAGAACTCTGTGAGAAGAAGGTTCACTCGCTGTGCGATACATCATCTCTCGAACACACACACGAGAGCCTCCGCGCTGAGCCCCCACACTAAGCCCTCGCACTGAGCAGAGAGAGTGATTTGTGAACTAGCACTCGGATTGTCATTAATGGTTCGTGCAGCACCAGAGCGAAGACTCCGAACGTGAGCTTCATCTCAAAGATGAAACGAGTTGATCCGTCTCTTCTGTCCTGCATCATTCCTTTTGTTGGTATCGACCAAAGTAAAGCACATGAGCCCGACCACATCCATCAGATCCTGCAGACCATCTGATCTGTTCTGCGTTGCCTCCTAAATCAAAAAGATTTTTTTTTTTTGCTCTCTTCTGGCAGACGGCACTCACAAAGACACTTTGTAAGAACTTCTGGAGATGAGGACACTCCAGATCCTCCATCATTATATTTAATATATAAGATGTCTCTCTATCTTACACTAAACACTTGTGGACGACCTCCTCCTGGCAAAGCTAAGTTGTCTCGTGGACTTTATGGTCATTTTTGGGAGTTTGAACCTTGGGGTGGTATTTATTCTGAAAGACAACGTTCATTAAGGTCACAGAAATGATAGAATACTTTTCCAGTATGTGATGGTAGTGCTGTGGGAATTGATGAATGGATGGAAAAGGATGTCTGCAACCCTCATTCATACTCATACCTTGTTGCACAGTACACTTGGGGCAAGGGTGAAGAAAGATGCAGGGTCCAAGCCCCCTTTTGGGGGAGGAACGGCCAAGCCAAAGTCATTGTTCACTTCAGGGTGCAGTAGCTCAGTGGTTAGGGCGTTGGGCTATCAATCTGAAGGTTGGGGGTTCAAATCCCAGGTCCACTGAAGTTACCAGTGTGGGTTTTTGAGCAAGACCCTTAACCCTCATTGCTCCAGGGATGTTGTGATGAACCCTGTGCTCACCCTGTAAGTCGCTTTGGATAAAAGCATCCAATAAATGACCCAAATGTAAATGTAAGAGTAATTAGTGCACCCATTACATCACATCTAAAGGAGTGGACTACACTATCCAACACATTTGTGTAGATTAAATGTAATTTTAAATTTAAAGCCTGATTCTAGCACGTTCGCCTCTCAGCACTAGGGATTCCCGGTTCGAATCCCCATCTGGGTGGAGTTTCCATGTTCTCCCCGTGTCCCTCCGGGTTTCCTCCGGGTTCTCCGGTTTCCTCCCACAGTCCAAAAACATGGCTCAAGTCAATTGAGTTCTCCAAATTGTCCCATATAGAGTATGTCTGAGTGAGTGAGTGTGTGCCCAGCAATAGATTGGCGCCCTGTCCTGGGTGTATCTGCCCAGTGCCTGAATCGTTCTCCCCTGGATGGGCATGGGGAACCCCCACGCGACCCTAATGTAGAATAAAGCGGAAGATAATGAATGAATGAATGAAGCCTGATTCTGTTGAGGGCGGCACGGTGGCTTAGTGGTTAGCATGTTCTCCTCTCAGCACTAGGGATTCCCGGTTCGAATCCCAATCTGGGTGGAGTTTCCATGTTCTCCCCGTGTCTGCGTGGGTTTCCTCCGGGCTCTCCGGATTCCTCCCACAGTCCAAAAACATGGATCAAGTCAATTGAGTTCTCCAAATTGCCCCATATAGAGTGTGTCTGTGTGAGTGAGTGTGTGCCCAGCGATAGATTGGCGCCCTGTCCTGGGTGTATCTGCCCAGCGCCCAAAACGTTCTCCCCTGGATGGGCATGGGGAACCCTATATATAGGATAAAGTGGAAGATAATGGATGGATGGATGGATTCTGTTGAGGACAAATCCTGTCTCCAACCCTCATTCATACCCATCCATTATTACACAGTACTCTTGGGGCAAGGGTGAAGAACCATGCAGGGTCCAAACCCCCTTTTGGGCTATGGAAGTAAAGATGGGGACCATGCCCACAGAAAGCAAGCGGATCGAGGAGCTCTGTGCTGTACCACTGACTGCTTATGCATCTGCCCAAAACTTGCCCAATTCCCTCTAGCTTTATGATGGCAGGTGTACAGTCCCGTGCGTGGAATTAAGTAATGCAGTGTGGGCCTTGCGTTTGGTGTTGTGTATGTGTGTGTGGGTGGGACGGACTGAGTGGGATGTGTGCATGTGCATATTGTGCGAGTTCCTACAGACCTTGCTCGCGCGAAGGATCTGGAACATAAGCGGCAGTCCGTGTGTGATGAGCTCCTCGGTGTACTCCTCCTCCTCAATGCAGCTGAACTCCTTCAGCAGACCCTGTATCAGCGGCCGTCTGTGCTGCAGGAAGCATGTACGCAGAGACTCCATCCAGGTGTGGAGAGTCCACGGGACGCCTGAGCCACACAATGATATGGTAATGGGAATTAAGTGTGTGCAGCTGGCATTAATGAAATCTGAAAAATTACAACCACATTAAACTGAGGATGATGGAGGTACCAACCCAGACTGCGTATGTCCAGTGTGATGTCCACATGGCCGTGTTCCGAGCTGTGGTACATGGCCTCTTTCAGAGCTTTGAGTTTGGCCTTGCTGCTACGAACCGTCTCCATATGCAGAGAATTCCTCTCGCCTGCCTCCGAACCTTCTGCAAGGATCTCCTCCAGGGACAGCACGTCCCCTTTACCCTTCTCTGATTGGGACAGGAGGCGGCGAAACACATTCCTATTGGACAAAGGGAAGTCGTATACCATCTTGTTTTTTATCCCACACATTAATGATGAGGTAGGGAACTGCTGGTCTTGGGGTTCTAAACATCCATCGGGCGCTGGGCAGATACACCCAGGACAGGGTGCCAATCTATCGTTGGGCACACACTCACTCACACAAACACACTCTATATGGGGCAATTTGGAGAACGTTTCGGGCGCTGGGCAGATACACCCAGGACAGGGCGCCAATCTATCACTGGGCACACAGTCACTCACACACACACTCTATATGGGGCAATTTGGAGAACTCAAATGACTTGATCCATGTTTTTGGACTGTGGGAGGAAACCGGAGAACCCGGAGGAAACCCAAGCGGACACGGGGAGGACATGGAAACTCCACCCAGATGGGGATTCAAACTGAGAATCCCTACCGCTGAGAGGAGAACATGCTAACACTAAGCCACCGTGCCACCTGGCCGGAACTACCTATTTAATAAAACCAAATTAAAGTCAGTATTTTCACTAATAAACCAAACTGCATCGCATACGTAATTGCCCCATCCATGTGCCCTACCTGTGACCATGTGCTGCTGCCAGGCTGAAGGAGTTCATATCTCCATGTGCAGCAGTGGAGATTCCATTGCGGTATGTGGTTCCCACCAAGGGGTCGGCCCCCCTTTCCAACAGCAGACTGACGAGCTCAAAGTTACCTACAGGAACAGATTCAGTAAATGGTTCTCCTTCATACATTCCATTCACTCACTCTGACATTAAAACCTTAAACACAAACTTTTAATAGTCTGAATTGTTACCACTGCAGTGGTGCACATCTCCACACTGGCCCCGAGCCCAATGGCCCTGCTACACCTCATATAAAACCGAGCCTAATCGGGAGTGGTAGCTCAGTGGTCAGGGCCTTGGGCTATCAATCTGAAGGTTGGGGGTCCAAATCCCAGGTCCACTGAAGTTACCAGTGTGGGTCCTTGAGCAAGACCCTTAACCCTCATTGCTCCAGGGATGTTGTGATTAACCCTGTGCTCACCTTGTAAGTCCATCCCTTCCATCCATCCATTATCTTCCTCTTGTCCGGGGTTCAGGTCGCAGGGCAGCAACCAAAGTATGGAGACCCAGACATCCCTCCCCCCAGCCACCTCCACCAGCTCGACTGGGGGAACCCCGAGGCGTTCCCAGACCAGCTGAGAGATATAATCCCTCCAGCGTGTCCTTGGTCTTTCCCGGGGTCTCCTCCCAGCTGGACTTGCCTGGAATACCTCCCTAGGAAGGCCGCATCCTTACCAGATGCCCGAACCACCTCAACTGGCTCCTTTTGATGCGGAAGACAGGACGCATCCTTACCAGATGCCCGAACCACCTCAACTGGCTCCTTTCGATGCGGAGGAGTAGCGGCTCGTCTCCGAGTCTCTCCCGGATGACCGAGCTTCTCACCCTATCTCTAAGGGAGAGCCCGGCCACCCTGCGGAGAAAACCCATTTCGGCCGCTTGTATTGGTGATCTTGTTCTTTCGGTCATTACCCAAAGCTCATGACCATAGCTGAGGGTCAAAATGTAGATTGACTGGTAAATCGAGAGCCTTGCCTTATGGCTCAGCTCCTTCTTTACCACAACAGACCAGTATAGGGTCCGCATTACTGCTGACCCCGCGCTGACCGTCTGCCAATCTCACGCCTTATCTTCCCATCACTCGTGAACAAGACCCCGAGATACTTCAACTCCTCCACTTGAGGCAAGATCTGATCCATGACCCAGAGAGGACTCTCAACCCTTTTCCGACTGAAACCATGGCCTCAGATTTGGAGGTGCAGATTTTCATCCCGGCCGCTTCACACTCGGCTGCAAACCGATCCAGTAAGAGTTGAAGTTCCCAGCCTGATGATGCTAACAGGACAACATTGTCTGCAAACAGCAGCGACGTGATCCTCAGATCACCAAACTGGACACCCTCCGTACCCTGGCTGCGCCAAAAAATTCTGTCCATATAAATTATGAACAGAACCGGTGACAAGTCGCTTTGGATAAAAGCGTCGGCTAAAGGACCAAATGTAATGTAAATGTAAATGTTGAGGACTAGAATCTCAATCTATTCAAGCTTACCTGCAGCTGAGGCTAACTGCAGAGGGGTTTCTGTGTAATTCTCCATGCCGTCCTGCAGAGAGCCCTCCACGTTGGCTCCAGCATCCAGCAGCAACTAAAAGAACCAGAGACGTGAGGAAGGAGGTAATGATGGAGGGAGAGGGGAGAGAGACTTGAGAAATGGTAGGATATTAGGTCACACTTGCCCCCTGTCCCCAGTTTAATGCAATACGAGCCACACAGTTAACTGAACTGCTTATAAGACACATTTTCCGCTGAGTGAGAAAACACACAGCGTGGCAGCTGAGCCTTCAGTCGCTACACAGGACACAGTGAAAATGGCTGATAATGAGAAACATGGTAAATGGGGTGTAGCACGGTCGCTCGGAGAGGTCCCCAGAAACCCAGAGCGCTTGATGAGTTGGTACACAGGGTAGGTAGTTACGGCTTTACTTTAGGAGGCAGTTAGGAGGCGGTGTGTGCTGTGGTGCTGGTACAGGTGTTGTGTGGTTACTGTGCTGCCAGACGGGTGGTGGACATCTACCTGCAACACGGGGACGTGTTGGTGGAGCACGGCGAAGGTGAGTGCTGTGGCTTGCCGCGTCTCGGGGTAGATGGATGGGTGTTGGTGCACTGTGTTGGGCACCTAGGGGAGGTACAGCGCACAGTCAGGGCAGAACAGAACACAGAAGCAGGCATGAAAAAAAAACCGCTGGGCCGAGGAAATTCGTCCAACCGAAGCACTTAGTGAAAATGCTGGTGCGGCGCTCCCCGGGGGACGCCTGCCACTTACTGTTACAGCTACACCCTGTTTCCAAAAGAAACCTGTCAGAGACTGAGACTTGCAAACACACAGGACCAGCCATATGGACTGAATTACGGCGCCTATAGAAAGTCTTCATACCCCTTAGAAACAATCCCGTTTTGTCTTTCAGTCTGGAACCAAAGCTTCCATTAAAGTCACTGTATCCAACTTTATTATAAGAGAGAAAAAGTAACCTGGCTTTTCTGGCCCAAGAGCTACTTTTCCATTGGACAGGTCATCGAGATCTACCGGGGTCAAACTCTAATTTTTAGGCTTTTATATTGAATCCTGTACACACATCATGTTAGTATTGTCGAATCTGTTAGAATTGCTCTTTTATTAAACACATTCCAGCAAAAAGCACGGAGAAAACCTGATTTTAGTTAAACCCAAACACAGCACAAATGTACAACAATCACTGTAACACACATTTCCCCAAACAGAACATCCATCCATCCATTATCTTCCGCTTTATCCTCAATTAGGTTCACTTGGGGGGGGGGGGGTTTCCCCATGTCCATCCAGGGGAGAACACTTCGGGCGCTGGGCAGATACACCCAGGACAGGGGGGCAATCTATCACTGGGCACACACACACACACAGACACACTCTATATGGGGCGATTTGGGAGGAAACCGGAGAACCCGGAGGAATCCTACAAGGACACAGGGAGAACATGGAAACTCCACCCAGATGGGGATTCGAACTGGGAATCCCTAGCACTGAGAGAAGAACATGCCAACCACTAAGCCACTGTGCTGCCCCCAAACAGAACATTAACATTAATAAAAGCAAATGCATTTTGAGTTTGGCAGACTGCTTGCTTGCACAGTGATAGAGATCGAGATTCAGAATGAATCACATTGTGTGTGTGTGTGTGTGTGTGTGTGTGTGTGTGTGTGTGTGTATAAACACTTCCGATACTGTGCTGTAAAAAAAGCGCTGACACGTGATAAACGCTTTTTTTTCTCAAACCTCCATCGTGATCTACCTGACACCCCTTTGAGATCGACCGGTCGATCGCGATCGACGTATGGAGGACCCCTGTTCTATAGGATTTTATCAGGGGTCTGTTTGGTTCACTTGGTTTCCTTTTTAACTCCTTTCAGAACTTTCAGCTGTCTGTCAAAGGGACACATCACTTCTACTGTAATGTGGGGCGTGGCAGCTCAATGGTAAGGGTGTTGGGCTATCAATCTGAAGGTTGGGGGTTCAAATCCCAGGTCCACTGAAGTTACCAATGTGGGTCCTTGAGCAAGACCCTTAACCCTCATTGCTCCAGGGATGCTGTACCAACCCTGTCCTTTGTAAGTCGCTTTGGATAAAAGCATCTGCTAAATGACCAAATGTAAATATAAATGTAAATATAATGTAATGTAATGCAGTTGGATGTTCCTAATAGGGGTGAGCTGCAATATTCGCTGATTCGACGATTCGATTCGGAGAACCATAGTCGACTATGAACCTCATAGTCGAATGTACCATTTTGACCACATGGGGGTGTCCATGGCTGCTGCTAAGCATTAGTTTTTACATGAAATGTCTTTGTTTTCGTTTTATATATATAGCCTTTTGTCAAATAAAATCATCATAATTTCTAGAAAAAAAAGAAAAAAGAAAAACAAAGAAAAAGGATTTCTTTTGTTAGAAAAACAAGTAAAATATAAAAGAAAAAATCTTTTTTAAAAACTATGCTTATAGCGCCATCTTGTGGTGAAATTTTTACTGATTTGACTATAAGTCGACTATAGGGAAAATCTGACGAATCAGATTCGACTACGAAAATTTGTAGTTGAATACAGCCCTAGTTCCTAATACCCTCCATGTTTCTTTCAATCCTAACTTACCCTGTTCCTGAAGAGAAATAACCCCATAACACTGCTACCACCACCATACTTTACACTAGATCAACAGATAGCTGTACAACTATAAACAGATGGACTACATTCTGTAACTATTGAACTACAAAGTCCACCTACACACTATGTAGAGCTGATACAATATAGTGATGACAAGCCCAGATTTCATAAGACACTTTTTTTCCCCAGCTATTACTTCAGATGTGACTCAAACGACAAAAGACTTCCAAGAAGACAACAATAGCAGGCAGTGTCCACAAAATCACTGGTACGTGTCAATGTGTCACAGCTACATCACTGTTCTAGCCTTGTTCTCCAGAGTCTGAGGACAAACACGGCGCTGTGATGACTGGACAGGGACACGCAGCGATAACTGCAGTCTCATGTGAAGAGCTCAGGGACAAAAAGCCATCTGGATTATCTGAGGATTACACAATAAGTGTAATAAAGTGTTTTAAACACGTCATGAACAAGCAAACAGGAATGGGTGGGTGAGTTCAGGGTGGGAGAGCATGACCGGTGTGCAGAGTCCTGAACACCTTCGGGATTAACCGGGACGGAGTTCGAATGCTGAATCTGGATTAACATTCCTGCAGAGACGCTTTAAAATACAGAACATGTGATACATGGAATGCAAACGAAATGTTTATGTTATGTTTCACGGACCCAGTTTTAACCCTAAGAATTAAAGGTAGGGCGGCACGGTGGCTTAGTGTTTAGCACGTTCGCCTCTCAGCGCTAGGGATTCCCGGTTCCAATCCCAATCTGGGTGGAGTTTCCATGTTCTCGCCATGTCCGCGTGGGTTTCCTCCGGTTTCCTCCCACAGTCCAAAAACATGGATCAAGTCAATTGAGTTCTCCAAATTCATTCATTCATTCATTCGTTATCACCCACTTCATCCTCTATTAGGGTCGCGGTGGGGTTCCCCATGCCCATCCAGGGGAGAACGTCTCGAGCGCTGGGCAGATACACCCAGGACAGGGCGCCAATCCATCGCTGGGCACACACTCACTCACTCACTCACTCAAACACACTCTATATGGGGCAATTTAGAGAACTCAATTAACTTGATCCATGTTTTTGGACTGTGGGAGGAACTCGGAGAAAACACA
This sequence comes from Corydoras sp. C115, assembly GCA_019802505.1. Lineage (NCBI taxonomy): Eukaryota > Metazoa > Chordata > Actinopteri > Siluriformes > Callichthyidae > Corydoras > Corydoras sp. C115. The sequence goes on along the minus strand of JAFMOC010000642.1, from coordinate 227,591 downwards.
CACGGACACAGGGAGAACATGGAAACTCCACCCAGATGGGGATTCGAACCGGGAATCCCTAGCGCTGAGAGGCGAACGTGCTAACCACTATGCCATCGTGCCGCCGAGTTCTCCAAATTGCCCCACATAAAGTGTGTATGTGTAAGTGATAGATTGGCCAGTGATAGATTGGCGCCCTGTCCTGGGTGTATCTGCCCAGCGCCCGAAACGTTCTCCCATGGGTCCCACATCCAGAAGGTTTCCTGCTCAGCTGAGAATGTACCTCATTCACATGTTCTCCCTTCATTTCTGGACCTGAGATGATTGATAACTACCACAGTGGTCACAGTGAAAATGGAGAAACCCCACGAAACGGTCAGCGGGAAAAGAAAATAGGGAAATGTCAAAAAGATCTATGAGGTGCAGAAGTGCTCCTGTCCAAATTGAAAGAGTTCCCCGGGAAGATTGTCAGCCAAGATAATGGCGTTCAAAGACAATGTTATAAAGAAGCTTATTAAGTATGATATCAGGAACTGTACATTTTATAGAATTTAAGGAAATGATTGTTTTTTAGGCGGCACAGTGGCTTAGTGCTTTGCACGATCCCCATCTGGATGGAGTTTCCATGTTCTCCCCGTGTCCGCGTGGGTTTCCTCCGGGTTCTCCGGTTTCCTCCCACAGTCCAAAAACATGGATCAAGTCAATTGAGTTCTCCAAAGTGCCAGTGTGTCTGTGTGAGTGAGTGTGTGCCCAGTGATAGATTGGTGTCCTGTCCTGGGTCATCTGCCCAGCGTCCGAGACTTTCTCCCCTGTATGGGCATGGGGAACCCCCCCCCCCCGACCCTAGTAGAGGATAAAGCAGAAGATAATGGATGGATGGATTGTTTTTTATTCCATGTTAAAGGTTTATAAGAACTTGCTCTTGTCTCTTTTATGTCCATGGTGCAGAAGATAAACACTGGAGACTCAAACGCTCAACTGGAATCACTTGACTTGAACCAAACTAAGAGTTCTGAATCATTACAGCTACAGGAGCTTTCATGACATCATGTTCAGAATTGGTTTCCCTTTGCAGTCACTGGAAAGTCTATCTTTAATTCCATCCATCCATTATCTTTTGCTTTATCCTCTATTAGGGTCGCGGGGGGGGGTTCCCCATGCCCATCCAGGCGAGAACGTTTCGGGCGCTGGGCAGATAGACCCAGGACAGGACACCAATCTATCACTGGGCACACACTCACTCACAAAGACACACTCTATATGGGACAATTTGGAGAACTCAATTGGCTTGATCCATGTTTTTGGACTGTGGGAGGAAACCGGAGAACCCAGAGGAAACCCACGCGGACACGGGGAGAACATGGAAACTCCACCCAGATTGTTCAGCAAAAATAGGATTGAAGTTCCAAATTAAACTGGATATTACGGGCTATAAAGAATCTTTGTGAGGGATTAAACTATCTTTGTTGGTTTTGGGGGTCTGTGAGGGTTGGCGTTGAAATCAAAGACAAACACAACAGAGAACGTGAAACACAGTGAAGGCATGAAAGCGATTCATGCGATGTGTGATGTGTTATGAATCTGGACCGGAACCACTGACCTCACAGTTGATATCGGCTCCGGCGTCCAGCAGCATCTGAACCATGGCCTCGTCTCCGCGAGCACAAGCGTACATGAGTGGAGTCATACCCTAAATCACACACACACACACACACACAAAGTCATGAAAATGACCCAGAAAATGGCCTTCCCCAAACGTTTTATTCACATAATTGGTGGTGTGGAAGCTCAGTGGTCAGGGCGTTGGGCTATCAATCTGAAGGTTGGGGGTTCAAATCCCAGGTCCACTGAAGTTACCAATGTGGGTCCTTGAGCAAGACCCTTAACCCTCATTGCTCCAGGGATGTTGTGATGAACCCTGTGCTCACCTTGTAAGTCGCTTTGGACAAAAAGCGTCCAATAAATGACCAAATGTAATGTAAATGGAAACATAATTTGATTCATCTGTGCTAATAAAACACCTAAAGATAGTGTCTCGGTACTTTTGTCCATACGGTTCATTTAAAAGCCTTCTATGCTGCGTTAGTAAAAATAAATGTTCCTATGTTTAACTGTACGTTACACTGAAGCACATTGTTTTCAGCCAGAGTCAGTACGAGAACCCATGGAAAATCTGACGGCTGGTCGGGAAGCTCTCTCCTCTCAGGGTTCAGCAGTGCGGCCAAGCTGGCGGGAGGGACGATGGAAGGAGCGGCGACACGGCCTGCGAGCCGAATCCGTTTCCATCGGCCGGGAAACCGAGAGATATTCAGAGCATGCTGAGAGAAACACTTTAAATATAAACGGCTTTGTTCTAATGAAAGAACCTTCAGCAGGGTGTGACACTTTCAGATTCTAACCAAAAAAGTTCTTTATTCTTAAAGAACTCAGAACTCAGGAGAACTCCGTTGACTTGATCCATGTTTTTGGACTGTGGGAGGAAACCGGAGAACCCGGAGGAAACCCACGTGGACACGGAGAAGATGGAAACTCCACCCAGATGGGGAATCGAACCGGGAATCCCTTGTGCTGAGAGGAGAACATGCCAACCACTAAGCCACCGTGACGCCAACCAAAAAAGTTCTTTATTCTGATTCCAAATCTCTGTGACCTCACTGATCTTCCGCTTTATTCTGTATTAGGGTCGCGGGGGGGTTCCCCATGCCCATCCAGGGGAGAACGTTTTGGGTGCTGGGCAGATACACCCAGGACAGGACGCTAATCTATCGCTGGGCACACACTCACTCACTCACACAAACACACTCTATATGGGGCAATTTGGAGAACTCAATTGACTTGCTCCATGTTTTTGGACTGTGGGAGGAAACCGGAGAACCCGGAGGAAACCCACGTGGACACGGGGAGAACATGGAAACTCCACCCAGATGGGGATTCGAACCGGGAATCACTAGTGCTGAGAGGAGAACATGCTAATCACTAAGCCACCGTGCCGCCCACCTGGAACCATCCATCCATCCATCCATATCTTCCTCTTTATCCTCTACTAGGGTCCCGGAGGAAACCCACGCGGACACAGGGAGAAGATGGAAACTCCACCCAGATGGGGATTTGAATCGGGAATCACTAGTGCTGAGAGGAGAACATGCTAACCACTAAGCCACCGTGCCGCCAACCTGGAACCATCCATCCATCCATCCATCCATCCATTATCTTCCTCTTTATCCTCTATTAGGGTCATGGGGGGGTCTCTATACCCATCCAGGGGAGAACGTTTCAGGCCCACCCAGATGGGGATTCGAACCGGGAATCCCTAGTGCTGAGAGGAGAACGTGCTAAACACTAAGCCACCATGCCGCCCGATGAGTCAACATACATTAGATAAACTGAAGCAGGGTCCTGATTCAGGTTTTATTCAGGCTAACACACACTTGTCATTTATTTTGGATGGCTGTATGTATGGGACTGTATAACGTTGGCTTCTCCAGTTTAAATCCATCTTAGCTCAGTGGTGAGGATGTTGGGTTATCAATCTGAAGGTTGGGGGTTCAAATCCCAGGTCCACTGAAGTTACCAATGTGGGTCCTTGAGCAAGACCCTTAACCCTCATTGCCCCAGGGATGTTGTGATGAACCCTGTGCTCCCCTTGTAAGTCGCTTTGGGTAAAAGCATCCAATAAATGTAGACCAAATGTAATGTAAACGTAAATCTTTAAGTGAAAGGATCACCTGCTCGCTCCTGCTGTTGATGCCATCAGGTCCCAGCAGATTGATGGCCTGCTTCACCAGGTCAGTACGGCCGCAGTTCAGCATCCGAAAGCCCAGGTCCTGAAGGAACTTCGCTTCGGTGGAGGCCGAGTCCAGCTTTCGGGATACGCAGAAACAATCGTCCGTCCTCCGGGAACAAACAAAAAGACCATGAGCTGCTCAATGTGCCTTCGAAGGGTCTTCCATCATGGTTAATATTCATGCTGCAGAGATTTACTTTAGCTGTCGAGGTTCACAGTCCACTCCGGGCAGCATGAGCCGTGCTGCCTGTCGAACATCGTCGCTGTCCACGGAGAAGCTGCGCCGGTGCTCGGCGTGGGCCAGTGCCACCCTGATCCACTCCATTAGGGGGGGCAGCACCATAAAGGGCCTGCAGGGGGCAAAAAAAACCCCAAAACAAACAGACAAATAACATTTAAACACTAAAAATATTTGGGCATTTTGTCTTTTATACAAAGATACAAGAAAATTTTTTGTTTTTATTGCATTTTTAAAAATGTGGCCCAATGTCATGGTGGCTTAGTGGTTAGCATGTTCTCCTCTCAGTGCTAGGGATTCCCGGTTCCAATCCCAATCTGGGTGGAGTTTCCATGTTCTCCCCGTGTCTGTGTGGGTTTCCTCCGGGTTGCCCGGTTTCCTCCCACAATCCAAAAACATGGATCAAGTCAATTGAGTTCTCCAAATTGCCCCATATAGTAGAGTGTGTCTGTGTGAGTGAGTGTGTGGCCAGTGATAGATTGGCGCCCTGTCCTGGGTGTATCTGCCCAGCACCCAAAACGTCCCCCCCGCGACTCTAATATAATATAAAGCGGAAGATAATGGATGGATGGATGGATGGGTGGCCCAATGTTTTTGGAAGTTTGGAGTATGCAATCTTTATATATGAAGTCTTGTATATATGAAGAGTGCCATTGGGGAGTTAGCATGTTCTCCCTGTGTGTTAATGGGTTTCTTTACACTGTTCAAAATTATGTTAGTAAGGCAATGTACAAGTAAGGTAGATACTCAATCATTATGTGTGTGCATGTGCGTGTTTCATGTTAGTGCAGGGATAGGCCCCAGCAGCCTTCTTGACCTAGAAGAGTAAAAGCTGCTTGGAAAAGTTCTTCTAGAGCAGGAAACCTCAAGAATGCTTCACAAGATCTCACCTTTCTGTGTGAAGTGTGATTTTCGATGGTTCTACGTTGGGGTTCTCCCATTCCATCTGAGGGCAGTGCATGAAGTAACAGAGGGTATAGAGGGCCTCGGGCTCCCAGTGGAGCAGACTTTGTTTCTGGTGTACTGGGGTGCTGTTACTGTGGTTCTTGATACTCAGAGGCTGCAGGTGATGCACAGCTCTCGAGACCAGGTCACCTGTAAATAATATAAAAAATGCACTAGCTGGATGAAATTCCATACAAAAGGCTAATTAGAACCAGATTTCTGCATTCTCTGGTGAGGTGCTGAAGGAAACCATCCATCCTAACCGTTCTGGCTGTGAGCACCACCTTGAAGAAAGAGCCTCACCCTCCATGGTGACTTCTAGACCTGGATGCATGGAGTCTTGGTGCCTTACTGCTCACCCAGCCCTCCATTCCAGACATCAATCCAACCACGAACTGGTGCATTACTTTACTACTATTTTCATTCATTCATTATCACCCACTTTATCCTCTATTAGGGTCGCGGGGGGGGGGGTTCCCAATGCCCATTCAGGGGAGAACGTTTCGGGCGCTGGGCAGATACACCCAGGACAGGGCGCCAATCCAACACTGGGCACACACTCACTCACTCAAACACACTCTATATGGGACAAATTGGAGAACTCAATTGACTTGATCCATGTTTTTGGACTGTGGGAGGAAACCGGAGAACGCGGAAGAAACCCACGTGGACACGGGAAGAACATGGAAACTCCACCCAGATTGGGATTCATACATTCCTTCATTCATTATCTTCCACTTTATCCTATATTAGGGTCGCTGGAGGGTTCCCAATGCCCATTCAGGGAAGAACGTTTCGGGCGCTGGGCAGATACACCCAGGACAGGGCGCCAATCCAACACTGGGCACACACTCACTCACTCACTCACTCAAACACACTCTATATGGGGCAATTTGGAGAACTCAATTGACTTGATCCATGTTTTTGGACTGTGGGAGGAAACCGGAGAACGCGGAAGAAACCCACGCGGACACGGGGAGAACATGGAAACTCCCAGATGGGGATTCGAACCGGGAATCCCTAGCGCTGAGAGGAGAACGTGCTCACCACTAAGCCACCGTGCCGCCCTATTACTATTTGAACTTTCTAAATCCAAGAACATGGAAGTCTCCTGCTCACCCAACAGTGAGGACTCAAGCCAAGCACAACATGTCTCTTCCCGGTTCTCGGGATGCCTCAGTCCCATCTAATACTTTGTCTAAGTGAATTACCATTAACACACCAGTGTGTGACAGGCCCTACAGGCACAGTCCAGTGGACCGTCGGGTTGTTTAAGGTCATAACTGTATTTTTCTTACAGCCAGGGCTGTGTTCTATTAATAATTCAGACAAAAGAACCACCATGAAAGCCTCAGCTGGAAGAGATAATAAAGGCTTTGAATAGTAACAGGCTAAAGAGACATAATTATTAAACACTTAATGAATAAAGGGTTTGATGCTGATTAAAAAAACACACACATACACAAACACATAACCATGAAGACACCAGGACCAAACTATCATACATGTATATACGTGACGGGGGCTTTGAAGATGAGAAAAGGAGATGGAAAGCAGCTCTCAAAGGGTGGTTCTGTGACCAGTCCGCTCATCTCTTATTCATGACGGCCTATGACATTTCCTGCAGAGCAGCAGAGGCTGAGTGTGAGCGATATCCTCTTCAGATTAACCATCGAGAAGAAAACAGCTAAAGGCAAATCATCTGCCCTGTATTTTAGGACGACTCCCATATTAAGTCTCCTTTAATGGGCATGAAGGTGACCTTCATTTCAGGACAGGGGTCTCACTGTGGGACTTCTGGACCAACTGTAGAGGAAAAGAGCGAAAACCGAGCCGAATGGATGCCATGAATAAGGAATGAGTGCCTTGGCGAGGGCCAGGTGCGGGGCCTGTTCTGCTTCTTGATGGAACGTGGAAAGGTCTTTTCTATTAAACCAAAGTCATTTCTTTAAAATAAACCACAAAAAGGTGGATAACCAGAAAAGCAATCCTAAGATCCTCCTCAGAGACACTTCAAACAGCGATAAAAAAGAAAGTGCACTTAGAATGGGATGTTATTATATTCATTCATTCATTCATTCATTCATTATCTTCCACTTTATCCGATATTAGAGTCACGGGGGGGTTCCCCATGCCCATCCAGGGGAGAACGTCTTGGGCGTTGGGCAGATATACCCAGGACAGGGTGCCAGTCTATCACTGGGAACACTCACTCACACAAACACACTCTATATGGGGCAATATGGAGAACTCAATTGACTTGATCCATGTTTTTGGACTGTGGGAGTAAACCGGAGAACCCGGAGGAAACCCACGCGGACATGGGGAGAACATGGAAACTCCACCCAGATGGGGATTTCACCCGGGAATCCCTAGTGGTGGTTCCCCATGCCCATATAGGGGAGAACGTTTCGGGCGTTGGGCAGATACACCCAGGACAGGGCGCCAATCTATCGCTGGGCAACATCACTCAACAAAACACACTAATATGGGGCAATTTGGAGAAACTCAGTTGACTTGATCCATGTTTTTGGACTGTGGGATGGAGAAACCCGAAGGAAACCCACGCAGACACGGGGAGAACATGGAAACTTTCCACCCACATTAACCGGAAATTAGCGCTAAAAGGAGAACCCTCCACTCCATGCCGCCCGGATGTTATTATACCCTCCATCCATTATCTTCCGCATTATCCTATATATTAGGGTTGGGGGGGGGGTTCTCCATGCCCATCCAGGGGAGAACGTTTCGGGCGCTGGGCAGATACACCCAGGACAGGGCGCCATTTTATCGCTGGGCACACACACACACACACATACACACACACACACACTCACACACTATATGGGGCAATTTGGAGAACTCAGTTGACTTGATCCATGTTTTTGGACTGTGGGAGGAAATCGGAGAACCTGCAGGAAACCCACGCGGACACGGGGAGAACATGGAAACTCCAACCAGATGGGGATTCGAACCGGGAATCCCTAGCGCTGAGAGGAGAACGTGCTAACCACTAAGCCACCGTGCCGCCCGGATGTTATTATACGCTCCATCCATTATCTTCCGCTTTATCCTATATTAGGGTCATGGGGGGGGTTCCCCATGCCCAGCCAGGGGAGAACGTTTTGGGCGCTGGGCAGATACACCCAGGACAGGACACCAATCCATCGCTGGGCACACACTCACTCACACAGACACACTCTATATGAGGCAATTTGGAGAACTCAGTTGACTTGATCCATGTTTTTGGACTGTGGGAGGAAACCGGAGAACCCGGAGGAAACCCACGTGGACACGGGGAGAACATGGAAACTCCACCCAGATGGGGATTCGAACCGGGAATCCCTAGAGCTGAGAGGAGAACATGCTAACCACTAAGCCACCATGCCGCCCCGATGTTATTATAGATCCTGTAAATATAATGTGAAGGAGTCCCAATGCTTTTCTCGGTATACTGTAACTTACCCCAGAATACAACATCTGAAACTATGGGGCAACAGAAAGACTCATTTAGGTATTTAATAAAATGCTAATACGAGCCATTGAGCGCAGACACTGCAGCGGTATCTCCTAAAGCCATATTGGGGTAATTAGCTTTTTCAGCATGCAGAGGGAACAGGGCCATTATTGGTTATGAGGTATCTCTTAAGAAAACGTCAGGTTTTTAATTGCGGAAGCCGAAGGAGTTCGATGTGAAGGAAAATCTCAACATACTGACGTTCCCGCGTTCCTGTTCTCTTACAGAATGTGTTAATGATGGCTGCAGATCGGCCGGCTACTCTATCTGTACATTAAAACAGTGACTTTTCTATATAAATTGTTCCTCAATGCTATTAAAATCTTTGGCATGAACTGGAACTGAGATTGTGAGCCGAAACATTTAGTAAAATGCCTTTCTAGAATAACAGCAGGGCGGCACGGTGGCTTAGTGTTTAGTATGTTCTCCTCTCAGGGGAGGGGATTTCCTATTCGAATCCCCATCTATGTGGAGTTTCCATGTTCTCCCCGTGTCCACGTGGGCTTCCTCCGGGTTCTCCGGTTTCCTCCCACAGTCCAAAAACATGGATCAAGTCAATTGAATTCTCCAAATTGCCCCATATAGAGTGTGTGTGTGTGATTGAGTGTGTGCCCAGCGATAGATTGGCGTCCTGTCCTGGGTGTATCTGCCCAGCGCCCGAGACGTTCTCCCCTGTGTGGGCATGGGGAACCCCCCCCCCCCCCGCGACCCTAATATAGGATAAAGCGGAAGATAATGAATGAATGAATGAATGAATCCCAATCTGGGTGGAGTTTCCATGTTCTCCCCGTGTCTGCGTGGGTTTCCCGAGTTCTCCGGTTTCCTCCCACAGTCCAAAAACATTGATCAAGGTCAATTGAGTTCTCCAAATTGCCCCATATAGAGTGTGTCTGTGTGAGTGAGTGAGTGTGTGTCCAGTGATAGATTGGCGCCCTGTCCTGGGTGTTTCTGCCCAGCGCCCGAAACGTTCTCCCCTGAATGGGCATGGGGAACCCCCCGCGACCCTAATAGAGGATAAAGTGGAAGATAATGAATGAATGAATGAATGAATCCCAATCTGGGTGGAGTTTCCATGTTCTCCCTGTGTCCACGTGGGTTTCCCGAGTTCTCCGGTTTCCTCCCACAGTCCAAAAACAAGGATCAAGTCAATTGAGTTCTCCAAATTGCCCCATATAGAGTGTGTCTGTGTGAGTGAGTGTGTGGCCAGCGATAGATTGGCGCCCTGTCTTGGGTGTATCTGCCCAGCGCCCGAAACGTTCTCCCCTGGATGGGCATTGGGAACCCCCCTGCGACCCTACTATAGGATAAAGCGGAAGATAATGAATGAATGAATGAATGAATCCCAATCTGGGTGGAGTTTCCATGTTCTCCCCGTGTCCGCGTGGCTTTCCACCGGGTTCTCCGGTTTCCTCCCACAGTTCAAAAACAAGGATCAAGTCAATTGAGTTCTCCAAATTGCCCCATATAGAGTGTGTCTGTGTGAGTGAGTGAGTATGTGTCCAGTGATAGATTGGCGTCCTGTCCTGGGTCTATCTGCCCAGCGCCCGAAACGTTCTCCCCTTGATGGGCATGGGGAACCCCCCGCGACCCTAATATAGGACCCTAAAGAGGAAGATAATGGATGGATGGAATAACAGCAAGACCTAAAACTCAACGTGAGGCATGTAATTCGTCGTTATTTAATCTACCCTCCAAATAAAAAGTCTCTTATACTGACGTACTTGATTTTGTGAGGTTTATAGTTACTTTTCTATATTCTAAACATAGACTTCTAATTGCAGCTGGAGCAACAGCAACCCCTACTGACTGTTAAGGTCCTACTGCGGGTTCTAAATGCCCGGAGTGCTGCCCCTCCCTGTACATTGTTCTATAGATGGGATTTAAATAAAAGACTAAGATCATCTTAGTCAACAAAAACATCTCCTGTTTGGCCTTTTCATGCATACTTTTGTGCACGCGCACACACACACACACACACACACCAACACAAACACACTCACACGCACACACACCAACACAAACACACTCACATATAGAAAAAGCAATGAATAAGTCTTGCTCAATCCCAATAAGCCACGTTGATGAATAGGTTCAGCTTGAGGGGGAAAATCTATGAGGTGTTATAAAGCAGCGCTCCCCCCGTCAGGCTCTGAATCATCCTCAGTGCTATTATAAAGGACGCAGTTGTGCAGTCACACACATAAACCTCCCCACAAAAACATACTGCTTCCCCACCTGCTAATCTGCACTATATGGACACAAGTATTGGCGCACACCTATAAATGATTATATCTTGGTGTTTTATTCGGCTCCATTGCCAGGGTGTATTAAATCAACCACCTAACCATGCATGCCTGGCCGTTTGAGTATGTCCCAGTGCACGAAACACTGCTGGACCACACCGAGTGCTGATTACCACTTCCTAAAATATAATAGCAAGCTTTTTATGTACAGTAGAAGCTGTTATAGCTGTAAAGGTTAGTTAAAATTTGTTGCTGAAATTTGTTCCCTCCCTGTACCTAGTGTCTATGTTATTATGTCGTTATTATTATGTTATTATTATGTTATTAAAATATGAGATTTTGTTCATAATTCACTCATAGATGAAATAATCAGTGGCGAGGGACTCCTGGATTTAACAGTACTGTCGTAGGGGCAGACGCAGTGGTTGGCATGTTCTCCTCTCAGCACTAGGGATTCCCGGTTCGGATCCCCATCTGGGTGGAGTTTCCATGTTCTCCCCATTTCCGCGTGGCTTTCCACCGGGTTCTCCGCTTTCCTCCCACAGTCCAAAAACATGGATAAAGTCAATTGAATTCTCAAAATTGCCCCATATAGAGTGTGTTTGTGAGTGAGTGTGTGCCCAGCGATGGATTGGCGCCCTGTACTGGGTGTATCTCCCCAGCGCCCGAGACGTTCTCTCCTGGATGGGCATGGGGAACCCCACCGCGACCCTAATAGAGGATAAAGCGGAAGATAATGAATGAATGAATCTGATTCTCAGTCAACGGATGTTGGTGGCCAAACCTATTTCTCTTCCTTTCTCCCTCCGAGCACTGGGACAGGCTCCAGCATCTTTACATGAATATCATCAGGACCAGCTAGTTAACATGAGTGAATGGATCCTCACGAGAGAGGCGGATTAACGTTGCAGAAGAGTTTTCGGGATAAACTCAGATCAATAGTACAAAGAACAAACAGCGAATTAGAACTAGACCCCTGTTTTACGATGCTGCTCATGTTTCCAGCTGACTGTTTAAAATGAGACCGAGTGCAGACTTGAGCACTCGCATGTGGTTCATCAATAACACTGGCCTGCAAACACACACACACACACACACTCACACACACACACACACACACACACACACACACACACACACACACTCACACACACACACACACTCACACATCATAACCAGACAACAAGGGATCCTGAGGCCAGATGTTTCTGTAATGAACACGTCTCCGGCAGGACGACTCAATGCTGCAGGCGGCACTGTGTACACACTGTGGGTTGTGATACCCCTGCCAAATGCCCTCAACCTTACCCACGGGGTCATTACGGACAGCTGGACGTGATATATCAGTGATACATCAGTGATAAATGGATCATGACTGCCCTTTCATTTTAAACGTACACACATTTGAACATTTGAACATTCTCAGGTCATGTGTTTGTAATATTCACTGAGAGGATTTCATTTTGGCGGCACGGTGGCTTAGTGGTTGGCATGTTCTCCTCTCAGCACTAGGGATTCCCGGTTCGAATCCCAATCTGGGTGGAGTTTCCATGTCCTCCCCGTGTCCGCGTGGGTTTCCTCCGGGTTCTCCGGTTTCCTTCCACAGTCCAAAAACATGGAACAAGGTCAATTGAGTTCTCCAAATTGCGCCATGTAGAGTGTGTTTGTCTGTGTGAGTGAGTGTGTGCCCAGCGATAGATTGGATCAAGGTCAATTGAGTTCTCCAAATTGCCCCATATAGAGTGTGTCTGTGTGAGTGAGTGTGTGCTCAGCGATAGATTGGATCAAGGTCAATTGAGTTCTCCAAATTGCCCCATATAGAGTGTGTCTGTGTGAGTGAGTGTGTGCCCAGCGATAGATTGGATCAAGGTCAATTGAGTTCTCCAAATTGCCCCATATAAGAGTGTGTCTGTGTGAGTGAGTGTGTGTCCAGTGGTAGATTGGCGCCCTGTCCTGGGTGTATCTGCCCAGCGCTCGAAACATTCTCCCCTGGATGGGCATGGGGAACCCCCCCACAACCCTAATAGAGGATAAAGCAGAAGATAATGGATGGATGAATGGATGGATGGATAGAATAACAGCAAGACCTAAAACCCCAATCTGGGTGGAGTTTCCATGTTCTCCCCGTGTCCGCGTGGGTTTCCTCCGGGTTCTCCGGTTTCCTCCCACAGTCCAAAAACATGGATCCAGGTCAATTAAATTTTACAAATTGCCCCATATAGAGTGTGAGTGAGTGTACCCAGCGATAGATTGGTGTCCTGTCCTGGGTGTATCTGCCCAGCACCCAAGACGTTCTCCCCTGGATGGGCATGGGGAACCCCCCCCCGCGACCCTAATATGGGATAAAGCGGAAGATAACGGATGGATAGATTTGATTTTGATTTAAAGTGTAATTTACAATCTACAAAATGATTGTACCCTGATTCAAAGCACCACTGCAGGGGTGACGCTCTTGTCAGACCGAAGCGTTCTTCATGCTGGTGTGGATGGAAAAATTCATGACTGACGGAAACTGAAAATGCTACTCACTCAGCTCGGCGATGCTTCCGACACGCGTGGCCAGTAGACACTGCTCTATGGTGCGCAGCTCGGCCTGGCTGTAGGCATCGCCAGCCTTCACCGAGCGCTGCTGGTCCCTGTGCAGGTTGAAACTGTCGGGCAGACTGAGAATACCTGTGAGACACAGACAGGAGGGAATGAGCAACGACCTAATGAGCTTGTGTATTGTGATATCTCTTGGCTCACGGCCCTCATTATGATTCTCAGCACTGCAGTGATATTGATAACGTGGTGGCGTGTTATGTGCTGGTTCAAGATTCAAGATAATTTAATTATCATTAATATCACATGTGGTACATGAGATGAAAACGAAACTATGCGTCACGCACCACGATTACCCGATTAAAATTGAAAGAAGAAAATCAGATTAAAAAAAAAATATATATATATATATATATATATATATATATATATTTTTTTTTAAATACAGTATATAGATGTGAAATATAACAGAACATACAACTATGAAAAAGAAAAAAAATAAATAATAAAATAAAAAAATATATATATATATACATATATATATATATATATATAAATATATATATATATATATATATATATATATATATATATATATATGTATATATATGTATACAGTATATATATAATATACAACTACAAATATAAATATAATATAGAATATTTTAACTATAAATATAATATATAAATATATGTACAGTATATACAGTATATAAGATAAATTTAAGAATATATATATATATATATATATATATATATATATATATATATATATATATATATATATTTCATTCATTCATTATCATCCACTTTATCCTATATTAGTCGCGGGGGGGTTCCCCATGCCCATCCACACACCCAGGACAGGGCGCCAACCTATCGCTGGGCACACACTCACACACACATACACACTCTATATGGGGCAATTTGGAGAACTCAATTGACTTGATCCAGACACGGGGAGAACATGGAAACTCTACCCAGATGGGGATTCGAACCGGGAATCCCTAGTGCTAAGAGGTGAACGTGCTAACCACTAAGCCACCGTGCCGCCTGAATATGTATATATATATATATATATATATATATATATATATATATATATATATATATATATATACATATTCTATATATAAAAAGTAGTATATAATAGATATAAATATAGAATATAAATATAGCAGCATATAAAATGTATATAAACGGTACATGTGAGATGATGATGATGATGATGATGATGATGATGATGAGGTATTTTGGTGGAGTGATGATAACATGTGAGAACGTCTTGTTAGATGGAGTTTGTGAGCCTTACAGCTTCTGCTGAACTTGAACTTGTAATTAGTACCGATATTAAGCCTGATGATCTACGCCTGTAAGCCAGAGCAGCTCTGAACTGTTAGACAAGCTGTCGTAGCTGATTGTAACAGGTGAGACAGTTGGCTAGCCGCTGTCCATCTGCTCCGTTAACAAGCCGAATTAAAGAGGTATCGAGTTTCTGATCATGCAGCCATTCAGAGCAGAGCGAGTCTCTCTGCTGACTGATTCCCGAATAACCACTTGTTGGTTAACATGATTTCACTACAGTTAACTGCTTTTAGAGCCACTAATGGAGATTAGAAGGTAAATTATTCATTACTCTGCATTTGCATTTATATGGGCATTTAATGAGAGTGGCTCAAAACGCCAGTATTAAAATGGTACATGCGCAAGTGTATTCTCTAAGTATATTAATACTTAAAAGGTTTGGTTTAGTGATTTTCTCTCAGTCCAGTGGCACTGCTGTGTCTGATCCAGCTGCCGTCCTGCATTTAAACAGAACCTGATCTGTGGGGGTTCTGGGTTTAAGAGAGCAGATTAAAGGGGGCTGTTATATAAATACCGAGAAACAGATGGACTACAGTCTAAAACTGTAAAAATACTAAGCGAAATGGGTTATAAAACATACAGTGAGTGTGGAAACAAGAAGGCGCATTCTAATAAAGTGACCAGTGGAGGCATGTCTTTTAATTGGTAAGCTGGTTTCCATGGCAATGGGGCAGTGACACCAGGGTGGGCTTCTAGCGTACAGCAGGGGAGGGATTTCAGGTGTTTAGAGATGCAGGACCACACCTCACTGCACAAAAGCACATCATGCTTTATGTGTATAAGGATATGGGCCAGGTCCTGGTGTTTGTCTCTATGTGTGTGTGTGTGTGTGTGTTTGTGTGTTGGGGGGGGGGGTGTGTGTGCGAGTGTGGAAGTGTGCAAGTGCAATTAAATGTGGTTCATGCAGAAAAAATGCACGTACCACACTGTAGGATAATAATTAGTTTGGCCAGACGGAAACGTTTCACCTTTAAAAAAAACAGATTTAGCTTTAAGTATTGGAGGCTATTGGATGAGACGGAGTGTGATGGACAGACCTCACGTTATAAAGCGAGGACACAATGTGGTAACTGCTGCCTCGGCTCTTTTAAAACAAAAAAAAAAAAAAAACTTTTACAAAAGCTCTTTGTATTTGTGTCCATTTTGGCTGCTTGATCCAAGCATCACATGATCGTCAGTCGGCCCTGTGCAGGACTCTGCGGCCCGTCTCCCGAACCAGCTCGTAATCAAAATAATACTTTACTTCACATTAATATCAGTACTGTTGTTATTGTACCGTCCCTTTTTTAAATAATCTTTTTATTGAGAAGTCATGATACAAATATAGAAAGTAGTGGCGAATATTTCACTTCAAAAAAGATTTTTACCCCATTTTTATCCCCAAGACAAAACACCTAGAAAATAAATAAAATAAAATAAAAAAATTATAAAAAATCATACACCCATGAATGTAAGATACTAATCAAAGTGTAACAAAAAATAGATAGATAAATAAATAATAATAAAAATAAAATAACTAAATAAAAAAATAATAATTAATAAATAATAATAATAATAATATTCATTAAGGTGGCATGGTGGCTTAGTGGTTGGCATGTTCTCCTCTCAGCACTAGGGATTCCCGGTTCGAATCCCCAGCTGCGTGGAGTTTCCATGTTTTCCCCGTGTCCGCGTGGGATTTCCTCCGGGTTCTCCGGTTTCCTCCCACAGTCCAAAAACATGTATCGAGTCAATTGAGTTCTCCAAATTGCCCCGTGTATAGTGTGTGTGTGAGTGAGTGAGTGCCCAGCGATAGATTGGCGCCCTGTCCTGGGTGTATCTGCCCAGCGCCCGAGACGTTCTCCCCTGGATGGGCATGGGGAACCCCCATGACCCTAATATAGGATAAAGCGGAAGATAATGAATGAATGAATATTCATTAATTAATTAATAAATAAAATGTAAAAATTAAATAAATAAATATAATAATAATAATAATAATAATAATAATGAAAATAAAAAAGTTAGAGGGGATTCGTTAGAGGGGGTAAGACGAAAGAGGGGAGGGAACTAGAAAGAGGAAAGGTGGTGTGATTAGTCAGCAGGCAAAGATTGAAAGATCGTTTCCATTTGCAGTAAAATTGATCCGAATCACCTTAAGAGTCATTCATTTTTCATTCATTCATTATCTCCCGCTTTATCCTCTATTAGGGTCGCGGTGGGGTTCCCCATGCCCATCCAGGGGAGAACGTCTCGGGCGCTGGGCAGATACACCCAGGACAGGGCGCCAATCCATCGCTGGGCACACACTCACTCACACAGACACACTCTATATGGGGCAATTTTTGAGAATTCAATTGACTTGACCAATGTTTTTGGACTGTGGGAGGAAACCGGAGAACCCTGAGGAAACCCACGCAGACACAGGGAGAACATGGAAACTCCACCCAGATGGGGATTCGAACCGGGAATCCCTAGCGCTGAGAGGCGAACGTGCTAACCACTAAGCCACCATGCCGCCCACCCTTAAGAGTAAATCAGATTTTTTCCATCTTCAAAAAATGTAAAATATCAGGGAGCCACTTTGACGTTGAAGGGGGACGGGGGGTGTACCGTCCTTCTAATGCGAACACGCTCACGTGTTCATTCAGCGATCCGTGGGATTCAAGCTAAATTAGGCACCGCGTCAACAAAAACGCTGCCCACGTGGGAGAGGTACGACTATAATAATGAGAACAGGATGAATGGGGGAGCACTCACCCCCCTTTACCCCCTCTCCCCAGGAACTCTTAGCCAGCTCAGCGCCGCACTCGGCGAGGAGCGAGGAGGGTGCCCGGCCCCGGCGCAGCCTGAAACACTTAAAGCAGCGGGTGGTACAGCTGGCATTTCTCACACACGCTCGTTTTCAGCACCACTCCCACCAGCGCACGCCGGTGGAACGGTTCGAATTACACACGGCCGTGAAGACCACATATGTGCGAGCACCTCTGATGTGCGCCGAGTACGACTGCTTGGCAACGACCTCTTTGCAAATAAAAGATGACCGGGGCACGAGTCCAGCTCTTTATACTCGTCTTGTCTTTGACACGCAGCCCACTCCGAGTCAGATCCAGATATGTTGTTTATCACCAAGCAAGTGATAAATAAAAGAAGAGGCGCTTGGTCAAACAGATTTTATTACTTATTTGACAGCTTGCACGACTTCACGTCTTGGCAGCGCCGTCCGCGGGTCTCCTGGGTTCACCGGGAACTACTGCCAAAATGCATCAAGAACACCTCGGGAGCTTTTCTTTCCACAGTCACCAAAACAAACGAGATGGAAAGCAGGGGGCTTTCAGCTGAATTATACAGGATTCTTCAAGATTTTGCAATCAGCCAGTGACTGTGATCGAGGACGAGAACAGAACCGCAGCTGGTTCTTACATAAGATTCCTAACTAGAACACAACACAACACCTGATACACTCAACTAATCAGAAAATACTTCTGAACGTATTTCTGAGTGGGAAGGAAGACACGGTCCCAGCGATGGATTGGCGCCCTGTCCTGGGTGTATCTGCCCAGCGTCCGAAACGTTCTCCCCTGGATGGGCATGGGGAACCACCCCCCCCCCCCCCAAGAGAGGATAAAGCGGAAGATAATGGATGGATGGAGGAAGACATGGTGCTGCAACGTTCCCAGCATGAAGCTTCCAACTTCTTGGGTTCCTGGTCGAAGAGGGCCATCCATCTTCTGCTTTATCCTGTATCTGGTCCCCATGCCCATCCAGGGGAGAATGTTTTGGGCGCTGGGCAGATACACCCAGGACAGGACGCCAATCTATCGCTGGACACACACTCACTCAAAAGGTTGTCAAGGTCAAACACAGGACTTCTGATATTGTTTTCCTCCTCTGTCATGGAAATATTGATGATAAATAGATTATTGATCCGTCAATTTCCCTCTGTTCCATATTACGCAAGGTTTGGTAATCAGCATAACATAGAAATAATAATATAAAAATGTAATATAGGATATAAGATAAGAAGTATACTATAAGTAGAAATCCATCCATCCATTATCTTCCAGTTTATCCTCTATAAGGGTCGTGGGGGGGGTTCCCCATGCTCATCCAGGGGAGAACGTTTCGGGCGCTGGGCAGATACACCCAGGACAGGGCGCCAATCTATCGCTGGACACACACTCACTCACACAAACACACTCTATATGGGGCAATTTGGAGAATTCAATTGGGAGGAAACCCATGCGGACATGGGGAGAACATGGAAACTCAACCCAGATCGGGATTCGAACCAGGAATCCCTAGCACTGAAAGGCGAACGTGCTGACCACTGATCCACCGTGCCGTTCTGGAAAAGATCCTGGTATTTTGTATGTTCTTCTAATGACAGTGGTGAGGTAAATCTGATCAGGTTGGATAAGCGGGCTTTGTTTACTGCTAATATATTAATTACATCTCCATCGTCCCGTGTCCTTCAGTACCCTGTGTCACAGTGTCCCTGTGTCCCGCCAAGATGTTAAACTCAGTAAACAAGCATGTCGATCTATAGAACGCACGCATGCCAACACCTGACGTCCTGATCCTGCAAGAAATCAAACAGTCCGATGCATCACTGAGGCTGTCCGGTTCCAACCGGTTCCCTTGGACACATCCCGGATTTCTACGGTCACTCCTAAGAGGAAATGCATCATGGGGGGGTCAGCCTGGTGCTCCAGACACCTCCTGTCTAGTCCTGTCCTCTACACTAGGAGGAGGTTGCCGGTCGGGACTCAGGAGTTCGCCCTGCATTTTCCCAGCATTCCCAGGCCGAGCGCCGATCAGCCGCTGACCTCAATGTGGTCCATGCTCTATATTTAAATCTATTTCGAAGGGTAGAGAAGGCAAACCCGCTCGGCACTCGAACACACTTGCTCGTTCCCCATGCGGGCGTAAAAATACAAAAAAAAGAACCAGCTTCCAGGGTTTCTCCCTGCACCCCGGCACACGGCGAGAACGGAACATCCTCACATCAGCTGGAACTTCATTTCTATCGGTACTCGCGGGAACGAGCTTGTTCGAGCGCCAGACCGGAAAAGAACAGCTAAAAATAGGTTGAGTTTAGGGACACTACTGGGACTGGGGCTGAGACGGTGGTCCTTAAACAGCCTTCGGGATGGACCCACGTGTCATAATATAGTCATGTTACATACTTGCAAAGAGCATGGAGTCTGGGTTAAATTACACAGAGCCTACTGTCTCTGGAAACCGATACGGTGGGGCCACAGCAGATGGAGACCATATGTACAGCATCAAGACTCAAGAAGGCTGCATTAGTGGAAGGTGAGGGGGGGGGGGGGGAGGCAAAGCCATGACAACTCTCTGCAGGAATTGCTGACGTACAGATTTCTTACATGCTGCCAGAAGTATGTGGACATTTCTCTATAAACAGGTCTTTTCATCTATATTTCATAGTTAAAATTTATATATTATTTATATATTCCTTCATTCATTCATTATCTTCTGCTTTATCCTCTATTAGGGGAGAACGTTTCGGGTGCTGGGCAGATACACCCAGGACAGGACGCCAATCTATTACTGGACACAGACACACTCTATATGGGGCATTTTGGAGAACTCAATTGACTTGATCCATGTTTTTGGACTGTGGGAGGAAACCGGAGAACCCGGAGGAAACCCACGCGGACACGGGGAGAAAATGGAAACTCCACCCAGTTGGGGATTCGAACCGGGAATCCCTAGAGCTGAGAGGAGAACGTGCCAACCACTCAGCCACCGTGCCGCCCTATTATTTATATATTATATAATTTATATATTTATACAGTTATATATAGCTGTCTACTTCATTTTAAGTTTAATCCTTTACAAATCACACACACACACACATATATATATATATATATATATATAATATATATATATATATATATATATATTTTTTTTTTTTTTTTATATATAAAATTTTTCTCATATAATTAATTAATATATAAAAATTTTATAATATTTTTTTTTTTTGTATACTTTATACCCATGTTTCTTCACATGTACAAAAAAACTTGTGAGCCAATGCAACGAAATTCCGTTCTGCGCACACCAAGTGTATAATTGAATGACAATAAAGGTTATCTAAGTCTAATCTAAGTCTGAGTCTAAACGTTGCTGTACGTTTCAGTGCCGAAAACAGAGTCTACATTTCTCATGCTGATGGACCAGGATCATATTAAACCTGAAACTTGCCACCATCATGTTTCAATTCGATTATCCCTCCATATCATTTCCAGAAGCTCGGTGAAAGCATGAGCAGGTTCTTCCCTAATGCCCATTTCTCATCATGTCTCATTAAGCTCTCACAATCACATGCCCACCGGACCTCCTACTCGGTGTCCGAACGGAAAGCACTCGGTGTATTGACAGTGTCGCACTCAATCACAGCTGATTCACTAACGAGTGCGCAGCTGCACCACCGCGGGGAAACTGCAGCACCGCTTATGAGTGCACAGAATTCATCAGATCACTCGCTAGCAAACAAGAAACAATAACCCTGAGAAGAAAGGACAAAAGAGAACATGGCTGAAAGGGTGCATGCAGGATCCTGGGATGCCAACGTGCCACACACAGACACACCTTAAAAGAGTGACGATCTGCCCCAGCGGCCACCCACTCACTAAGTATTCGCAGAAGCATATAAGACTCATGTGGCAGGTTTAGGAACCCAATACAATTATAGCAATTAGGATGATGTTTAGGGCGGCACGGTGGCTTAGTGGTTAGCATGTTCTCCTCTCAGCACTAGGCATTCCCGGTTCGAATCCCCATCTGGGTGGAGTTTCCATGTTCTCCCTGTGTCTGCGTGGGTTTCCTCCAGGTTCTCCGGTTTCCTCCCACAGTCCAAAAACATGGATCAAGTCAATTGAGTTCTCCAAATTGCCCAATATATGTAGAGTGTGTCTGTGTGAGTGAGTGAGTGTGTGCCCAGCGATAGACTGGCACCCTGTAGTGGGTGTATCTGCCCAGCGCCCGAGACAACTGTAGGAGCAGTCGTAGGCTTATGGTTAAGGAACCAGCCATGCCACCTGAAGGTACCCAGTCCCATGGGATTCCCAGTCCCATCCAGTTCTCCAAATTGCCCCATATAGAGTGTGTATGTGTCTGAGTGAGTGAGTGTGTGCCCAGCGATAGATTGGCACCCTGTCCTGGGTGTATCTGCCCAGCGCCCGAGACAACTGTAGGAGCAGTCGTAGGCTTATGGTTAAGGAACCAGCCATGCCACCTGAAGGTACCCAGTCCCATGGGATTCCTAGTCCCATCCAGTTCTCCAAATTGCCCCATATAGAGTGTGTGCCCAGCGATAGATTGGCACCCTGTCCTGGGTGTATCTACCCAACGCCCGAAACGTTCTCCCCTGGATGGGCATGGGGAACCCCCCCGCGACCCTAATATAGGATAAAGCGGAAGATAATGGATGGATGGAAGATGATGTTTATGTGTCTGGTCGCATTCTGGCGTCTGTAAACTGGTGGCGTGACTTAATTAAAGCAGATTATTCTAAAGAGTGGTGGAACTGGACAGCATGGCACATTATGAGTGAATTATCGAGAGGAGATTGCTGGCATCTAGTTTATTTAACAGATCAGTTCCACTCATCAGACATGGATTTGTTCGTCCCAGGAACCCATCTCTGCTTTATTAGTCGAAGTCTCCTGACATTGGATTTAAAATCATCCATGACCATTTACTTAAACTCAGGATTCTGTTTAGAAATGCTGTCTTGAACAATAATCAGCGATCTGGGAAACCATACGAGCTTCACACCAACCCCCACGACCGGCCGAAAACGCCTGAAAGGTACATGCTCTACCACCCGTCCGGCCGAATGACACGAGAGGTCAGGAGGACCGTCGGATTAAAGTGCCCTCCCGAGGGGCTTTAGCTCTGAATCCTTTATATCGGAGACCTTTATTTTCTTCGGGAATCTGCTCTCGTTATCCCTCACATTTTTCACAAAGCACAGCGGTAATTCGAAAGAGGCTGAACTCTAAATTACACTGTAATTATCTAACTGCACTAGTGAGATTCATCATCTCGACTCAGCACAGGAGCTCTAGGTGTTATGGGGGCTTAAGCGTAGGCTGGAGATTTAGTCCGTGACTGATAGGATTGAGGGATGATGAAGACCTCGGGCAGGTGAAGACTACAGTAAGAAGAACAGCTTAACTGGCAATTTCATGAGGTTTGTCCTTTAAAGCCGAGTTCAGGAACAGAAGGGACAAGAGACTGTGGAAGGCTCCAACCTCAAACCCATCACCAAAACTGGAAGGTTTGCCAGAAATCACTTTGTTTCTACCCCCACTGTCCATTAAATCAGCCCCACTGATTGTACAGATGGACTTTGTAGTTCTAGTTATACTTTGTAGTCCATCTGTTTCTACTGTGTCCAAGTTCAAGTTCAGTAATTTATTTATGTCGCGCTTTTTACAACAGTACATCGTCACAAAGCAGCTTTACAGAATGAAAAGCCTTTAAACCCCCAAAGAGCAAGCCGAAGCGACAGTGGCAAGAAAAAACTGTCCCTGTTGTGTTGTTATTTAAGGAAGAAACCTTGGGAGGTTCAAGACACAGTGGGGGACTCGTCCTCCTTGAGCCAGGCAGCATCAACAGTGTAGGACAGCTATGTACAGATATTTAACAAATGGAAAAGGGGGTCCTGCAGGACCGCCAGTCCAATTAAAGACACGGGGAGAACATGGAAACTCCACCCAGATGGGGATTCGAACCGGAAATCCCTAGCGCTGAGAGCCATGGATGAAGATCTGCCTACACCTCCAGGAAGCCGGTCACACCTCAAAATAAACAGGAAGGAAGCCATGCTGTTCTCTGGAATCAGGACCATGGACAGAACAACTATCATTAGGGTGGTGGATGATTCACAGTACTGCAGCGACACCGACACTGACGACTTTAAACCCTGTATCCACTCACTGTACAGTCTATCACACACATCAACCTTATTGCTCCACTTTGTAGATGTAAAGACAGTTACCAGTGGTCTGAGGCATTGAGAGACTGAAGTGTTGAGAAAAGTCTATTAAGTCTATTCACAGCATCATCATCATCATCATCATCGTCATCATCAAGTGCCCTACATCTGCACTCAGTCAATCAGTATTAAAGAAAAGCCATCAGCAACAGCCCATCAGGCCTTACTATAACCCACAGGAGCGTTTTAGGTGCATTGACTGTAGTTATTAAGGCGCACGCCATAACAGGCAGGCACCACATTAGGCCGTCCCAGCATTGCTCGCTCATCCCTCGAGGATTTAAGGCATTATTGTTATATTACACACTCTCTCTCACACGCAAGCACAGCCACAGGCAGCAGGGCAGCCAGACACTGGAATAAAAGAGGCTGGCGGAGAAATGTCGCTGCCTTAAAAATGTGCCGACTCAGCACAGAGCCCTCGTTCTTTCTCCCCTTGATGCTTCATATTACACAAGGGAGAGATGTCAAAATGCAGAAAACGCAGACAGGCGAAAAGCCTGCATTGTGTGAGGCTGCATTCCAGAGGCAGGTTTGCTCAGTCAGGAGTAACCAGACACTGGGACTGAGAATTCTGATGAAAGGTCACGATTTCGGTTCTAAAATTAGGGCCGATCAAAGACGTCGCGAAGCGGTAGCGCGGCTAAAAACGAGCCTGTCGTAGTTAATTACGGTCCTGCGGACGTTCACGCTCCCTGGCATTTCGGCGGTCCGTCTGTAAAAATAAAAACATCGGCAGGGTTTTTAAAAG
Source organism: Corydoras sp. C115 (assembly GCA_019802505.1). Lineage (NCBI taxonomy): Eukaryota > Metazoa > Chordata > Actinopteri > Siluriformes > Callichthyidae > Corydoras > Corydoras sp. C115. The sequence goes on along the minus strand of JAFMOC010000642.1, from coordinate 203,215 downwards.
CATGCCGGCTACGGAACGGCAGCGGTGCAATTGAGGGATTTGAGTCCAAAGATCATTTTAAAAATTAAAAAATAAAGTTATGTGCACATGCAGTGTTAGTGTGACTTTGAACTCGAACCCAAGACAGAAAATTACAGACAACAAACAATACTTATAAAAAAAAATATATATATATATATGTATATATAGGGCGGCACGGTGGTTTAGTGGTTAGCACGTTTGCCTCTCAGCACTAGGGATTCCCGGTTCGAATCCCCATCTGGGTGGAGTTTCCATGTTCTCCCCGTGTCTGCGTGGGTTTCCTCCGGGTTCTCCGGTTTCCTCCCACAGTCCAAAAATATGGATCAAGTCAATTGAATTCTCAAAATTGCCCCATATAGAGTGTGTCTGTGTGAGTGAGTGTGTGCCCAGCGATGGATTGGCGCCCTGTCCTGGGTCTATCTGCCCAGCGCCCGAGATGTGGATGGGCATGGGGAACCCCACCGCGACCCTAATAGAGGATAAAGCGGGAGATAATGAATGAATGAATGAATGAATAAATATATATATATATATATAGGGCGGCACAATGTTTAGCATGTTTGCCTCTATGCACTAGGGATTCCCGGTTCGAATCCCAATCTGGGTGGAGTTCCCATGTTCTCCCCGTGTCCGTGTGGGTTTCCTCTGGGTTCTCCCACAGTCCAAAGACATGGATCAAAGTCACTTGAATTCTCCAACATTACCCCATATAGAGTGTGTTTGTTTGAGTGAGTGAGTGAGTGCCCAGCGATGGATTGGTGCCCTGTCCTGGGTGTATATGCCCAGTGCTCGTAACGTTCTCCCCTAGATGGGCATAGGGAACCCCCCCCCCCCCCCGTGGAGGATAAAGTGGAAGATAATGAATGTATATATATATATATATATATATATATATATATATATATATATATATATATATATATATATAAAATCATTAAAATAAACATAATAATAATAAGAAACAGCAAAAAAAGCAAAGGATATGTGCCCATCATCATGTCAACTCTCATTCTCATTGGTTGTACTGAGTCCCACTGCGCTGCATCCGATGTCTGATTTTAATCTATTTTGGTAGATAAACTTCCTTTAAGGCAATATTACATTACACCACATTTTATATCATATAGCAGAAAGAATCCAGGAAACACGAGATATACACTGTTCTGTTACATCCATGTGATCCGCTTCAGTGCGGTTGGGGTCTTGTCTAAACATGTATGCTGCAGGTCTGCACAGGTTACGATGGTTCCAACGGTTCCTGTTGTGCCTGAATGTCAGAAATGTCTCACAGTTCTGTCATGATTTTATCAACCAATAACTGTCACAGTACAAAAAGCTCATTTTAAACCTGTCCTATTCAATACACTGACAACGATACGGGACACCCACTCATTCCATTAAGTTTTGCAGTTACAATGAATTATCTCCGTCTGAGAAGTCTTCCTGCAGGATTGTGGTGTGTGCTTGTGTGTGTGTGTGTGTGTGTGTGTGTGTGTTTGGAGTTGAGAGGACTCAACCATGTTTTACAGACCTTGATTCTACACACCAGTGACCATAGGACTTTTATTTTCATTTTTTTTAAATATTTATATTTGTTTTACATTCATATTTCCACTTATATAGGTGGCACGGTGGCTTAGTGGTTAGCATGTTAGTGGTTTAGTGGTTAGTGGTTCGAATCCCCATCTGGGTGGAGTTTCCATGTTCTCCCCGTGTCCGCGTGGGTTTCCTCCGGGGTCCTCTGGTTTCCTCCCACAGTCCAAAAACATGAAGCAAGTCAATTGAGTTCTCCAAATTGCCCCATATAGAGTGTGTCTGTGTGAGTGAGTGTGTGCCCAATGATGGATTGGCGTCCTGTCCTGGGTGTATCTGCCCAGCGCCCGAAACGTTCTCCCCTGGATGGGCATGGGGAACCCCCCCCCCCACGACCCTAATAGAGGATAAAGTGGAAGATAATGGATGAATAAATTTCTACTTATATACTTTTTATCTTATATCCTATATTACATATTTATATTATTACTTCTATGTTATGCTATGGACCTAACCTTGTGTAATATGGAACAGAGGGAAATTAACGGATCAATAATCTATTTATCATCTATATTTCCATGACAGAGGAGTAAAACAATATCAGACAACCCGTGTCTGACCTTGACAACCTTCAGAGGCAGTTGAAAGCTCAATACAGAAGTATTTCAGATATTCACATACTTTTGTACGTCACAGATCTGCATTTTTAACTTATTGTTACACATATAGAGTGTCCCTCCTTCTGCCGCTGTATGTTTTGAAATTGTCCAATCACAGGTCTTTTACAGAGTAAAAAAAAAACAACAGAATTACTTTCTGTCCTCCCAAACCTGTTAACCAGGAATAACGCTCGCAGACTCGAACCGATAAAGACGGAATATAACAGACCGCTTCATTCATTCATTATCTCCCGCTTTATCCTCTATTAGGGTCGCGGTGGGGTTCCCCATGCCCATCCAGGGGAGAACGTCTCGGGCGCTGGGCAGATACACCCAGGACAGGGCGCCAATCCATCGCTGGGCACACACACACTCACACATACACACTCTATATGGGGCAATTTGGAGAACTCAATTGACTTGATCCATGTTTTTGGACTGTGGGAGGAAAGCGGAGAACCTGGAGGAAACCCACACAGACACGGGGAGAACATGGAAACTCCACCCAGATGGGGATTCGAACCGGGAATCATAGTGCTGAGAGGAGAACATGCTAACCACTAAGCCACCGTGCCGCCCAACAGACCGCTTCTTTTTACTTAAAAGTATGTGGGGGCGGGACGGTGGCTTAGTGGTTAGCACGACCGCCTCTCAGCGCTAGGGATTCCCGGTTCGAATCCCAATCTGGGTGGAGTTTCCACGTTCTCCCCGTGTCCGTGTGGGTTTCCTCCGGGTTCTCCGGTTTCCTCCCACAGTCCAAAAACATGGATCAGGTCAACTGAGTTCTCCAAATTGCCCCATATAGCGTGTGTATGTCTGTGTGAGTGAGTGAGTGTGTGTCCAGCGATGGATTGGCGCCCTGTCCTGGGTGTATCTGCCCAGCGTCCGAAACGTTCTCCCCTGGATGGGCATGGGGAACCCCCCCGCGACCCTAATAGAGGATAAAGTGGAAGATAATAGATGGATAAAAGTATATGGACGTCTCACCATTCAATCCTAGTTATGAACAAAATGGGCTCCATCCCTTCAGGAGCCTCTGCCTGGTATTAAAACAGCTATAAATTTCAGCCCATTCAATATAAAGTGAATTAAGTACAAGTTGCTGTACAGAAGGCTGGAGTCCATCCAGAGCAAACCAAGATTATGGATCGCATCGTGTTGAGAGTAAAGAACTGTTATAAATAACTCTGAACTGCAACATTCAATATCTTTGACTCTAATCAGCTCTAATAACTTTAATAATTATGAGAAATTGGAAATGCTTTGTTTGTCCCAGTGTAATGTATTATACAGAGATGAGAAACAGACACAATCCCAAATGAGCATCATTAATAATTACACTGGAGATATTAACATAAACCCCAAATATCGCTCATCTTTATTAAACAATAGTATAGAGACAAAAAGTCAAAAGTCAAATTAGAACTTAGACTATGAGGTCATTTTGAGTGTCATCTTCAGTGTCTGATGTCACATATTTTCCATAAACACGATGTTAATATTATATAAATTCCACGAAAATCAAAGCTACAATAGCTGCAGTGGAAAAGGGGTGTGGCCAAAGCTTCTGGAGGTGTCCCAATGCAATTTAGTTCCTGATTTAGTCAAATTTGGTTTTCATTCTTTATTCATTATCTTCCACTTTATCCTATATTAAGGGTCGCGGGGGGGTTCCCCATGCCCATCTAGGGGAGAACGTTTTGGGCGCTGGGCAGATACACCAGGACAGCGGTGCCAATCTATCGCTGGGCACACACTCACTCACTCAGACACATACACACTCTATATGGGGCAATTTGGAGAACTGGATGGGACTAGGAGTCCCATGGGGCTGGGTATCTTCAGGTGGCATGGCTGGTTCCTTACTCACTCACACAGACACGCTCTATATGGGGCAATTTGGAGAACTCAATTGACTTGATCCATGTTTTTGGACTGTGGGAGGAAACCGGCGAACCCGGAGGAAACCCACGCAGACACGGGGAGAACATGGAAACTCCACCCAGATTGGGATTCCAACCAGGAATCCCTAGAGCTGAGAGGCCAAACGTGCAACCACTAAGCCACCGTGCCGCCCCCAAAATTTAGTTTTTTTTCTATTAAAACATTTTTACCGGCAACTTTCTTCTAAACCCTTGGATGTATGCGGCAGTCACAAGATAACATCAACGACACCCCACCCCTTCAACCCTCCACATACACCACTGAGTTGGATATCTGTATTTTGGTATATAGCTCCTCTGGGTAATGCCTGTATAAGTGGCGGGTTGCAATGAATGTGTGAAAGGGGCTTAAGTCAGCCCTTATTAGACGTGTCGTAAAGAAACATCCCCATCAGCCGTTTCTTTACATAAAACAAGCTTCAGGAGCAACGATCCACAACTGCAGTGTTCCAAAGATTAAACCCTGAGGGTCGCCACTGCCCAGTTACTCCCCACACTCCCAGCCTGAGCTTGCTGGAGTTTCTGCTCCACTGGCACATGTCATGGCAGTTTAATGACTCCATGAGTAATGACACGAATCAGCCAGTTTCAGTGAACTCACTAACACCACGCTTGCTGACCTTTATAAACAGACCACGCTACAACATCACAGAGCCGACAACAACAGCTGGTGCGCTGCTCTCCGAGGCGAGCCGCCAAGCGGGGCTTTAAATAAATTTCACTTCTGTGTCCTTTCCATTCCAAAAGGTGGTGTTTACAGAGCAGACGGATAAATGTTATTTACTCCAGCGCATTAAATGTAATTCAGTCTAGTGCACCGGATTGTAGTCGGGTGCGGGACCTGTTGCCGTGCGTGATGTGGTTCCTGTTCGGAGCTTTGCCCCGTGAACCAAATCGAAACGTTTGGATTGATGTCACTTCTTGTGCACCATTTTAAACAAAACACATTTTAAAATCCATGTCGTAAGAACAGGTGGCTTAGTGGTTAGCATGTTCTCCTCTCAGCACTAAGGTTTCCCGGTTCGAATCCCAATCTGGGTGGAGTTTCCACGTTCTCCCCGTGTCTGCATGGGTTTCCTCCGGGTTCTCCGGTTTGCTCCTACAGTCCAAAAACATGGATCAAGTCAATTGAATTCTCCAAAATGGCCCATATAGAGTGTGTTTGTCTGTGTGAGTGAGTGTGTGCCCAACGATAGATTGGCGCCCTGTCCTGGGTGTACCTGCAGCCCAGTGTCCAAGACATTCTCCCCTGGATGGGCACGGGGAACCCCTCGCGACCCTAACAGAGGATAAAGTGGAAAATAATGGATGGAATATGTTAAGAACCAGCCAGGCTTTTAACCGGCGTCGAAAAGTGGGTGGAGGGGTGTAGAGAAAAGCACTCTGGGGTTTAGAGCTTTCCAGACGTTCCTTCCAGTAAAAATAAGGGTGGATCAAAGTACAATGTTTGTTAAGGTCATTAATTATAATGAGGAGATAATATCATTTAATAATAATAATGATGATGGAAGGTTTAGAATTGAAAGTGATTCATTATTGTAATGCATTCATTCATTCATTCATTATCTTCCGCTTTATCCTATATTAGGGTCATGGTGGGGTTCCCCATGCCCATCCAGGGGAGAACGTTTCAGGCACTGGGCAGATACACCCAGGACAGGGCGCCAAACTATCGTTGGGCACACACCCACTCACACAGACACACTCTATATGGGGCAATTTGGAGAACTCAATTGACTTGTTCCATGTTTTTGGACTGTGGCAGGAAACCGGAGAACCTCCACCCAGATTGGGATTTGAACCGGGAATCCCTAGTGCTGAGAGGAGAACAAGCTAACCACTATGCCACCGTGCCGCCTTGCATTTATTCATTCATTCATTCATTCATTATCTTCTGCTTTCATCCTATATTAGGGTCGCGGGGGGGTTCCCCATGCCCATCCAGGGCATGGGCAGATGGGCAGATACACCCAGAAAAGGACGCCAATCAATCGCTGGGCACACACTCACTCACACAAACACATACACACTCTATATGGGGCAATTTGGAGAACTCAATTGACTCGATCCATGTTTTTGGACTGTGGGTGGAAACCGGAGAACCCGGAGGAAACCTATGCAGACACAGGGAGAACATGGAAACTCCACCCAGATGGGGATTCGAACCGGAATCCCTAGTGCTGAGAGGAGAACATGCTAACCACTATGCCACCGTGCTGCCTTGCATTCATTCATTCATTCATTCATTATCTTCTGCTTTTATCCTATATTAGGGTCACGGGGGGGTTCCCCATGCCCTGGACACCCAGGACAGGACGCCAATCTATCGCTGGGCACACACTCACTCACACAAACACATACACACTCTATATGGGGCAATTTGGAGAACTCAATTGACTCGATCCATGTTTTTGGACTGTGGGAGGAAACCGGAGAACCCGGAGAAAACCTATGCAGACACGGGGAGAACATGGAAAATCCACCCAGATGGGGATTCGAACCGGGAATCCCTAGTGCTGAGAGGAGAACATGCAACCACTAAGCCACCGTGCATTCAGTTTGCAAAGTTGCAATGTTTTTTGCCAGTTAGTAAATCAGACCAACAAAGACCTTAATGCCCTTAGGACCCTTAAAGGTTAAACCAGAATCACGGCCTTCGGTTCCAGCACTGACGCCCAGAGTTAACTGGTACTGACAGTTTGGTGACACCATTTCAGCGCTCACAACATTCTCAGTGTGCATTCATCCAACTCAGTATTTTTAAACGCTAAACGCTCGGTGCCAGCAGATGACAGCGTCCTACAAATCAGCCGAACAACGTAACCCAGTTCGCCTCTCTGGAATGGACGTCTGTCTCAAAGGACACACGAGAACAGAATGCGCTGCAGCCAGGCAGTAGGAGGGGTACGAATGATAGCACAGCGTTGGCTCTTACTACACATACAATCCTCCGTTTGAGAGGGGCATTCAGCCGAATCCGAAGGACAATGCGCCGTAGAAATGAAGATATTAGGTAACAGACGTGTCCTGAAAAACGCAGCCTTTGGCAACCACAGAGGAGGTTCTCTCTTACAGTCGCTCATACAATGCTGAAAAGTTTAGCTCGGAAAAGCTAAAGACATTTTTAGACGGATCAAAACAAAAGAACCGGTTCTACCCAATCGGAGCCTGAATGGCAGTAAGGTGTGACTATTTGCAGAGATTACATTTAATTTTATACTGAAACACTATAAACAGAACCATAAACTGAAACATCTGCACAGGAAGTATTTAATACTCCTTTAGAAGGACACTATAGAGCCATTTTTAAACCATGAGCAACAAAGAATGACGAGAAGTGGTTTCCTCCCACAGTCCAAAAACATGGATCAAGTCAATTGAGTTCTCCAAATTGCCCCATATAGAGTGTGTCTGTGTGAGTGAGTGTGTGCCCAGTGATGGATTGGCGCCCTGTCCTGGGTGTATCTGCCCAGCGTCCGAAACGTTCTCCCCTGGATGGGCATGGGGAACCCCCCCACGACCCTAATAGAGGATAAAAGCAGAAGATAATGAATGAATGAATGAATGAATGAATGCACAGTGGCTTGGTGGTTAGCACGTTCTCCTCTCAGCGCTAGGGATTCCCGGTTCGAATCCCCATCTGGGTGGAGTTTCCATGTTCTCCCCGTGTCTGCGTGGGTTTCCTCCCACAGTCCAAAAACATGGATCAAGTCAATTGAGTTCTCCAAATTGCCCCATATAGAGTGTGTGTGTGTGTGTGTGTGTGTGTGAGTGTGTGCCCAGCGATAGATTGGCGTCCTAATATAGGACAAAGCGGAAGATAATGAATAAACGAATGAATGAATGAATGAATGAATGCATGTTGTGTCCTCTCAGCACTAGGGATTCCCGGTTCGAATCCCCATCTGGGTGGAGTTTCCATGTTCTCCTCGTGTTTGCATGGGCATGGGGAACCCCCCCGCGACCCTAATATAGGACAAAGAGGAAGAGAATGAATGAATGAATTAATTCATTCATTATCTCCCGCTTTATCCTCTATTAGGGTCGCGGTGGGGTTCCCCATGCCCATCCAGGGGAGAACATCTCAGGCGCTGGGCACATACACCCAGGACAGGGCGCCAATCCATCGCTGGGCACACACTCACTCACACAGACACACTCTATATGAGGAAATTTTGAGAATTCAATTGATTTCATCCATGTTTTGGACTGTGGGAGGAAACTGGAGAACCCGGAGGAAACCCACGCAGACACGGGGAGAACATGGAAACTCCACCCAGATGGGGATTCGAACCGGGAATCCCTAGTGCTGAGAGGCGAACGTGCTAACCACTAAGCCACCGTGCCGCCTGAATGAATGAATGAATTAATTAATCACAAAGGCTTTATATCATCAATAGTCCTCTTCCAATAAAAGCCACAGGACAACCACAGAGGATTTGAGGATGAATATTGGATTTTATAAGGTAGAGCAATAAGGTGGATGTGTTTAATGCTGTGTATGATCCACTGGTACCCCCACAACACACCACCACCATGTCAGTATCACTGCAATACAGATAATCAATCATGCACCACCCTAATAATACCTATTCAGAGTTTTTAAATCGACATCAGTACAGTATATCATTTGACCGCTTGCTGCATCCTCCAAAAACTGTGCTTTGTGCTTTGTCATGTGTGTGTGGGGGCTCCGACTGTTTGGATGAAACCCCCACACGTTCGTCAGAAACACCTCGCATGGCTTAACATACGAGAAACGCCGTCGTGAGATGAAAACAGAACGTTCTGCCCGTGTGACAGGCAATCTTCTTGTCCTATTCATCATCCGCAGGCTCACAAGTCTCTTCTTGCCTGTCACGGCCTCCACCCACCTCCAGCAGCATGCACGATTAGCGGTGCGTGCCCTACTACTTCACACAGACACCAAACCATCACGGCAATTAAAAACGACCGCGCTCTGAATAGAACAGCAACGCTCGATGCTTCAGTCTGTGATTACCATCAAAAGCCCGAGCGAAAAAAATTCCTAAAGGACAGATTAGCCTTTCTGAAAAGCTAATCGTAGCTGACCAGCTTCTACATTTAAATGTCCTTTAAAAAGGCCGCGGGTGTAGCGGGCGGCGGGGTCAGGGATTTCTAATAGGAAACCTTTTTTTGTTCTTTGCACAATCAAGGAGCTAATAATATCACATTCACTCAAAAGAACAACTGACTGCACAAGGTTCAGTGATTAGCTGTTAGCTTTCCTGTTAGCTAGCACTAACAGCTAGCTTTATCCTATATTAGGGTCACAGGGGGGTTCCCCATGCCCATCCAGGGGAGAACGTTATGGGCGCTGGGCACATACACCCAGGACAGGGTGCCAATCTATCGCTAATCTACACTCACACACACAGCCACACTCTATATGGGGCAATTTGGAGAACTCAATTGACTTGTTTCATGTTTTTGGACTGTGGGAGGAAACCGGAGCACCCAGAGGAAACCCACGCGGACACGGGGAGAACATGGAAACTCCACCCAGATGGGGATTCGAACCGGATATCCCTAGCGCTGAGAGGCGAACGTGCTAACCACTAAGCCACCGTGCCGCCCTAGAACATTTTTTATTTCACTTATTTCCATCCATCCATTATCTTCCGCTTTATCCTATATTAGGGTCGCGGGGGGGTTCCCCATGCCCATCCAGGTAAGAACGTTTTGGGCGCTGGGCAGATACACCCAGGACAGGGCGCCAATCTATCGCTGGGCACATACTCACTCACACAGACACACTCTATATGGGGCAATTTGGAGAACTCAATTGACTTGTTTCATGTTTTTGGACTGTGGGAGGAAACCGGAGAACCCAGAGGAAACCCACGCGGACACGGGGAGAACATGGAAACTCCACCCAGATGGGGATTCGAACCGGGAATCCCTAGTGCTGAGAGGAGAACATGCTAATCACTAAACCACAGTGCCACCCATAATTTCACTTATTTATTCATTCATTCATTATCTTCCGCTTTATCCTATATTAGGGTCGCGGGGGGGGTTCCCCATGCCCATCCAGGGGAGAACGTCACGGGCGCTGGGCAGACACACCCAGGACAGGATGCCAATCCATCGCTGGGCCTTAAAACATACCCCAAAATCAAAATCTATATGGGGCAATTTGGAGAACTCAATTGACTTGATCCATGTTTTTGGCCTGTGGGAGGAAACCGGAGAACCTGGAGGAAACCCACGCGGACACGGGGAGAACATGGAAACTCCACCCAGATTGGGACTCTAGAGCTGAGAGGAAAACATGCTAAACACTAAGCCACCGTGCCGACCATCTATCCACTATCTTGCACTTTATCCTCTATTAGGGTCGCAGGGGGGGTTCCCCATGCCCATCCAGGGGAGAACGTCTTGGGCGCTGGGCAGATAGACCCAGGACAGGACGCCAATCCATCGCTGGGCCTTAAAACATAACCTCAAAATCAAAATCTAATTTAAATCTGATCTTTTTCGGTTTTCACTTGTGTCTTCTAGTCATGTTTACTTCATCCAAACACAAACACTGTTGGCTGTTCTCAGCAGTTCCTTTCAGAGCGATTAATTGTTCCGACTCCGGTTCCTGACTGATCCAATGTTTGATTCATTTGTGTCTCGGTTCGTAAGACCACGCTGTATGTTAATGTTTTTCTTGTCAGTTGTCTTGGGGGTGAAATGCTGCTAATGAGATTTTTCTGACACCGACCTAAGAAACTGAAATCCAATACTGTTTGGTTAATGTGCATTTTCTCTCTGCTGCGAAAGAAGTGCAAATGAAAGTCAGTGCCAGAGGAAAACCTCATATTTATTAATACCGCAGTCTTCGCCGGCACCTTTAATCTTCCTCTCCATCATCTCATTATTATTAGTATTATTATTTCACACTTTCAACCCCTAATAAAGTCATTTTAAATGATACAGTTAAAGCACGTGCTGCAGCACGCGGTCCGCGGCCTGCCGTCGTAAGATTTTATTTGATATTTATGGGTGGCTTAGTGGTCAGCATGTTCTCCTCTCAGCGCTAGGGATTCCCGGTTCGAATCCCCATCTGGGTGGAGTTTCCATGTTCTCCCCGTGTTCTCCGGTTTCCTCCCACAGTCCAAAAACATGGAGCAAGTCAATTGAGTTCTCCAAATTGCCCCATATAGAGTGTGTCTGTGTGAGTGAGTGTCTGCCCAGCGATGGATTGGCGCCCTGTCCTGGGTGTATCTGCCCAGCGCCCGAAACGTTCTCCCCTGGATGGGCATGGGGAACCCCCCCCCCCCCACCCGCGACCCTAATATAGGATAAAGCGGAAGATAATGGATGAATGAATTTTACGGGTGATGTTGGGAAAAGGGGCGGCACGGTGGCTTAGTGGTTAGCATGTTCTCCTCTCAGCACTAGGGATTCCTGGTTCGACTCCCCATCTGGGTGGAGTTTCCATGTTCTCCCCGTGTCCGCGTGGGTTTCCTCCGGGTTCTCAGGTTATCTCCCACAGTCCAAAAACATGGATCAAGTCAATTGAGTTCTCCAAATTGCCCCATATAGAGTGTGTCTGTGTGAGTGAGTGTGTGCCCAGTGATAGATTGGCGTCCTGTCCTGGGTGTATCTGCCCAGCGCCCAAAACGTTATCCACTGGATGGCATGGGGAACCCCCCCCCCGCGACCTTAATATAGAATAAAGCGGAAGATAATGGATGAATGAATTTTACGGGTGATGTTGGGAAAAGGCAAGATTCCGACATGGAATTGCAATGATGCAACATCCAAAGGCTCGGAAGCAGAACGTTCCATGCAGTGTTTCCATATGGAGGTAAGGAATAGAGCCAGGTTCTAGGAGAAACTGTTTGTCCATGACTAACCCTCAGTACTGATTATCTATCAGTGCAAAGTCATTTAAGCGGCCAGAGCGAATGTAATTAGGTCACGTAATCGACCTGAGCACCAGGCCTGCTGTACTACTAATTATTGTTACTTTAAAAACACATTAACGATATTAAAATATCATTAAAACCCAGCCAATGGCCATCGATAAGATTTTAATGAGAGATAAATGAGCTCAACCTGTATCAACAATTTTAGCTGATTCATGCACTCCGGTCCTTAAAACCGGTCATTATCAGAGTTCTGAGAGTCCGAGCCTTCAGATCAAGATGACTGTAGCTCCTTTAATAGCTCTGTGAATTTTCTCAGTGGCAGGCTGCTACCGGCAGCACAGGGGTGCACGGTATCATGGGGATGAAGCGCACACAGCTGAGTCGCTGGGCGAAAGCAGACAGTCCGAGGTTTATTTTTGGAGAACCGGGCCCGAGTTGCATAGCCAAATAAACAGCGATCAATCCACAGCCCAGCGGATGCTGACCCGGGGCAGGAAGTACAGCCTCGGATTACTTACTGTAACCACATGGATAAAACTGGACATTTCCCAAATAACCTGTGGTGTATACCGCCTGAATGTATCATTACAGTCTGCTAAATATGTACACGGTCCACCCGAAAGTATGTGAACGGCCAACCATGGTGGCTTTGTCAACTCGGAGGAACGGTCTTTATGCCTTCTACTGGATTTTCGAAAGTCTTTGTGTGAAAATCAGGGGGGGGGGGGGTTCCCCATGCCCATCCAGGGGAGAACGTTTCGGGCGCTGGGTGGATAGACCCAGGACAGGGCGCCAATCTATCACTGGGCACACACTCACTCACTCACTGACACACTCTATATGGGGCAATTTGGAGAACTCAATTGACTTGATCCATGTGTTTGGACTGTGGGAGGAAACCGGTGAACCTGGAGGAAACCCACACGGACACGGGGAGAACATGGAAACTCCACCCAGATTGGGATTCCAACCGGGAATGCCTAGAGCTGAGAGGAGAACATGCTAAACACTAAGCCACCGTGCCGACCATCCATCCATTATCTTGCACTTTATCCTCTAGTAGGGTCATGGGGGGGTTCCCGATGCCCATCCAGGGGAGAACGTTTCGGGCGATGGGTGGATACACCCAGGACAGGGCGCCAATCTATCATTGGGCACACACTCACTCACTCACTGACACACTCTATATGGGGCAATTTGGAGAACTCAATTGACTTGATCCATGTTTTTGGACTGTGGGAGGAAACCGGTGAACCTGGAGGAAACCCACGCGGACACGGGGAGAACATGGAAACTCCACCCAGATTGGGATTCCAACCGGGAATGCCTAGAGCTGAGAGGAGAACATGCTAAACACTAAGCCACCGTGCCGACCATCCATCCATTATCTTGCACTTTATCCTCTATTAGGGTCGCGGGGGGGTTCCCCATGCCCATCCAGGGGAGAACGTTTCGGGCGCTGGGCAGATACACCCAGGACAGGGCGCCAATCCATCGCTGGGCACACTCACATTGTATATGGGACAATTTGGAGAACTCAATTGACTTGATCCATGTTTTTGGACTGTGGGAGAACATGGAAACTCCACCCAGATGGGGATTCGAACCAGGAATCCCTAGAGCTGAGCCAACCACTAAGCCGCCCTTTATTATTTATCGACATGAAAACGAAAATTTCTATTAAGAACCTACCGCACCGCATTTACGTAAACAGGAAACAATCAAGACGCCGTCGTCTGAGATAAACAAACGGTCTTGACTTCAAAGCCGGAGAGGTTGCAAACCAGGTGTACTCTATTTCCCATCAATCACAATCACAGAGGCACAGCACATTTTTCCCATCTGCGGTGCAGCTCAGCCGTGGGGGAATGTGCTGCTTGGCAGGGAGATAAATATAAAGCCGGCCAGACAGGAGTGCTTCTGATGGACTGGCTCGGGACAGATGGGATGGTTGCTTGAGTTCTGAACAAAAGCCAGAGGGACTGGCAGGGACACTGCCTTTATTGGTCACTGATGTATTTTGACATGGACCTCGTCTCTTGTCCTGCTGCTTCTGATCTGAAAACATTTCGCAATTCTTCGAGGTGCAAGAACGAGGAAGAATATAGAGAAGTACAGACACGATGGTCATGGGAAATAACCTCTCTTAGACTTCCCTTTTCAAATAAATGAGCGATTTCCTCACAGCGTGTTTGATTTATTTCATCTTTGACGGTTCTCCTTCAGAAAGTGAGCCACTGAATGTGCTGCCAATCATTTACATTATATGGACAAAAGTAGGTGGCTTCGTGGTTGGCATGTTCTCCTCTCAGCACTAGGGATTCCCGGTTCGAATCCCCATGGAGTGGAGTTTCCATGTTCTCCCCGTGGGTTTCCTCCGGGTTCTCCGGTTTCCTCCCACAGTCCAAAAACATGGATCAAGTCAATTGAGTTCTCCAAATTGCCCCATATAGTAGAGTGTATATGTGTGCGTGTCGGTGTGAGTGAGTGTGTACCCAGCGATAGATTGGCACCCTGTCCTGGGTGTATCTGCCCAGCGCCCGAAACGTTCTCCCCTGGATGGGCATGGGGAACCCCCCCGCGACTCTAGTAGAGGATAAAGCGGAAGATAATGGATGAATGAATGAATGAAGTCAATTGAGTTTTCCAAATTGCCCCATGTAGCGTGTGTATGTGTGCGTGTCAGTGTGTGCCCAGCGATAGATTGGCGCCCTGTCCTGGTGTACCTGCCCAGCGCCGAAACCCCCCGCGACCCTAATATAGGATAAAGCGGAAGATAATGGATGGATGGATGGATGGATGGACAAAAGTATTAGGACACCTGCACCCACACTGGTAACTTCAGTGGACCTGGGATTTGAACCCCCAACCTTCAGATTGATAGCTCAACGCCCTGACCACTGAGCTACTGCGCCCTGAAGTGAACATTGCCTTTGGCTTGGCTGTTCCTCCCCCAAAAGGGGGTTTGGACCCTGCATGTTTCTTCACCTTTGCCCCAAGAGTACTGTGCAACAAGGTATGGGTATGAATGAGGGTTGGAGACATCCTTTTCCATCCATTCATCCATCAATTTCCATAGCACTACTTCAGTGGACCTGGGATTTGAACCCCCAACCTTCAGATTGATAGCCCAATGCCCCAACCACTGAGCTACTGCGCCCTGAAGTGAACAATGCCTTTGGCTTGGCCGTTCCTCCCCCAAAAGGGTGTTTGGACCCTGCATGTTTCTTCACCTTTGCCCCAAGAGTACTGTGCAACAAGGTATGGGTATGAATGAGGGTTGGAGACATCCTTTTCCATTCATCCATCAATTGCCATAGTACTACTTCAGTGGACCTGGGATTTGAACCGCCAACCTTCAGATTGATAGCCCAACGCCCCAACCACTGAGCTACCCTGTCTTTTCATAGGGATCAATAAACATACCCGTTTTAAACATACTGTAGCTGGGAATGATATCACTGAATGTGATCAAGAAAGAAAAACTGGTTCCAAAATGGTACGATCCAGGCTTCCCGCACGCCTGTCTGATTTCAGTACGAGGATTCTGTGCTGAGTAGCTCCCAGCCCTACCGCGGCCTGAGGGAACACCAGGGACTGCTACATCCTTCCTGTCAAACGGAGGTTCGCACGGTTTTGGCCGCCCTACTTTCAGAGGCAGAGGTTTGAACGGCATGAATTGCTTTAAAGTGCTTTCACTTGCATGTGCAATCAGGGCAGACCGAGCTGCTCTCGCACTGGGAGTCACTTATACCAGAATTCCTGGTGCTGAGGCAGGAGGCAGAGCACTGGACTGGTTGATGTCTAGTGCAGGGAGACAATCGTTACGAGACTGATTCTTTAATTAACTTACTATAATTAATTACAGAGGTTGCCCAGTGATGGATTGGCACCCTGTCCTGGGTGTATCTGCCCTGTGCCTGAAACCTTGTCCCCTGGATGGGCATGGGGAACCCCACAACCCTAGTAGAGGATAAAGTGGAAGATAATGGATGGATGGATAATTACAGAGGTAAAATATGCAACCCCAAAGGTTTACAGTTAATTAGTATTAATATTTTAATAGGTGGGCGGCACGGTGGCTTAGTGTTTAGCACGTTCGCCTCTCAGCGCTGGGGATTCCCGGTTTGAATCCCCATATGGGTGGAGTTTCCATGTTCTCCCCGTGTCTGCGTGGGTTTCCTCCGGGTTCTCCGGTTTCCTCCCTCAGTCCAAAAACATGGATCAAGTCAATTGAGTTCTCCAAATTGCCCCATACAGTAGAGTGTGTATGTGTGAGTGAGTGTGTGTCCAGCGATAGATTGGCGCCCTGTCCTGGGTGTATCTGCCCAGCGCCCAAATGTTCTCCCCTGGATGGGCATGGGGAACCCCCCCCCCGCGACCCTAATATAGGATAAAGCGGAAGATAATGAATAAATGAATGAATGAATAATATATAAATGGGTGATTTCTTGATGGTTTATTGTACACTACATGGCAAAAGTATGTGGACATTCTGTCCTTCAGATCACAATTGGAAATTAATTCCATTTCCTATATTTTTATGCTGAATGTGGCTGACAGCAAGCGTCCTGTAAGCACTGAGCATGGATTAGAGGAAGACTGGCACTGCAGAGTCTAATCCACACACTAATGCACCACCACCATGTGAGTGTCAGAGTAAAATCCACCACTCAAATAGTCCCCGCTCTGTTGGGGTCCCAAGCTTAAGAAAAGAGGAGTAAATAAGATGGACAGATGGACTACGTTCTGAAACTGCACAACTGCCAGGATGCTGCTTCAGATCTTTTCCCTTCTCTAACAGAACAGATATTTGCTGATCTAACTCCAAGGTTGGTGAGTTAATCCAGTTTCAAGGTGACATCCAGCTTCAAGGCTGTCGTAGGCTTGTGATTATATACCCAGCCTTGCAACCTGAAGGTCTCTGGTACGATTCCTGGTCCCACCAATTACTACGGCTAAAGTGCCCTTGGTTAAAAAATTTTAAACTGGTTAAAATATCATTTTTAAAGTAAGATCCACGCAAGTTCTAATGACAACCTGCAAAGCGTCCAACCGGAGTCAATTAACGATACCTGAGAACTGTGTAAGTCAAGCCTTTAACATTCTCATGTCCCATAATGTTCCTCTACATTCCAGTTTGGTTTATCCATCCATCCATTATCTTCCGCTTTATCCTCTATTAGGGACGCGGTGGTGGGGTTCCCCATGCCCATCCAGAGGAGAACGTCCCACCAATTACTACGGCTAAAGTGCCATTGGTTTAAAAATATCTTCTTTAAAGTAAAATCCACGCAAGTTCTAATGACAACCTGCAAAGCGTCCAACTGGAGTCAATGAACGATACCTGAGAACTGTGTAAGTCAAGCCTTTAACATTCTCATGTCCCATAATGTTCCTCTACATTCCAGTTTGGTTTATCTATCCATCATCTTCCGCTTTATCCTCTATTAGGGTCGCAGTGGGGTTCCCCATTCCCATCCCACCAATTACTACGGCTAAAGTGCCCTAAAGTGCCACCAATTGCTCCCTGTGCACCGTGTACAGGACTGCCCACCGATATGGGCACATGTGATAACTTCACTCAGTGATGGGCACAGATGGGTTAAATGCAGAGGACACATTCCTCTGTTTGTAAGTCCTGTCGGCAAAATAGCTCACTTTATCACTTTTACTTTAACGTTGGTATCTCCATGCTGGCTGACGGAGACGCCGGAGCAGCAGACGCGTCTGTGCATGTGATAAATCCCTTATCAGCCCACCCTTCTCCTCCATCCAGCTCCGAATTCCAGTTTCGGCGCTCTGTCCTGCAGCACTTGAATCGGCCTCGGCGAGGTCAAGACCCATCAGCTTCGGGATGAACATGATTAATGAATGCAATATGACTCCTCACCCACTGCCTGTTGGTTTTCCCAATTCTGTTGTCGGTGCTCAGCACCTGAACCACACTCAACTTACATAATAATGCCTTGTGAACTCACACGGTGCCAAAGCAAAAGCCTATAATAAACCTGTGAAGCTGTACACACAGTAAGAATGACAGGATCTCCTCTATCCTCATGCCGAGAAAGAAACTCCTGGATTAGTCCTAATTATTCCATGCAGGTTTGCTAATCTCCTCCACACATGGCTATTAGAAAAAGCGAGTGCACGGTCGTATTTGGGCGAATGCGGCATCCCGGGATTGTGCCGCACGCGGTGAAGAACCGAGCGAACGCTAGAACTGGGATCCACATGTGTTCTGCTGAGCTCAGCCTTGTATACAGAAGATCATTAACATCCCTGAACTTAATGAATTCACCGCCAGCATACGTCGCTTATACGGCTATCCATCAGCTTAATTACAGACACCCAACTGGGCCAATCCGCCGCCGTCAGCATGGGACACGATATGAATATTCTAATTATTTAGTCACAGAGCAACTCCCTATGACTAAACTTCACCCACACACACATCAGCTCTCACAGCTGGTGAGAAATATGGTGTTGAGATTGAAGATTTCCCTCCAATTTCTCTCAAACAAGGCTCTGTTCGATACGAAGATGTCTCTGACTGGTCAAAAAATTGAAAACTGGTTTCAAAATATCGTTTTTAAAGTAAGATCCACGCAAGTTCTAACGACAACCTGCAGAGCGTCCAACTAGAGTCAATGAACGATACCTGAGAACTCATTCATCCATCCATTATCCCCTCCTTTTTCTATATATTGGGTTGCGGGGGGGGGGGGTTCCCCATGCCCATCCAGGGGAGAACGTTTCAGGCACTGGGCAGATACACCCAGGACAGGACGCCAATCTATCACTGGAAACACACTTTCTCACACAGACACACTCTTTATGGGGCAATTGGGAGAACTCAATTGACTTGATCCATGTTTTTGGACTGTGGGAGGAAACCGGAGAACCCGGAGGAAACCCACGCGGACACGGGGAGAACATGGAAACTCCACCCAGATGGGGATTCGAACCGGGAATCCCTAGAGCTGAGAGGAGAACATGCCAACCACTAAGCCACCGTGCCGCCTATCTGAGAACTGTGTAAGTCAAGCCTTTAACATTCTCATGTCCCATAATCTTCATCTACATTCCAGTTTGGTTTATCCATCCATTCATTATCCTCCGCTTTATCCTCTATTAGGGTCACGGTTGGGTTCCCCATGCCCATCCAGTGGAGAACGTCTCGGGCGCTGGGCAGATACACCCAGGACAGGGCACCAATCCATCACTGGGCGCACAGTCACTCACACAGACACACTCTATATGGCAATTTGGAGAACTCAATTGACTTGATCCATGTTTTTGGACTGTGGGAGGAAACCGGAGAACCCGGAGGAAACCCACGCAGACACGGGGAGAACATGGAAACTCCACCCAGATTGGAATTCGAACCGGGAATCCCTAGTGCTAACCACTAAATCACTGTGCCGTCCTGGAAAAGGTCCATTCTGGTATTTTGTATGTTCTTCTAATGACAGATTGGTTTAGAATTTCAATAGAACTCAGCCTGACAGCAGTTTGGGGAGGGGCATTTCCTGTTTCCAGCATGATGCCGCAAATGCATGATGCCGCAAATGTCCAGTTCTAATGTCAGTGAATGGTGATGACTGTATGATTGTACACATTACATAAGTGAAGCTGCACCACCGCTACCGTTTACCCCACATACACTCCACCTCCATGTTCCTCTCCATGTTCCTCCATGTTCCACCCCACCCCCCGTGTGAAGAGTAAAAACCCTTTGTCTTTCTCAAGGTCACCTTGCTCAAGCTCTCATACAGACACCGTATCATGTGCGCCATTAAACGTGTAATTTCATCCTCTGTTGACACGACGCACAGTTGTGCAGCACAGACGTGTGATTAGGGGACAGACTACTGCTGTCTGTCTGCAGGTCCTCACATCGGATCTGCCGCCGTCGTTCGGCGTGTTATTAGCCCCAAGAAGAAAATACCACATGTGGACAGACAAAAGTACTGCGACACAAACAGCAGCTTTCAACTACATCCCATTTTGATCCGTCCCCATTTTGCAGAGCTCCTCGACAGAAAGCTTTCGACAAGATTTTGGAGTTTGATTTCAGGACTTTTATGCCAGAAAAGCATTTGGGAGGTCAGACACCGATGATGGGTGAGATTACCTGGCTCGCAATCTCCATTCTAATTCATCCCAAAGTTTGGGATAGAGTTCATTCATTCATTCATTCATTATCTTCTGCTTTATCCTCTATATGGGTCGTGGGGGGGGGGGTTCTCCATGCCCATCCAGGGGAGAACGTCTCGGGCGCTGGGCAGATACACCCAGAAGGGCGCCAATCTTTCGCTGGGCACACACTCACTCACACAAACACACTCTACATGGGGCAATTTGGAGAACTCAATTGACTTGATCCATGTTTTTGGACTGTGGGAGGAAACCGGAGAACCCGGAGGAAACCCACATGGACACGGGGAGAACATGGAAACTCCACCCAGATGGGGATTCGAACCGGGAATCCCAAGAGCTGAGAGGAGAACGTGCTAACCACTAAGCCACCGTGCCGGGATAGAGTTCAGGTCAGGGAAAAGGCCTTCCCTAAACTGTTTAAACCTACAATTTTTTTTGGTTGGCTTAGTGGTTAGCACGTTCGCCTCTCAGTTCTAGGGATTCCCGGTTCGAATCCCCATCTGGGTGGAGTTTCCATGTTCTTCCCGTGTCCGTGTGGGTTTCCTCCGGGTTCTCCTTCCACAGTCCAAAAACATGGATCAAGTCAATTGAGTTCTCCAAATTGCCCCATATAGAGTGTGTTTGTGTGAGTGAGTGTGTGCCCAGCGATGGATTGGCGCCCTGTCCTGGGTGTATCTGCCCAGCGCCCAAAACGTTCTCCCCTGGATGGGCATGGGGAACTCCCCCCCCCCCCCCGCGACCCTGTTATAGGATGAAGTGGAAAATGATGGATGGATATATATACATTGTCCCACATTGTCCCACACAAACATAGTCTTTGTCCCACATCTGGTGAATTGGAATCTGGTCTCCCTAGCCAGTGAGCGGCCAAAAATCTGCACTTAATAAATAATTACGTAACGCAACAGAACAGGAACAAACATTATAGTTGGATTATATAGATACTATATTACAAATAGAAACAGTAAACATTAAAACCAGCTCCAGAAAATGAGTTTCCTGACCCACTAATTACACTTGTATTTGGGTTAAACCATCGTAATGGATGTTTAATCAACACAGTGGATGCTACCATCAAACCCCACTGGCAGAGTTTGCATTGAATTCTCTGTATTTTCCCTCTGCATTGATCAATCACAGCAGATGTCCTGAGATAAACCCTCTGCCACAGTCTTTATTAGCAGAGCATCAGCTCACTGCTATTGGCTGAAAGTCGCTGTCAGCATTGTGATATATTTGACATGACGACACTAAAGCCAAAGGTTTTCCGTACATATTGCAGCTTTCGGGGGAACCCACCCCAGACCCTAGTACAGGATAAATGGAAGATGATGGATGGCTAGATGGCTGGATGGGTTCAAACCCCTGCACAGCATATTCAATACATGGACCTTAAGCAGCGATTTCAAGATACTTAATGAGCATCAGGAACGTACCATAAATGTGCAAATGGTTTGTTGAGTACCCTTTTCCCCCCACTATCTCCCTAAATTTCCCTTTTGGGATCAATAAAGTATCCATCCATCTATCCACCCATCTCCCTCCCATTTAAGTCTCTAGTTCCCAATATTGTAAGAAACTCATCAGGGTACATGGATCTGTGCAGGGTTCCCTACA
The DNA here is from genome assembly GCA_019802505.1 of Corydoras sp. C115. Classification (NCBI taxonomy): domain Eukaryota; kingdom Metazoa; phylum Chordata; class Actinopteri; order Siluriformes; family Callichthyidae; genus Corydoras; species Corydoras sp. C115. The sequence goes on along the minus strand of JAFMOC010000642.1, from coordinate 181,393 downwards.
CCACAATAGCTTTATAATGTACAGTAATGGTAAGGATTTTATATTCCATCAGCATTTCCACTTAATAATTAAAGGATGTCAACATACTTATGGTCATCCACAGTTTGTATGGTCTGTGGAGGTGTCCCTACACTACAATACTTTTATAATGTACTGTAATGGTAAGGATTTGGTATTCTATCAGCATTTCCTCTTAATAATTAAAGGATATCCACATACTTATGGTCATCCACAGTTTGTATGGTCTGTGGAGGTGTCCCTACACCACAATACTTTTTTAATGTACATTAATGGTAAGGGGCACGGTGGCTTAGTGGTTAGCACGTTCGCCTCTCAGCGCTAGGGATTCCCGGTTCGAATCCCCATCTGGGTGGAGTTTTCATGTTCTCCCCGTGTCTGCGTGGGTTTCCTCCGGGATCTCCGGTTTCCTCCCACAGTCCAAAAACATGGATCAAGTCAATTGAATTCTCAAAATTGCCCCATATAGAGTGTGTCTGTGTGAGTGAGTGTATGCCCAGCGATGGATTGGCGCCCTGTCCTGGGTCTATCTGCCCAGCGCCTGAGACGTTCTCCCCTGGATGGGCATGGGGAACCCCACCGCGACACTAATAGAGGATAAAGCGGGAGATAATGAATGAATGAATTAATGGTAAGGATTTTATATTCTATCAGCATTTCCACTTAAAAATTAAAGGATGTCCACATACTTATGGTCATCCACAGTTTGTATGGTCTGTGGAGTTGTCCCTACACCACAAGAGTTTTATAATGTACAGTAATGGTAAGGATTTGGTATTCTATCAGCATTTCCTCTTAATAACTAAAGGATGTCCACATACTTATGATCATCCAGAGTTTGTATAAGACATGTCTCCGTACGTTAATTGTTTGAACGGATGAGTTTTTAATAAATGGTTCATTGTTTTTCACAGTAGAGTAATAATGAGTTCCTGCTGTCCAGACCTGCCGCTTCATACTGGGAACCTTCTGTCCCTGGGCATCAGAACAGTCTCCCAAATGTCACCATGCCCACAGGAGAACCCCGACTGTACGGTACACATGCACGGTCTTACATAAGCCAGAGTTGAATTATGGTCAGTGTCCCCTGTTTCTGAAACCACTCGGAATATTGAACTTGATTTACGGAAGGAACATGAAATTGGTGCAATATATGAAGAAATGATTCGTAACGATTATTAATAATGCAAACGTCTCCCGGTCGCAGTTGGAAATGTCAGATTCATTATTTATTACGCACATCAAACCAAATCCTTGTGATTAATTAATCCACGTTTAATGATTTAATGATCCGGATTATTAGCAAGGCCCTGGAAACATTCATTCGTTCATTCATTATCTCCTGCTTTATCCTCTATTAGGGTCGCGGTGGGGTTCCCCATGCCCATCCAGGGGAGAACGTCTCGGGCGCTGGGCAGATACACCCAGGACAGGGCGCCAATCCATCGCTGGGCACACACTCACTCACTCACACAGACACACTCTATATGGGGCAATTTTGAGAATCCAATTGACTTGTTCCATGTTTTTGGACTGTGGGAGGAAACCGGAGAACCCGGAGGAAACCCACGCGGACACGGGGAGAACATGGAAACTCCACCCAGATGGGGATTCGAACCGGGAATCCCTAGCTCTGAGAGGAGAACGTGCTAACCACTAAGCCACCCTGGTAACATTCATTCATTAATTATATCCCGCTTTGTCCTCTATTAGGGTCGCGGTGGGGTTCCCCATGCCCATCCAGGGGAGAACGTCTCGGGCGCTGGGCAGATACACCCAGGACAGGGCGCCAATCCATCGCTGGGCACACACTCACTCACACAGGCACACTCTATATGGGGCAATTTTTTTTCAGATACACCCAGGACAGGACAGCCAATCTATCACTGGGCTCACACACACTCACTCACACAGACACACACACTCTATATGGGGCAATTTGGAGAACTCAATTGACTTGATCCATGTTTTTGGACTGTGGGAGGAAACCGGAGAACCCAGAGGAAACCCACGCAGACACGGGGAGAACATGGAAACTCCACCCAGATAGGGATTCGAACTGGGAATCCCTAGCGCTGAGAGGAGAACGTGCTAACCACTAAGCCGTCCTGGTAACGTGGCAGAATAAAAAGAAGCAGGTTTCTGGATGAAGCAAGCCAGCAGCTCTGATCAAGTCTCAACAGCTTTTTCAGGAAACACATTGTGACATGGAGGGTTGTGTCACACTGTCAATAAACCGAAGTGTTCATGAGGATGTCACTGCCTCTGAATAAGAAACAAGTCATGAACCATGGAAGACTTTTGTAAACAACTGCTGGGGAGTATACCCAGACTTCCCTCATGGTTACTCAAGATGTCACCGGATTGTGAAATGATGTCTGATGTAAAAGAGAGAGCCTGCTGTTTATTAAGATTACTATTCTCAGTCAGGGTGGCACGGTGGCTTAGTGGTTAGCATGTTCTCCTCTCAGCGCTAGGGATTCCCGGTTCGAATCCCCATCTGGGTGGAGTTTCCATGTTCTCCCCGAGTCCGTGTGGGTTTCCTCCGGGTTCTCCGGTTTCCTCCCACAGTCCAAAAATATGGATCAAGTCAATTGAGTTCTCCAAATTGCCCCATGTAGATTGTGTGTGTGTCTGTGTGAGTGAGTGTGTGCCCAGCGATAGATTGGCGTCCTGTCCTGGGTGTATCTGCCCAGCGCCCGAAACGTTCTCCCCTGGATGGGCATGGGGAACCCATATAGGAACCTAATATAGGATAAAGCGGAAGATAATGAATGAATGAAAAAGATTACTATTCTCATTCAGAGGCGGCACAGTGGCTTAGTGGTTAGCATGTTCTCCTCTCAGCACTAAGGATTCCCGGTTCGAATCCCCATCTGGGTGGAGTTTCCATGTTCTCCCTGTGTCCGCGTGGGTTTCCGCCGGGTTCTTCGGTTTCCTCCCACAGTTCAAAAACATGGATCAAGTCAATTGAGTTCTCCAAATTGCCCCATATAGAGTGTGTGTGTCTGTGTGAGTGTGTGCCCAGCGATAGATTGGCATCCTGTCCTGGGTGTATCTGCCCAGTGCCCAAGACGTTCTTCCCTGGATGGGCATGGGGAACCCCACCACGACCCTAATATAGGATAAAGCGGAAGATAATGGATGGATTTTCAGTCAGTCTGGTTCCTTATGGTGTCACTATGGCATCTGATGACTTTCGCAACACACCACCGTCACAACAGTGAGAATCATCCACAACATGACCTCCAATACATCATACCACCCTGTCTCATCAGCTGGACTAAGCAGAGGTCAGCAACAAGTCTTAAAGACAAAGGTCAGAGTAGGAGTACAGAGAAGCCAACAGGGATGCAAGGGATGCTTTGGGTGGCAATGAAGCAAAGACATCTGCACCTGATCTCCAATACAAGATCTCCAAGATCTCCAGCAACCAGTGGTAAGAACAAACATCAGATTAGGAGTACAGAGAAGCCAACAGGGATACGAGGGATGCTTTGGGTGACAATGGAGCAAAGACATCTGCACCGCTTTCACACCATAGTAGATTTAGCAAAGTAGATTTCAGAATATGTAGTCTGAAAGCCTTTTTAAGCATATAAAATATGTAAACCATTATGTTCATGGTGTTAGAACCTGAATTAGAGATGAACCTGCTACGAGATCTTTCTCGTGCCTGGACACTTTTCTCTTTACACTCACCGACACCCTTCAGCGCCTGGAACAGAGCTAACAGAGATACACAACAGACCTGTGATCCTGAACAGCCCACTTCTGCCGTTGCACCTCAGCCCCCACAGATGCTGCAGCGAGGTGGAGAAAGCCTACATGCTCCATCACCAGTCTTCATCTTTTCGAATACATATGCATATGCATTTTATACGTTCAGGAGACCAGAGAAAGGTAATAACACTTCACCGTGGGGTGTTCGAGCATTGAACCTGAAATCAGATTCATCTTCCGAAACCTTCCGAGGCTCAAACACCAATAAAATAACGATACACACAGAGCAGAGATCCATCTCACTCTAACCTCAGAGATTTATCAGGGATTCAAGTCTCCAGCGCAAGCTGAAGGTCGACGCAAGGTCGATGAGCAACGCTGCGCAGGAACAAAACACAGCAAATCTATAATCGATGAAAATGAAGACTTTACGGACAACGGCACGCAGACACCCCACAGTAACATCGGCGAGTTGGACATTTTGTTCCCAAACCTTTAACCCTTTGTAGCCCTGCACTGTTCTGCAGCCGTGCTGGTTTCTATTGTTTGTCTGGGAATTTTATTCCAATAAAATGAAGTGTGTGTTCATTCCAAGGTGACTTTCTCCTCATCACGATCATTCAAGGTGAATATAAGAGTTCCAGCTGCGGTTATTCTGTCAGATGAAATCAGTCGGACGCTCTGATTGCCTCTTCCATCAGTGAGGTGTTTCCATGTACGGAGCTACTTTTTATCTCTATTGCATTACAGTATCATTTGAAAACCATTGTGCATGAACAGGGTGGCTTAGTGGTTAACACGTTCTCCTCTCTGCACTAGGGATTCCCGGTTCGAATCCCAATCTGGGTAGAGTTTCCTCCGGGTTCTCCGGTTTCCTCCCACAGTCCAAAAACATGAATCAAGTCAATTGAGTTCTCCAAATTGCCCCATATAGAGTGTATCGGTGTGAGTGAGTGTCCAGCGATAGATTGCTGCCCTGTCCTGGGTGTATCGGCCCAGCGCCCGAAACGTTCTCCCCTGGATGGGCATGGGGAACCCCACCGTGACCCTAATAGCGGGAGATAATGAATGAATGAATTGACTTGATCCATGTTTTTGAACTGTGGGAGGAAACCCACGCGGACACGGGGAGAACATGGAAACTCCACCCAGATTGGGATTCGAACCTGGATCCCTAGTGCTGAGAGGAGAACATGCTAACCACTAAGCCACCGTGCCGCCCTCATTATTCATTCATTCAATCATTCATTATCTTCCGCTTTATCCAATATTAGGATCGCGGGGGGGTTCCCCATGCCCATCCAGGGGAGAACGTTTCGGGCACTGGGCAGATACACCCAGGACAGGACGCCAATCTATCACTGGACACACACTCACTCACACAGACACCCTCTATATGGGGCAATTTGGAGAACTCAATTGACCTTATGCATGTTTTTGGACTGTGGGAGGAAACCAGAGAACACGGAGGAAACCCACGCAGACACGGGGAGAACATGGAAACTCCACCCAGATGGGGATTCAAACTGGGAATCCCTAGTGCTGAGAGGAGAACGTGCTAACCACTAAGCCACCGTGGCCGCCGACACAAGTCAATTGAATTCTCCAAATTGCCCTGTATAGAGTGTGTCTGTGTGAGTGAGTGTGTCCTGGCACCCTGTCCTGCTTGTATCAGCCCAGTGTCCGAGACGTTCTCCCCTGGATGGGCATGGGGAACCCCCCCCACGACCCTAACAGAGGACAAAATGGAAGATAATGGATGGATGTGCATGAAGACCTCAGGATTATCAGTGTCTGACCTCACAAATGATCTTCCGAGCAACAAATTCCACAGATCAACTCCAAAATCTTGTAGAAAGCCTTCCTAAAAGCATCGGGAGCAACTTAGATGTAGGTGTCCTAATATGTCACTCCATTACTCCATTACTCATGTCCCTCCATCACTCATGTCCCTCCATTGGCTCCCTGTAGCTGCTGCATTCAGTACAAGTCACTGACTCTGGCCTACAGAACCATTTCTGGATCTTCCCCCTCCTACCTTCACTCTATCTTTTCAAAATACACTCCGACTCGTTCACTTCGCTCCAGTGATGATCGCCGCCTGGTGGTTCCACCTCACCGAGGAGCTCATTCTCACTCCGTGGCGTTCACCACTGCAACATGGTGGAACCATCTTCCCAACTCTGTCCGTAAAGCGGAATCACTAAACAGTTTTAAGAAACTACTGAAGACGCATCTCTTTAACAAATACCTGTTGTTAAAAAAATAAATTAAAAAGGGGGGGGGGCGCAGCTTCGAATAACAATCAGGTTTGATGAATTTACAGTATAGTTGGTTTTCTCCATGGCTTCTGACTTGTGGTGTTCTCATTTGTAAGTCGCTTTGGATAAAAGCATCTGCTAAATGACTAAATGTAAATGTAAATGTACTTATATCCATATTGTTTGTTTGACCGATTCAGTAATATTTTCCACTCACATCCTGAAGGTCAATTCAGAGTCTTTGGGGATTCGTTCTGTAATTCTGATAATCACTCAGAGATTAATGGCATCATCTCTGTTTCTGAATCATGGCTACGTAGCAGAATCACTTTTGGCCAGTGAGTCGGAGCACTTGGCTGGAGGGTGGATCAGTTGGTGATGTCACCATCCACAGAGTGAAAACCACATGCTTCTTGACACAGAAATCACGCACAAACCGACGGACAGTGAGTCACTGGCATTTCCACTGCACGACAGACCGGCTCCGGACGCGAGGCTGCGCTCCGCTCGGAATGCAGACGTCTTTTTGGGAATGTTTTCAGCACCAAAGGAAAGAATAATGAGATCGGAACTGAATACGGAGCAGAGGAGAGGCCCCACAGTCGCCTATTACCAGCAATCAGACGCAAAAGTATAAAAGACTTTAACCAAACTCTTTAAACGTACACACACACACACACACACACACACACACACACACACACACACACAACCCAACGCTGAAGAGCCAGGCCTGTGTTTGCCTTTATACAAGGTTCTGAGTGCCTGGCCTGCAGCCCAAACATCTGAAATGTGGACTGGAGTAACACGCCGATGATGTCAGCGCTGGGCAGGAGGCCCGAAAGATCATTTAAGTGGATAAACATAATAGCAGGGTTTCTAGCAGAGATCCATCGATACACAGAGTCCACGGTTCTAAAGAACCTCAGAACAGAGCAAAATGTGTTCTCTGGGAAAAAGAACGGCCCTGTTTTACAGTGATGGGAGTCGAAGGTCACGTCCTCTATATGTAAAGTTTCACATCAATATGATGTCGGACAGACAGACAGGGAGGCAGACAGTCAAGGGGACAGAGAGACAGGGACAGACACACAGACAGGGGGACAGACAGACAGGGGGCGAGACAGACGGGGACAGACAGATAGAAAGGCAGACAGTCAAGGGGACAGACGGGTAGACAGACACACAGGGGGACGGACAGGTAGACAGACAGGGGACAGGCACACAGGGGGACAGGCAAAGAGACAGACACATAGGAGCACAGACACACAGGGGGACAGACAGACAGGGGGACGAACAGACAGGTAAACAGACAGACAGGACAGGGGGCAAACAGACAGGAGGACAGACAGACAGGGAGACAGACACGCAGGAGGACAGACACACAGGGGAGCGGACAGACAGGGGGACGGACAGACAGGGGGAAAGGCAAACAGACACGCAGGGCGACAAACAGGGGGACAGACAGACAGAAGGCAGGCAGACAGGGGGACAGAAAGGCAGGTGGACAAACAGAAGGGGGGACAGACAGGCAGGGGGACAGACAGACAGGAGAACAGACAGACAGGGGAACAAACACCTAGGAGGACAAACACACAGGAGGACAGACAGACAGGGGGGCAGACACACAGACAGAGGGACAGGCAGACAGGGGGCCAGAAAGGCAGGTGGACAGACACCTAGGAGGACAGACACACAGGAGGACAGACAGACAGAGGGACAGACAGACAGGGGGCCAGACAGACAGGGGGCCAGAAAGGCAGGGGGACAGACAGACAGGAGGACAGACACACAGGAGGACAGACACACAGGAGGACAGACACACAGGAGGACAGACAGACAGGGGGACAGACAGACAGGGGAACAAACACCTAGGAGGACAAACACACAGGAGGACAGACAGACAGGGGGACACACAGACAGAGGGACAGGCAGACAGGGGGGACAGACAGGCAGGTGGAACAGACACACCTAGGAGGACACACAGGACAGACACACAGGAGGACGGACAGACAGGGGAACGAACAGACAGGTAAACAGACAGACAGACAGGGGGCAAACAGACAGGAGGACAGACAGACAGGGGGACAGACAGACAGGGGGACAGACACCTAGGAGGACAGACAGACAGGGGGACAGACAGACAGAGGGACAGGCAGACAGGAGGACAGACAGACAGGGGGACAAACACCTAGGAGGACAAACACAGGATGACAGACAGACAGGAGGACAGACAGACAGGAGGACAGACACACAGGGGGACAGACACACAGGAGGACAGACAGACAGGGGGACAAACACCTAGGAGGACAGACACACAGGAGGACAGACAGACAGGGGAACACACAGACAGAGGGACAGGCAGACAGGAGGACAGACAGACAGGGGAACAAACACACAGGAGGACAAACACACAGGAGGACAGACACACAGGAGGACAGACAGACAGGGGGACACACAGACAGAGGGACAGGCAGACAGGAGGACAGACAGACAGGGGAACAAACACCTAGGAGGACAAACACACAGGAGGACAGACACACAGGAGGACGGACAGACAGGTAAACAGACAGACAGACAGGGGGCAAACAGACAGGAGGACAGACAGACAGAGGGACAGGCAGACAGGAGGACAGACAGACAGGGGAACAGACACCTAGGAGGACAGACACACAGGAGGACAGACACACAGGAGGACAGACAGACAGGGGGACAGACACCTAGGAGAACAGACAGACAGGGGGACAGACAGACAGGGGGACAGGCAGACAGGGGGACAGACACACAGGAGGACAGACACACAGGAGGACAGACAGACAGGAGGACGGACAGACAGGGGACAACAGACAGCAGACAGACAGACAGGGGGCAAAAAAGGCAGGACAGGAGGACAGACAGACAGGGGACAGACACACAGGAGGACAGACACACAGAAGGACAGACAGACAGGAGGACAGACAGACAGGGGACAGAAAGACAGGTGGACAAACAGACAGGGGGACAGACAGACAGGGGGACAGACAGACAGGGGGACAGACACACAGGGGGACAGACACACAGGAGGACAGACAGACAGGAGGACGGACAGACAGGGGAACGAACAGACAGGTAAACAGACAGACAGACAGGGGGCAAACAGACAGGAGGACAGACAGACAGGGGGACAGACACCTAGGAGGACAGACAGACAGGGGGACAGACAGACAGAGGGACAGGCAGACAGAAAGACAGGGGGACAAACACCTAGGAGGACAAACACACAGGAGGACAGACAGACAGGAGGACAGACAGACAGGGGGACAGACAGACAGGAGGACAGACAGACAGGGGGACAGACAGACAGGAGGACAGACAGACAGGGGGACACACAGACAGAGGGACAGAAAGACAGGTGGACAAACAGAAGGGGGACAGACAGACAGGTAGGTGGACAGACAGACAGGCTAAATAGATAGTTGGATGAACAGATGGATGATGAATGGTGGGAAGTGATTGTTGGATTGTTATGTAATTAGATATTAATTAGTTAATTAATGGAGGCTATGTGGCTGGATGGACAGATCTGAAGGTCAGTAGGGAGGTGGGTGGATGGACAGATCTGAAGGTCAGTAGGGAGGTGGGTGGATGGACAGATCTGAAGGTCAGTAGGGAGGTGGGTGGATGGGTAGACTGATGGACGCATGAATGATTGGATGCTTTGCTGGTTTAATATTTAAGTATGTGGGCGGAGGCATTAGACTAACTGATGAGTTATTATCTGATAGCTCGGTTTTCCCGCTGGAGCTTCACCTTGAACGACCTTTTTAATCAGCTATGAAATTATGTGAAGCTGGAAAGAGCAAACGAACCTGCAGCCTCATCTACAGAGAGCGAACCCCGTCAACCTGAGGACGCTGACCGTCCACCCAGCTGGACGTTGTGACATCATGCATCTCACTGACCGCAAACAAATTCTGATACCTAACTTTCTTCAGGGGCGGCACGGTGGCTTAGTGGTCAGCACGTTCTCCTCTCAGCACTAGGGATTCCCGGTTCGAATCCCCATCTGGGTGGAGTTTCCATGTTCTCCCCGTGTCCGCGTGGGTTTCCTCCGGGTTCTCTGGTTTCCTCCCACAGTCCAAAAACATGGATCAGGTCAATTGAGTTCTCCAAATTGCCCCATATAGAGTGTGTCTGTGTGAGTGAGTGTGTGCCCAGCGATGGATTGGCGCCCTGTCCTGGGTGTATCTGCCCAGCGCCCGAGACCTTCTCCCCTGGATGGGCAAAAAAAAATATGGGGCAATTTGAAGAACTCAATTGACCTTCATCCATGTTTTTGGACTGTGGGAGGAAACCGGAGAACCCGGAGGAAACCCACGTGGACACGGGGAGAACATGGAAACTCCACCCAGATTGGGATTCGAACCTGGATCCCTACCGCTGAGAGGAGAACATGCTAACCACTAAGCCACTGTGCCACCCTCATACAATACCATCCATCCATCCATCCATTATCTTCCGCTTTATCCTCTATTAGGGTCGGGGGGGGGGGGATGTTCCCCATGCCTATCCAGGGGAGAACGTTTCGGGCGCTGGGCAGATACACCCAGGACAGGACGCCAATCCATCACTGGGCACACACTCACTCACACATACACACTCTATATGGGGCAATTTGGAGAATTCATTGACCTTGCTCCATGTTTTTGGAGTGTGGGAGGAAACCGGAGAACCTGGCGGAAACTCACGTGGACACAGGGAGAACATGGCAACTCCACCCAGATGGGGATTCGAACCGGGAATCCCTAGCGCTGAGAGGAGAACATGCCAACCACTAAGCCACCGTGCCACCCTGACATGGATATTCCTTTTAAAAACGTTTTCACAGAATTAAAACCTCCAAATCCAAACCACACCATTGAGATGCAATGGAATGCCAACCATCCATCATCTTCCTCTTTATCCTCTACTAGGGTCGCAGGGGGGTTCCCCATGCCCATCCAGGGGAGAACGTCTCGGGCGCTGGGCAGATAGACCCAGGACAGGATGCCAATCTATCGCTGGACACACGACTACTCACTCACACAAACACACTATATATGGGCCATTTTGGAGAACTCAATTGACCTTCATCCATGTTTTTGGACTGTGGGAGGAAACCGGAGAACCCGGAGGAAACCCACATGGACACGGGGAGAACATGGAAACTCGAACCAGGAATCCCTAAGCGCTGAGAGGAGAACATGCTAACCACTAAGCCACCCCCGTGCCGCCCTTTTCACAGAATTAAAACCTCCAAATCCAAACCACACCATTACGATGCTGTGGAATGCCATCAGTGGTAATTAAAAAGGTTGGGACTGTGTTGCACATGTTGGCGAGGGTGTGATTTTGGAGTAATTTAAGGACCCTAAAACTGATTGCCCCCCCCCAACCCCCCCCCCCCCACCCGCCCCAAGCATCTCATAAAGCAATTTGGATGCCTCAGTAACCACAATTCCAAAACCCCCAACTTCTGCTGACTTACCACTGGCATTTTTGCCACATATGAGGTGTTGGTGTGGCTGGAGGAGACCATAGAGCTCGGAATCGTTGTTGATGGCTTGTTCAAAGGTTTCCACGGTGAGCGTGGGCATGCCGTTGCCCTGTTCCAGGAGCGCGCTGTGGAGAACCCGACCGAGCACCTCGCGGAACAAGCTCTCCATACAGGCGGCCAGGTAGATGGCCGCGTGTTCGTGGATCCGCGGCGCCACGCTGCTGTCCACCATCCAGCGGAAGAAGCGCCCCACGCAGAACACGAGGCCGCAGCGCTCCGACTTGCCCCGGCTGTACCTGTCCTCGGTGCTCATGCTGTAGGTGGAGAGCGCGCTGAGCGCGGCGGCCGCGCAATCGGCCGCCACGGTCCACGAGAGCACGATCTTGGCGGCGCTCTGCACCTCGTACCGGGTGCAGCGCGCGTAACGCAGGCTCAGCCGGCGCGCCTCCGTGGCGATGCGCACGAACGCGCGGCTCAGGAGCGACGACAGGCTGGCGATCAGCTCCGCGCCCGCGGCGGCGGCGGCGGCGGCGCATCTCGGATCCGTGTGCTTGGCCAGCGCGGCGTGCGCGTCCGCGAGGCTCCACGGCACCTCGTCGAGCTCGGGAAGCCTGGCGCACAGTCCAGGGCACTCCAGGGTCTCGGCGTCCTCTCCCGACGCCGCGTTGACGGTGTCCGAGCTGCCGTGGCGACTGCGCATGCGGTCGGTCAGGCGGCAGCAGGTCGCTCCATGCGCATACGGTGCGTGCGCCTCGGGACAGCAGCAGCCCAGCGACGAGCTCGACGACCTGAACGAGTCTGCCGCGCCGCCGTAACCCGAGTCGAGGGTCAAATCCTCCAGGGTCCTCGGCGCCGGTTTAACCCTCTTCGCCATGGCTGCGCCACATAGTGTCCAGAAGGCTCGGTGCCAAAGTCGGTTAAAGTTCAAGCGAGGGGTGAGGAGGCCGGCTGAGATCCGAACGACGGGGCAGGGGCGCTGGGGAAGGTGGGAAGGAGCGCGCAAAAAGGTGTGCGGAGCAGGCGGAGCAGGCGGAGTAGGCTCCCGCAGCCCTGTGGCGGACTCTTGCTGCACCGCAGAAGTAGCTGGGTGATGGAAGGAGGAGCCACATGAGCGATTCAAAACAGTCCTGTGAAAAAGTCGGCCGTTTGGCGACGCCCAAAAACACCGAGCTCATGCTCCAAAGCAGTCCAAAACGGTCAGTAAAGAAACCAAAACGGTTCTTTAGCATTTAGGGAAATATTGTGGCGATGAAAAAAAAAAATCCCAAACAAACCACAAGAGCAGTTTTAAATTAACACTGGATTAGGATTAGACTGGTTCAATGGGGGTACAGAACAAAATGAACTTAATGTGTTGTGCAACTGCAGAATTGTTAACCAGATTGTCCATCCATTATCGTCCGCTTTACCCTCTATTAGGGTCGCGATGGGGTTCTCCATGCCCATCCAGGGGAGAACGTTTCGGGCGCTGGGCAGATACACCTAGGACAGGATGCCAATCCAATCTATCACTGGGCACACACTCACTCAAACAGACACACTCCATATGGGGCAATTTGGAGAATTCAATTGACCTTGATCCATGTTTTTGGACTGTGGGAGGAAACCGGAGAACCCAGAGGAGACCCATGTTGACACGGGGAGGACATGGAAACTCCACCCAAATTGGGATTTGAACCGGGAATCCCTAGCACTGAGAGGAGAACATGCCGCCCATCCATTATCTTCCGCTTTAACCTCTACTAGGGTCGCGGTGGGGTTCCCCATGCCCATCCAGGGGAGAACGTTTCGGGCGCTGGACAGATACACCCAGGACAGGGGGGGCAATCTATTGCTGGGCACACACTCACTCACACGGACACACTCTATATGGGGCATATATGGGACTCTATATGGGGACGGGGGGGCAATCTATTGCTGGGCACACACTCACTCACACAGACACACTCTATATGGGGCAATTTGGAGAACTCAATTGACTTGATCCATGTTTTTGGACTGTGGGAGGAAACCGACATGGACACGGGGAGAACATGGAAACTCCACCCAGATTATAATTCGAACCAGGAATCCCTAGTGCTGAGAGGAGAACGTGCTAACCACTAAATATTTTACAAATATTTTCTAAATTCTGGATTGTTGCTCTAAAACCTAAACAATAATCAGAATTATTTTGGCTCAGAGAAATTCATATATACTTTACTAAATGCTGTGGTACGTGTTTTCTTACTAATTGTGCACTAGATTATAGTATATTATATCATAGATTATATCCTATTTAAGGTATTAATGCATCATTTATTATTTCTCAGAATAAGACTGTGCTCTATAGGCTCTTATGCACTTATACTTTTGTATAAGTAAATAATGTTCTGTATTCCTAAAAACTGCCGCAGTTCTGTATTTCAAATCATAAACATTATTCACTAAAATGAAAAAAAAGATAATAAATGCGGCCATTCAAACCAGAGGAACACGAGCGCCCCCTGCTGAGTGCAGGTTGCAAAGCCGATTCATCGATTTTAACAGCGCCATAAAACATAACCAGAGACTTTTCCCCCTTTTGACATTGTTTTAAAAAGTTATTCTGCTGTTCAACTAAATCAAACTCGTCACTATGCACCTTGTAATGCAGTTTATGTAAAAAAAAATCAGGTTCAAGCATCTCATTTGTGGTAAAAAAAAAAAAAAAAAAAAAAAAAAAAAAAAAAAAAATATATATATATATATATATATATATATATATATATATATATATATATATATATATATACATATATACACAAGTTTCTCTATTCAGTGTCTAAACACATACATTTGGTCTATAAGCAGCCTATATTTTATCACAGTTACTAAAGAAGAAACTGTACTTGGCTTGTTGTTCGTTTTATAAATATTTGTCCTTGGAAAATATTACAGTGCTGAATGTCAATATCGAGAGTAGAGTAAATAAAAAACAGTGTACACACCAATAAACCACGTGAAATTCTCACACGACATCCATTTAGTCTTCTAAAAATCAAAATCAAAAATTAGAAACATGGAAAATAATGACATATTTTATTTATTATGACAATGAGCAGTTTGCAATTGCCAATATGTTTTTATTTTACGTTAACGGTCCAAAAATCTGTTTGTTTGGGTCTATTATACGTTTTAAAATCTATTCTGCAGAACCAAAACTCCTCTCTTTTGAATCCCCAGTTCTTATATTTGCATAAAATTGTCACCTTCATGTCTATGGAATAGCATTTTCCCCAATGTCTCTGTCCTTGCAAGATGTGGAGCAGTGAAGTGTCCCTTAGAAAATCACGAAACACTTGTGCAGGGATGATTACATGAATACAAGGTCTGTTTATGTAAAGAACTGGATCTTGTGTTCATTGTGGTTTCAATGTGACAGGGATGTTTATGACTGATGTTTATGCAGGTGTAGCTTATATCAAATGAGAGGTCGGCGCTATCACATAAACTCTTAGGTCATTGTAACAAGACTCTTGGTCAACAAATAATGAAATGCATAGCTGATACTTTATTCTGACATAATTAAAGAACTTTCTAATTTATATTTAATTCACAAGGCGACACGGTGGCTTAGTGGTTAGCACGTTCGCCTCTCAGCGCTAGGGATTCCTGGTTCGAATCCCCATCTGGGTGGAGTTTCCATGTTCTCCCTGTGTCCGCGTGGGTTTCCTCCGGGTTCTCCGGTTTCCTCCCACAGTCCAAAAACATGGATCAAGTCAATTGAATTCTCCAAATTGCCCCATATAGAGTATGTATGTGTGAGTGAGTGTGTGCCCAGCGATGGATTGATGCCCTGTCCTGGGTGTATCTGCCCAGCGCCCGAGATGTTCTCCCCTGGATGGGCATGGGGAACCCCCCCGCGACCCTAATAGAGGATAAAGCAGGAGATAATGAATGAATGAATGAATGAATTTAATTCACATACTTTAAATACATATTGCTGATAAGAGAATTCCACATATCGCTATGTGAAATGTGAAATATAATTTAGTATATATTCATAGTGGTATACTAAATTATATTTCACATTTCACATAACGATATGTGGAATTCTCTTCTTCAAAATTTAATTTAAATTTAAATAATGGGGGCGGCACGGTGGCTTAGTGGTTAGCATGTTCTCCTCTCAGCACTAGGGATTCCCGGTTCGAATCCCCATCTGGGTGGAGTTTCCATGTTCTCCCCGTGTCCACATGGGTTTCCTCCGGGTTCTCCGGTTTCCTCTCACAGTCCAAAAACATGGATCAAGTCAACTGAGTTCTCCAAATTACCCCATATAGAGTGTGTCTGTGTGAGTGAGTGTGTGCCCAGTGATAGATTGGCGCCCTGTCCTGGGTGTATCTGCCCAGCGCCCGAGACGTTCTCCCCTGGATGGGCATGGGGAACCCCACCGCGACCCTAATATAGGATAAAGCGGGAGATAATGAATAATGAATGAATAAATAATCACAATAATCATCAATAAGTAATCAGGGTCCGTGACCCATAATTTCGTTACTATCTCATGTAACAATGTGATATTAATGATAATAAAATCTTCTTGAATCTTGAATAATACGGAGGGCGCGGTAACTCAGTGGTCAGGGTGTTGGACTATCAATCTGAAGGTTGGGGGTTCAAATCCCAGGTCCACTGAAGTTACCAATGTGGGTCCTTGAGCAAGACCCTTAACCCTCATTGCTCCAGGGATGTTGTGATGACCCCTGTGCTCACCTTGTAAGTCGCTTTGGATAAAAGCGTCCAATAAATGACCAAATGTAATGTAAATAATACGTATGTACTTTGAAATTAGTAGCATTTGCTTGCTGGTCTCCCAGCTTGCACAATCAGGCCTCTGCAGCCCGACTTATGTTCAACCAACTCAAACTCTTGTCACTCCACCTCTCCTCTCTCTTCATTGGCTCCCTATAGCTGCTGCATTCAGTACAAGGCACGGACTCTCTGGATCTGCCCCCTCTTACCTTCACTCTATATTTCCAAAATACACTCTGACTTGTTGACTTCGCTTTGGTGATTAATGTCGCCTAGTGATTCAACCTCACCGTGGTGCTGATTCCCAACTCTGTCTGTTAGAGGATAAAGCGGAAGATTTGGATGGATGGATGGATGAGTGGGATCGGATAATGATCCATTATCTCCCGCTTTATCCTCTATTAGGGTCGCGGTGGGGTTCCCCATGCCCATCCAGGGGAGAACGTTTCGGGCGCTGGGCAGATAGACCCAGGACAGGATGCCAATCCAATCTATCACTGGGCACACACTCACTCAAACAGACACACTCCATATGGGGCAATTTGGAGAATTCAATTGACCTTGATCCATGTTTTTGGACTGTGGGAGGAAACCAGAGAACCCGGAGGAGACCCACGTGGACACGGGGAGGACATGGAAACTCCACCCAGATGGGGATTCGAACCGGGAATCCCTAGTGCTGAGAGGAGAACATGCTAACCACTAAGCCACCCTGCCGCCCGGATAATGATCAGGTTTTGATAATTACACATACATCGTAGCTTGTTTGTTTGTCTCTCGTTTGTAAGTAGCTTTGGATAAAAGCGTCTGCTAAATGACTAAATGTTAATGTTTACACAAATGTCCTTCACTTGTAATGGTAGCAAATTCAAAAGATTCCAATACTTTGTCCATTACTGGAACCAAGCCCTAATACGGTCCTGGAGTAAACGCATGTATTGCATATTTATGTTTAAGAGCCAAAAAACATTTTTTTTAATCCTATATTAGGGTCGCAGGGGGGGGGGGGACGTTTCTGGCGCTGGGCAGATACACCCAGGACAGGACGCGAATCTATCGCTGGACACACACACACTCACTCACACAGACAAACTCTATATGGGGCAATTTGGAGAACTCAATTGACTTGATCCATTGACTTGACATTTTTGGACTGTGGGAGGAAACCGGAGAACCCGGAGGAAACTCACGCGGACACATGGAAACTCAGATCATGGAAACTCCACCCAGATGGGGATTCGAACCGGGACTCCCTAGTGCTGAGAGGAGAACATGCCAACCACTAAGCCACCGTCAGTGTGCAGGATTATAGTGTTATGATGGAAACGGAGGACCAATGTGCTCATCCGGGTTCTGCAAATCTGTCCAATCAGAGGGCAGCACAAGTCGACTCGTTTGCTTTGATTTGATGGCCACTCTTCTTGTGTATCTTTAACATCATCACCCACACAACTATTCATTCATTCATTCATAATCTCCCGCTTTATCCCCTATTAGGGTCGCGGTGGGGTTCCCCATGCCCATCCAGGGGAGAACGTCTCGGGCGCTGGGCAGACACACCCAGGACAAGGCGCCAATCCATCGCTGGGCACACACTCACTCACACAGACACACTCTATATGGGGCAATTTGGAGAACTCAATTGACTTGATCCATGTTTTTGGACTGTGGGAGGAAACCGGAGAACCCGGAGGAAACCCACGCGGACACGGGGAGAACATGAAAACTCCACCCAGATGGGGATTCGAACCGGGAATCCCTAGTGCTGAGAGGAGAACATGCTAACCACTAAGCCACCGTGCCGCCTCCACACAACTATTAACCTTTAAATAATGGCGTGTGTGTGTGTGTGTGTGTGTGTGTGTGTGTGTGTGTGTGTGTGTGTGATCGCGTAACCTCCACATTGTAAAAACGTGACGCACCTGAGAACCCCGGCCATCGCAGTGACGTCACGCGGGCTGTCGCGCGAGCTGGTGGGCGGAGCTACGAGGTGCGATGCTATAAATACAGGCGCGCTTCCCAACTGACGGACAAACGCGCAGCTACGCGACGAACTTTAATACATTTGGAATATATATATAGATATAGATATAGATTTTGCCATATTTAGGCTTTTCCTCCATTTAGAAACGTTTTCTGAGGCGCTTCAATTCAAATATCTTCTTTTCTATATCCATTCTTCCGACGTGGTTGTCCGTCGTTGACGTGGGCGCATCATTCAGGCCTTTAAACGCCTCAGGATTAAAGTCGTTGGTTTTTTTTTTCGGGGTGTTTCCAGCTGTTACACGCCGCATGTAAAGCGAGTCGATGAAGACTTTTTGGATGACCGAGCGCCGCGTCTCCGTTTCCAGAAGCTTCGACATGCCTCAGGTTTTCCTCGAACAAGGTTAAACTCGGGTCCAGCAAGTTCCCCCGAACTCCCAAGATATCTGTCTGCCTTCAGCGACCTCCAAGAGTCCGAATTCCCAAGTCACCGGTCAGCTGAGGAATAATGGTGGTCAACGCGGTGCATTGGTTCAGGAAAGGGTTGCGGCTCCACGACAACCCGTCGCTCCGGGAGTGTGCGGCGGGAGCGGACAGTCTGCGCTGCATTTATATCCTGGATCCCTGGTTCGCAGGTTCGTCCAACGTTGGAATCAACAGATGGAGGTAAGTTTTACTGTCGTGCAAAAGTCTGCTCACGTAACAATTCGATAAGACTAACTGGGTGGAGTTTCCATGTTCTCCCCGTGTCCGCGTGGGTTTCCTCCGGTTTCCTCCCACAGTCCAAAAACATGGATCAAGTTAATTGAGTTCTCTAAATTGCCCCATATATAGTGTGTTTGAGTGTGTGAGTGTGTACCCAGCGATAGATTGGCGTCCTGTCCTGGGTGTATCTGCCCAACGCCCGAGACGTTCTCCCCTGGATGGGCATGGAGAACCCCACTGCGACCCTAATAGAGGATAAAGCGGGAGAGAATGAATGAATGATCAGACTAAGGCGGCACGGTGGCTGAGTGGTTGGCATGTTCTCCTCTCAGCACTAGGGATTCCCGGTTCGAATCCCCATCTGGGTGGAGTTTCCATCTTCTCCCCGTGTCCGCGTGGGTTTCCTCCGTGTTCTCCGGTTTCCTCCCACAGTCCAAAAACATGGATCAAGTCAATTGAGTTCTCCAAATTGCCCCATATAGAGTGTGTGTGTGTGTGTGTGTGAGTGAGTGAGTGAGTGTGTGAGTGACTGTGTGCCCAGTGATAGATTGGCCCCCTGTCCTGGGTGTATCTGCCCAGCGCCCGAAATCCCCTGTATGGGCACGAGGAACCCCACATGACCCTAATATAGGATAAAGTGGAAGATAATGAATGAATGAATGATCAGACTAATGGAGAGTGTCAGCTTCATGGCAATTCAACTGTTCCAAGTGGGCTACAGATTCAGGGGGAACCCATGCTGTTCAGTCTTCTATACATTAACTTTCATCCATCCATTATCTTCCACTTTATCCTGTACTAGGCGGTTCTCCATGCCCATGCGCCAATCTATCACTGGGAACACACACACTATATATGGGGATAATTGAATTAACCTTGATCCATGTTTGGACTGTGGGAGGAAACCGGAGAACCCGGAGGAAACCCACGCGGACACGAGAACATGGAAACTCCACTCAGATGGGGATTCGAACCGGGAATCCCTAGTGCTGAGAGGAGAACGTGCTAACCACTAAGCCACTGTGCCGCTCTCTATACATTTACTGAATTGACATTAACAACCAAAAGCATCCATTTAACCAACAATCTACAAAAGACATGTGAAGTAACATTACTCAATAGGGAATTTGTTTGACAAGTAGGTAAACCATAATATTGTGGTTGCAGGGATTAAGGCTTCTGCCTTGTAGAAAAAGGTTCGATTTTCAGCTGGAGTGACTAGGGCCCTTTTAATAATGATAATAAAAATAAAAGTAATAATAGTAATATTACATTTTATTCATAAGCACCTTTCACAACACTCAATGTCACTTTACAAAATAAGAATAAATAAAACAAAACATACGGTCTGCATGTCCTCTCAATGCACCTGTTGGTTTTTCCTCCAGTTTCTTCCCACATGTCAAAGACATTCTGATCAGTAAACTAGAGATATTAAAGTGTCTTAATGACTTGTAATTGTTCCTGTTGGGAAACAGCTATTGATGCCATCCAGGCAGCACAAAACTCCCAAACAAATAAACAGATATGATTCAATGCAATGTATTGTTATTACTACACAAAGCTCGTATGTAAAGGAATCATGTCAAATAAACACAAAAACCCACTCTTATTCCAAAAAAATTTCCACCGGAACTTTCAGTTCCAGCATAACAGTGAGAGAATTTGACTGCTTTAGTGAGCACTTACCTCAAACACCCCCCCAAAAAAAACATATTATGTCCATCTTTCATATGGATAAATAGAGAAAACATCCCACAGATGCACTACAAAAATCTTGTAGAAAGCTTTTCCAGAGGAGTTAATGCTGTTTTAGCATCGCATGTGGATGGACTGTGTAGGTGTCTTAATACTCACGGTTATATAATGTGTTACACAATGTGGTGTCATGTCACCGATATGCCTTTTTTAATTAATCATCATAATTTCTCAGATGGTTTGGAAGCCAATAAGATGAGGCTTCACTGTCTGTCGGCATTCCTCATGCTTTTTCACATTTTGTAGTGAACTTTAGAGCTTACGTCCTGCTCTCTTCGTAAGCTTTTCAGATGTTTTAGACATCAAAAAGTGAGGCCAGTTTTCTGTTACCCAGAACAGACGGTCATTCTGTCTTTGTACAGTAATGCCAGTGTGTAGCAGACGAGCGACTAGAAGGCTTTACTGCAATAAGTTTCAGTGATTATGTAACATGGAGATGGAAAGTAGGTCAGTGTGTCAGCGGAGGCCATTACCACATTCCTCAGTCAGTGCTGACCTACTTTCCATCCTTTAGTCCACAACCGTATCGTGCTGCCTTGCCTGCCGCCTCCTCCGTGATCCAGCCGCAGAAATGCCACTCCTACACGAGTCGGCAAAGTACAAACGGTTGGCTTGCTGCCTGTAATGCTTTCTGACGTCAGTCAGACCATCAGTTTTACTGTCTAGTACTTTCCTTAAATCCTTTTATGCAGTTAGATAATCATTCGGTGCTAATGTTAATGGCACTTTTATGTTTGTGCCCAACTTACAACTATAAGTCACTGTGTTCCGTACATACGATTGATTTAGACACTGTTTACTTAAAGCATGCTGTTGTGTTAACTGCATGTTGTCGCTAAAAGCACTTTGTTGTCCCTGACATATGTGTCCTTAGTAAGTATGTCAATAACTCCTGGTTCAAATGGATCAGACATCTGGAGGAAAGCTGCTGACAGACCGAAGTGGATTGTGCCCATGACCCAGTCTCACTGACACACGCCTCTGACGGGGCAAAAGAGACCCAACCGCAGCTCAGACAGGATTTATCCCATATGAGACAAATAATTTACTAAGTCTAGACAGGACCAAATCATAACCAACCTTATTAAGCAGTGAAGTAGGTCATTCGGATGTTCCTGCAGATTAAAATCTTATATAATCTTATATAATATATTCCTTCCCACATTTGCTCGTATAAAACTTCCATATTTTTGTAAACAATGAAATAAGACTTAACATTTTTTGCCCATTAATCCATGACGGCATTTGTGAGGATGGAAACCGAAAGATGTGGCTCACAATCTCCATCATAGTTTATCTCAAGTTCAGAGCTCTCTGTGGGTCAGTCCATTTCCTCCACATGAATCTAGCTTTGGGATGGAATATCACAGGGCCTTCCCCAAACTGTTCATTGTCCATCCTGTGTATCTCTACTGACTAAGTACTAGAGACATTTACGTCTGCAATGGAGGTGTAAAATTTGTTTCACAGTCCAGATGCTAGTTTTTTGCTTTAGAACAGATGCTGGAGTTTGTCCTCGACTCTACATAAGGATCTCTCTTCTTTTCTTTGTATTTTGTAGATTTTTATTGCAGTGTCTCGAGGACCTGGATGCCAGCCTTAGGAAAATCAACTCCCGCTTGTTTGTCATCAGGGGACAGCCCACAGACATCTTTCCCAGGATATTTAAGGTAACTGGAACCTGTTGTGAACTTACAGAATAAGTATTATGACTTAGCATTTTTAATGGCATTGTTTGGCCGGGATGCCAGACGGTGATGTTAGTGATCCAACAGACTCTACTGCAGAAATAAGGCTAACTTTGCTGGCTGTTTTCTTCACCACAGGAGTGGAAGATCACCCGGTTGTCATACGAGTACGATTCTGAACCGTTTGGAAAGGATCGGGATGCAGCTATTAGGAAGCTGGCGAGTGAGGCAGGGGTCGAGGTGAAGGTCCAAATCTCCCACACGCTGTTTGATCCAGACAAGTGAGTGAATTAGTGTAGATGTGCATGTTCATGGTGGGTCCTTATGCTTCTCAGCTCAGTTTTGTTTATATAACACATCATGAAGCAGATTTTCAGTAGTTCAAAACATCATTACATCATATACACTAATTTAAAATTAACAAGATTAATATGAATTAAAAGCCAAATAAAGACTGATACTAAGCTGTTTAGAATGTTAAGGATCATATACAGTGGATAAGCATTAATTATAATAAAAATATTAACAAGTATTAACCTAGTTATTAGAGGCTAATGGATTCTGAAATAGAATCTAGTATAATGAAGTCTGGTGCATGAAATATCCAATAAGTATAAAACATAAACCAGGTTCTTTCTGAGAGTTGTGTGTTTGGCCTCTAGACCAGGGGTGGTAAACTCAATTGCACCGGGGTCCAAAACTCAAAGCCTGCTTTAGGTCGTGGGCCTAACAGGATAAAGACTTATTAAACACATTAAAAATAAATGTAAAAAATAAAATAAAATTAAATTAAACTTTTAATATCGTCAGATATTTCGGTTCTCTATAAAAATATTCCTGTCAAATTAATACAAATTTTAAATATGAGCATGGTTCAAAAAATATATCGCCAGGCCATTAATAACAATAATAGATAAATGTAAAATGGTCTCACGGGCCGGATATTATTGTATTACGGGCCAGATATGGCCCGCGGGCCTCGAGTTTGACACCAATGCACCAGACCTGATATTTATTTTGTCATTGGCACTACTAATGCATTGGACATTAGAATATCCCCACCAAGTGGCCTGACATATGTATTACAGTTCTAATATAGATTTTGCTTACCTGTCTTTATTGGTATCAGGATAATCGAGCTGAATGGAGGGCAGCCACCTCTCACCTATAAGAGGTTCCAGACTGTTATCAGCAGAATGGACCCAGTGGACACACCAGCAGAACCCATCAGCGCTGACATCATGGCTCGGTGTACCACTCCCATCGGTGACGATCACGATGAGAAGTTCGGCGTGCCATCCCTTGAGGAACTAGGTAGGCTTCCTTCTCTTCTTTATATGTGGGGGGATTTTAAATACTTGCTTGTGTTTCATGGCATGTTTATTTAGGTTTCGAGACCGAAGGTTTGTTGTCTGCTGTGTGGCCGGGAGGAGAGACCGAGGCTCTGACTCGTCTGGAGAGACATTTGGAGAGAAAGGTGAGCAATATATATATATAAATATGTATTACATTTATGATAATATGAGCAAAGAAATGGAAGTTTAAAGGGTATTTGACTATAATAGACGTTGCTATGCATTATTCACAGGCATGGGTGGCAAACTTCGAACGCCCCAAGATGAATTCAAACTCCCTGCTGGCCAGTCCCACAGGTTTGAGCCCTTACCTCCGCTTTGGCTGCCTCTCCTGTAGACTCTTCTACTTCAAACTCACAGACCTGTACAAAAAGGTAAGCAGAAAAAGCTCCTCTGTGAACTTCATGAGAAGATATTTCATACATAAAGGTCATCAAAGCATTTTTTTATTTTATTTTTATGTCAGGTAAAGAAGAGCAGTGCCCCTCCGCTGTCTCTCTACGGCCAACTGCTGTGGCGAGAGTTCTTCTACACGGCTGCGACGAATAGTCCGTGCTTTGACAAGATGGAGGGAAATCCCATCTGTGTGCAGATCCCATGGGACCGTAACCCAGAAGCACTAGCCAAGTGGGCCGAGGGCAAGACTGGCTTTCCCTGGATTGATGCTATAATGACTCAGCTGAGGCAGGAAGGCTGGATCCACCACCTGGCACGGCATGCCATCGCCTGCTTTCTTACCCGAGGAGACCTTTGGATCAGCTGGGAAGAGGGTGTCAAGGTAGGACAGTTTGGGAAGAACAGGAATAACATGCCACTCTTTTTTTTTTTAACCAATAAAGGATCCAGGGGCACCGTATTAGTTCATCTTATGGGTGTTTGATGGGGTAATAATCAGTTGTTTATACTTGGGTTGTGTGTGTTTGGGGGGGTCCAGGTGTTTGAGGAGTTACTGCTGGATGCAGACTGGAGTGTGAATGCAGGCAGCTGGATGTGGCTCTCGTGCAGCTCGTTCTTTCAGCAGTTCTTCCACTGCTACTGTCCAGTGGGCTTTGGTCGTCGGACCGACCCTAACGGAGATTACATACGGTGAGGCTGTTTTAAAGTTTGTGGGTTAAAATCCAAAGTCCACTGAAGTTACCAGTGTGGGTCCTTTTGCAAATCCCTTGATCCTTACTGCTCCAAGGGTGCTGTTGGTCAACCCTGTGTTCTGACACCAACCATCAATTTTGGGATACTTGGGTGGAGCGTTTGCAATAACCTCATGTTTAAGGATTCACAATCATACACAAATGCGGTTCCAAGATACAGTACTACACATACACACTACCTGAGTTTTGAAATGGTGTTTTTACAGTGAAGTAAATCTGACATTTAAACCTCAGAAAAAATACTAAATGTATTAATGTATAAATATATTAATGTAAAAATACTAAATGTAGATTTTTTTTTAATTACATGCTTATTAATAATATAATTAATGTGATTAATTGTTTATATAAATAATTGCATTTAAAAGCATTACAATGAATTAATCGCAAAAGCGCCTAAACATCGTCATGGTGACATGATGAAAAGTCATAATAGTCATTATGTAATCAATACATGTCATCAATAATAGTCATAAAGCCTGGTAGCTGGGGCTTTAAGTACAAAAATAAAGTTACACTTGCAGCACACTTGACCTTGGTCTTTACAGGAAAAACCTATTTTTAAAAAAAAAAATAACACCAGTATGTACTTTTAAGGACACAGATCATTTTTTTATATTGATTTTCACAAAATAATTTAGTAAAGAGGGGCAGCACGGTGGCTCAGTGGTTAGCATGTTCTCCTCTCAGCTCTAGGGATTCCCGGTTCGAATCCCCATCTGGGTGGAGTTTCCATGTTCTCCCCGTGTCCGTGTGGGTTTCCTCCGGGTTCTCCGGTTTCCTCCCACAGTCCAAAAGCATGGATCAAGTCAATTGAGTTCTCCAAATTACCCCATGTAGAGTGTGTCTGTGTGAGTGAGTGTGTGCCCAGTGATAGATTGGCGTCCTGTCCTGGGTGTATCTGCCCAACGCCCGAAACGTTCTCCCCTGGATGGGCATGGGGAACCCCCCCCACGACCCTAATATAGGATAAAGCGGAAGAGAATGAATGAATGAATGAATTTAGTAAAGAATATTTTTGTTAATGTTCAGCAAAAGCCCTGCATTTTTTTATGATAACAAAATGTTATTCCGTGTTTACATTATATAAATACCAAACATAAGAAAACATACATTTTTCCTTTAATTTCTGGCACTTTTTTGGTAAAGTGAATTATTGCATAATAATTATATAATTGTGATTATTTCTCAAGAAAATAATCATACCATTAAAATCTGTATTTTGTATTCCTGCCATTATAACATGCGGTTTTTATTCTTTTAGGCGATATTTGCCTATATTGAGGGCTTTTCCTGCCAAATATATTTACGAACCTTGGAATGCCCCCGAGAGTGTGCAGCGGCTTGCTAAGTGCATTATCGGAGTACACTACCCAAAGCCGATGGTCAACCATGCTGAGGCCAGCAGGATTAACATCGAGCGCATGAAACAGGTTTACCAACAGCTGTCCTGTTACAGAGGTCTTGGTGAGTTCAGTTAGCTTATAATGTAAAACCATAATAATATAATAATAATAATAATAATAATAATAATAATAATGCAGCACGGTGGCTTAGTGATTAGCACGTTCGCCTCTCAGCGCTAGGGATTCCCGGTTCGAATCCCAATCTGGGTGGAGTTTCCATGTTCTCCCCGTGTTTGTGTGGGTTTCCTCCGGGTTCTCCGGTTTCCTACCACAGTCCAAAAACATGGATCAATTCAATTGAGTTCTCCAAATTGCCCCATGTATAGTGTGTTTGTGTGAGTGAGTGTGTGCGATAGGTTGGCGCCCTGTCCTGGGCGTATCTGCCCGGCGCCCAAGACGTTCTCCCCTGGACGGGCATGGGGAACCCCCCTGAGACCCTAATAGAGGATAAAGAGGAAGATAATGAATGAATAATAATAACCTGTTTATAATAGAACAAAACAACTGGCTTTGTTTTTTTCTTTCTGGTTATATTCACTTATTTATTTATGTTGTGTTTTAGAGCTTCTGGCCTCTGTGCCATCTAACTCCGGTGGTAATGGTAATGGTGAGGATCTAGACAGGGGAGTGAACTCTGCTGAAAGAACACAGGAGAACCACACCCGAGGTATTCTTACAATAGTGAACATTACAGCTGATTTATTATATAACATGTCTTTTGCCGGGGTGACGAATACATAGATTTAATAAACAAAAGTAGTGGGACACCAAGCGTTTGCATCTATGCTTCTGAGAGGGCTTTCTACAAGATTTTGGAGTGTGTTTGAAATCAGACAACACAAGATATTCTAGTTAGCAGACTCAATACTAGATTTTGCTCGCAGCTCTTTTCTGCTGAAACAAAAATAGGCCTTCCCCAAACTGTTTCCACAAAGGCATACAGTCCAATATGCACGCCAAGCTGCTTGATGTCACGTGTGAATAAGTCAAAACGCTGGATTCAACTAACATGTTGTGTCCCAGTTACATATATCATTAATATTTATTTGCAGTTTACTTTAATCACGCTTTCTCTGACACTGAATTTGTATCCTCTCTTGTTTTCCATCAGTGCAGTCAAACCCAACCAGCATTATGGATGATCGGTCAGCTGGCACAGTAACATATTCTCCTTCAGGGCAGCGAGCTGGCACCAGTGCCCATTATCACGCAGGTTGGTATACTACCATTTCTAAACCCTCCCTGGATTTATGACTGCTGTGATATTACACACTATGTATTAAGTATGTAAGCGGGACAGAATGAGGTTCATGATTTGTTGACGTCATTTTCCATCCATTATCTTCCGCTTTATCCTCTATTAGGGTCGCGGGGGGGGGGTTCCATCCAGGGGAGAAAGTTTCGCACGCTGGGCAGGGCGCCAATCTATCCCTGGGCACACACTCACTCACACAGACACACTTTATATGGGGCAATTTAGAGAACTCAATTGACTTGATCCATGTTTTTGGACTGTGGGAGGAAACCGGAGAACCCGGAGGAAACCCACGCAGACACGGGGAGAACATGGAAACTCCACCCAGATTGGGATTCGAACCGGGAATCCCTAGTGCTGAGAGGAGAACATGCCAACCACTAAGCCACCGTGCCGCCTCTTACGTCAATTTAGTAATCACATTTATTAATATTTTTTTATATTTTTTCTTTGGTTCCTTAAGGTCTCCCAGTGGAAGATGTTGGACAAAATTCCAAAGAAAGAACAAGAGGTGGGACAAAGTGTGTAGTTTTACACCCAGCAGTCAAGTTTATTAAAATATATTCACTTTATCTACACTTACTGTCCGTTATATACCAGCATCACTTATCATATAGACGTATTTTGTATTCCTCTAATTTCTCATCATACTATCTGTGTACTCAGACACCCTGTGCAAACTGATTTTACATCAACAAGCAATGAATCATTAAATGTTAAAGTGCACAGAGAGACAAAAGGACTACAGACTGTAACTGTAGAACTACAATGACCATCTATTTGATCTGTGGAGCTAACATAATGGACAGTAGGCGTAGAAACAAGGATAGTACATCTAATAAAATGCTAGGTTGTAGAATATTAAAGCAATATGTCATAAGAGGGTGTGCATTATTGTGAATAAATCACGGGGAAAGAGGTATTATTAGGCACAAAGTAAAGCGGAGTATATTTATATTTTGTTCATAATTTCTCTAACAATCAAATACTGTCATCTAGTGGCCAAATAAGAGAACGCAGTTTATAAAAAAAAACATTGATACGAATGTGAAGCAGTCAGAAGGATGCATTATTATGAATGTCATGACTGGACAAACATTCATTTCATTCATTATCTTCCGCTTTATCCTCTATTAGTGTCGCAGTGGGGTTCCCCATGCCCATCCAGGGGAGAACGTTTCGGGGGCTGGGCCGATACACTCAGGACAGGACACCAATCTATCGCTGGGCACACACTCACTCACACACACACTCTATATGGGGCAATTTGGAGAACTCAATTGACTTGATCCATGTTTTTGGACTGTGGGAGGAAACCGGAGAACCCGGAGGAAACTCACGTGGACACGGGGAGAACATGGAAACTCCACCCAAGTGCTGAGAGGAGAACATGCCAACCACTAAGCCACCTTGCCGCCTGCTGGACAAACAGCTCAACATATTTATATCAGATTTAAGGACTAGTACTACTAGTTTTATAAACTTCGTTATTGAACATCTGTGAGAACGTTTAACAGAAATGTTTAATTCAGATGGATGTTAGAATTAAACAAAAGGTACCTGATCATGGAAAGTCAAGGGACTCAGAGTGTCTTGTTTACGTTGATTAACAGGAGCTGTGAAGCGACAGGTCCCTGATGAAGTATCAGTTCGAGGATGTAAGAATCCAAAGCGCAGCAGTAATGAAACGCATGCACCTCTTCTGTTCCCTGCGAATGTATACACACTACATCAGTCCTGAAGGATGGTCTCAGTACTGAGAAGATCTCCACTGTCTGTCTGTCTGTCTGTCTGTCTGTCTGTCCCGGTGTGATTTCATATTTACCTCTCAGTTGTTCCGTACTGTGGTTCAAACCCTGTGTACGCAGAACCTGCATCAAAGCACTGACTCAATATAGAATTAATTCATTCATTCATACATTCATTATCTTCCGCTTTATCCTCTATTAGGGTCGCGGGGGGGGTTCCCCATGCCCATCCAGTGGAGAACGTTTCGGGCGCTGGGCAGATACACCCAGGACAGGACGCCAACCTATCGCTGGGCACACACTCACTCACACAGACACACTCTATATGGGGCAATTTGGAGAACTCAATTGACTTGATCCATGTTTTTGGACTGTGGGAGGAAACCCACGTGGACACGGGGAGAACATGGAAACTCCACCCAGATTGGGATTCAAATCGGGAATCCCTAACGCTGAGAGGAGAACATGCTAACCACTAAGCCACCGTGCCGTCTACTTACTTTTAGTCCTCTGTATATATCCTTTATATCCATCCATCCATTATCTTCCGCTTTATCCTATATTAGGGTCGCGGGGGGGTTCCCCATGCCCATCCAGGGGAGAACATTTCAGGCTCTGGGCAGATACACTCAGGACAGGACGCCAATCTATCGCTGGACACACACTTACTCACACAGACACACTCTATATGGGGCAATTTGGAGAACTCAATTGACTTGATCCATGTTTTTGGACTGTGGGAGGAAACCGGAGAACCCGGAGAAAACCCACGCGGACACGGGGAGAACATGGAAACCACCCAGATGGGGATTCGAACCGGGAATCCCTAGCGCTAAGAGGAGAACATGCTAACCACTAAGCCACCGTGCCCCATATAGAATTAATGTTTATTTCAAAAGCTTATTCAAAGCTCCAGAATGTACCTCAATGTTTTCTGTATGGAATTCATTTTTATGTTTATTGCACCTGTGCCATTTTTGGTTTCACGTCACATGCAGTGAATGCAACACTGTGACCTGATGAAACACTCGCGATGCTGTAGATTCTGAGAATGTGAAGGAGATTTTTATATATTTTTTTTTCATCTGCGAGCCACGAGGTGGTTTCATATCATCTTGCTCTTGATCACACTAACGTCTGAAAGTAGACCTTCCCTTACATGTGGCTTACATATTTATCAGATGAAGCTCCTCATTTCTACTCTCACGTTTCATTATATCAGCTCAACTGACCATAGAGATGGACTTTGTAGTTCTACAGTTACAGACTGTGGATCATCCGTGCTCAGGATCCTCACAGAGCAGAAGATTTGTCCCCGTTTTGGACCAAATGCCCCTTCACCGTCATCCTGTGATCACTGATGAAGGATTAGAGGAGAAATAATAAACGGTGCAGCTAAAGATACCCCACTGTCTCTGATTTTACCTCCACAAAGTGGAGAAATAAGGTGGATGTGTGTGCAGTAGGGGTGAGCTGCAATATTCGACGATTCGATTCGGAGAACCGTAGTCGACTAGGAACCTCATAGTCGAATGTACCATATTGACCACATGGGGGCGCCCATGGCTGCTGCTAAGCATTAGTTTTTACATGAAATGTCTTTGTTTTTGTTATATATATATATATATATAGCCTTTTGTCAAATAAAATCATCATATTTTTTTATGATGTGTGCGCTTTAACAATAGGCTACACATTATAAAAAAAAAAACTTTTTTAAAAACCACGCTTATAGCGCCATCTTGTGGTGAAATTCTAACTGATTCGACTATCAGTCGACTATAGGGAAAATCTGACGAATCGGATTCGACTATGAAAATCCTTAGTTGAAGACACCCCTAGTGTGCAGTGAGTGGATACTGGGTTTAAACTCCAGCAGCACAACACACACTAAGACGCCACCATCGTGTCAGTGTCACTACGGTACTGAGAATCATCCACCACCTTAATGAGACCTGCTCTGTCCATGGTCCTGATAATAAGGGAACAGTAAAGAGAACTAACAGAGCATGCAGAGACACAGATGGACTACAGGATGTCAAAGTAGAGCTTACAAATGTCATCTACTCGTTTATATTTATATGTTTATATTATATATCAATATACGGTTTACGTTCGTAAATGACATGTCTTTGTTTATGATGATGGGACCATTAAAAGATGAATATTTTGCAGTTTTGTGATTGTCCCCGTTATTGTGTGTGTCTTCGGTCATGTAAGCGTTTTATAATCGCACCCTCGTTCAGAGGCTCGGTCCACACATATGGGCGCGGTAGCTCAGTGGTTAGGGCTTTGGGCTGTCAATCTGAAGGTTGGGGGTTCAAATCCCAGGTCCACTGAAGTTACCAATGTGGGTCCTTGAGCAAGACCCTTAACCCTCATTGCTCCAGGGATGTTGTGATGAACCCTGTGCTCAGCTTGTAAGTCGCTTTGGATGACAATCTGAAGGTTGGGGGTTCAAATCCCAGGTCCACTGAAATTACCAGTGTGGGTACTTGAGCAAGAACCTGTTAAAAGTGTCTGTTAAATGACCAAATGTAAATGTAATGTAATGCTTCTCCAAGCATCTCATGTCTCATGCAGCGTAGCCTTTAAAGATACTGAGGAAAAAAAAGTATATGTTTTTATAGAGCATGTTTGTTTATGTTTACCAGGGTTCCTTAATATGACTGACTCTTTGCGGGGGGGTTCCCCATGCCCATGCAGGGGAGAACGTTTCGGGCGCTGGGCAGATACACCCAGGACAGGACGTCAATCTATCACTGAGCACACACTCACTCACACAAACACACTATATGGGGCAATTTGGAGAACTCAATTGACTTGATCCATGTTTTTGGACTGTGGGAGGAAACCGGAGAACCCGGAGGAAACCCACACGGACACGGGGAGAATATGGAAACTCCACCCAGATGGTGATTCGAACCGGGAATCCATTTCGAAAAATCATTCATTCATTCATCATCTTCCGCTTTATCCTATATTAGGGTCGCGCGGGGGGGGGGGGGGGGGGGGGGTTCTCCACCCAGATGGGGTTTCAAACCGGAAATCCCTAGTGCTGAGAGGAGAACATGCTAACCACTAAGCCACCGTGCCACCCTCTTTAAAATCAAAACAAAAAAATATTTGATATTTTGCTCATGGGCGGCACGGTGGCTTAGTGGTTGGCATGTTCTCCTCTCAGCACTAGAGATTCCCGGTTCGAATCTCCCATCTGGTGGAGTTAGTTTCCATGTTCTTCTCTCTCACCCGTGTCCGCGTGGGTTTCCTCCGGGTTCTCCGGTTTCCTCCCACAGTCCAAAAACATGGATCAAGTCAATTGAGTTCTCCAAATTGCCCCATATAGTGTGTTTGTGTGAGTGAGTGTGTGTCCAGCGATAGATTTCCCCCCTGTCCTGGGTGTATCTGCCCAGCGCCCGAGACGTTCTCCCCTGGATAGGCATGGGGAACCCCACCCCGACCCTAATAGAGGATAAAGCGGAAGATAATGAATGAATGAATGAATGAAAGGATTGGATGTGGAAGAAACCTTTAGGACACCTACAGGAGCGTTTACACCAAGTGGTTTTTAAATGGAATGGTCCACACCAAATGTAAGCACAAAGAAGGAATTTTGCGCGCATTGGCAACCGCGGCTCCAGCTGTTGTTCCAGCGGTGTTGCGACATCTGCCGGACCGCAGTACGGGTTCTGATCAGCGGATTCAGGGATCGGATGGATCATGGAGCAGATCATCATGCCGAGCTGTAAGGACAACAAGAGGAAGCCGATGCGGATCATCGCGGCCGCCTGCAGGAACCTGGGCATCGGCAAGAACGGCCAGCTTCCATGGAACCTTCCGTAAGCCGCATTTCAGCCAAAGCGTCGGAGTGACGTGGCATTCGCGTTTATGTAACGTTTATTAGCGGCCATAAGTCCAGTCTGTGGCGCTGGTTATAACCTAACGTTCCGTAAAGGGTTCTACATGATTTAGATCGATGCAGAACACAGAATTCAATGTAATCTTCTGTCGACTAAAATAGACGAGATAAAAACATCCATCCATCAGATTCCGCTTTATCCTCTACAAGAATCGTGGGGGGGGGGTTCCCCATGTCCATCCAGGGGAGAACGTTTCGGGAGCTGGGCAGATACACCCAGGACAGGACACCAATATATCACTGGACACACACACACTCACACACACAGACACACTCTATATGGGGCAATTTGGAGAACTCAATTGACTTGATCCATGTTTTTGGACTGTGGGAGGAAACCGGAGAACCCGGAGGAAACCCATGTGGACACGGGGAGAACATGGAAACCACCAGATTGGGATTCGAACTGGGAATCCCTAGAGCTGAGAGGAGAACATGCTAAACCACTAAGCCGTAGCCGTTGAGTCCGCCTAGAATGGAAAAGTCCAAAATCCATTTCACTATTTTCAGCTTTATCCTCTACTAGGGTCGGGGGGGGGGGGGGGGGGGGGTGTTCTCCATGCCCATCCAGGGGATAGACGTTTCAGCGGCGCTGGTTGGGCAGATACACCCCAGGACAGGACGCCAATCTATCGCTGGGCACACGTGACTCCTAACCACACACACTTCTACACTCTATATGGGCCGATGTTTGGAGAATTTCCTATTGACCGTGATCCATGTTTTTGGACTGTGGGAGGAACTGGAGAACCACGAGAGGGAAACCCATGCGGACGGAACGGGGGGGAGAACATGGGAAAACTCCAACCCAGATGGGGATTCGAACTGGGAATCCCTAGTGCTGAGAGGAGAACATGCTAACCACTAAGCCACCGTGCCACCCCCCAGATAAAAATATATAAGATAAACTGACTAATCCCCTTCACAGTATTCATCTTGTTTCTATTTATATTATACATTATATAGAATAGAATAAAATAGAAAATCATTGACATTATACAAATGTACAATGAGATAAAAAATAATCATACAGATGACTCCATTCTGTAGTCCACCTGTTTCTCTACATACTCTATTATTTCTCTTTACTCTGTTCTCTGTTGATCTGCGGTGCGGGTGGAGTATTGTGCACGTAGTAAAATTCTCCTCTAATATTATTTTTCTCTTTCTTCAGGTCAGAGTTTCAGTTCTTTCTAAAAACCATCACGACTGTGTGCAAGCCAGGTGAGTGGAGTGGATCGAAGCCCGCTTCACCTGTCAGGTGGCATGGGGTGCATGGCATTCTGGGTCTAATCAGGATGTTCAACTGTAAAAATAAATGGGCTTTTCCAAAAATCCCCTCCATCAGGTTCTGCGGTGAATAAAAATGTTCAGAACCCGATATGTTTTGTTCTGTTTCTCCTGTTTATCACTGGATCCTCTGAATTACGAGGTTCTTCAGGAGTTACTAATGTTGCTGCACAAGCTGATGCTACTGAACATCATTCATTCATTTATTCATCCATTATCTTCCGCTTTGTCCTATATTAGGGGGGAATTCCCCTGATGCCAACTAGTGTTCAGGGGAGAACGTTTCGGGTTTGCAGGCAGATACACCCCAGGATGGTGCGCCAATCTATTACTGGGTCATACACACACACTCACACACGACACACTTTATATGGGGCAATTTGGAGAACTCATTGACTTGATCCCATGTTTTTGGGTACTGTGGGGGATGGACCGGGTAGAAACGAGAACCCGAGGAAACCCCACGTGGACACAAAATGAATGCACAGTTTGGACAATTGGTCTCTGGCCATTCAGGCCTGCTCGGACCGTATAGATGAATTCTTTGTGTTCTGAATTCCAGTCTTATCCATCCATCCATCCCATCAATTCCATTATCTTCCGCTTTATCCTCTATTAGGTCGTGGGGGGTTCCCCAGGCCCATCCAGGGGAGAAACGTTTCGGGTGCTGGGCAGATAGACCCAGGACGGGGGCGCCAATCTATCCACTGGGCACACACAGTCACTCACAGCACACGACTCTATATGGGGCAATTTGGAGAACTCAATGTGACTTGATCCATGTTTTGGACTGTGGAGGAAACCGCAGAACCTGGAGGACAACCCCTTCGTGGACACGGGGGAACATGGAAAACTCCCACCCAGATTTGTGATTCGAAATTCCGTGTAATCCCTAGTGCTGAGAGGAGAACTATGCTAACCCCTAAGCCAGTGGATTGGTACAGCAAATTTACAGTGGATTGGTAACCGGAGGAACCCGGAGGAAAATCCCAATGTGGACACGGGGAGAACATGGAAACTCCACCCTGATGGGGTATTCGAACCGGGAATCCCTACTCTGCGAGGAGACCATTGCCAACCACTAACGCCACCATGCCACTCTTTGACAGCATTTTATATATCTCTAACATTTAGGTTTTTTAGACTAGGGAGGAAACCGGAGAAACCTGGAGGAAACCCACGTGGACACGGGGAGGACATGGGGAAACTCGCCACCCAGATGGGGATTCGAACCGGGAATCCCTAGCGCTGAGAGGAGAACATGCCAACCACTAAGCCAGTGGATTTGTTACAGCAAATTTAGTTGGATTGGTAACCGGAGGAACCCGGAGGAAACCCACGCGGACACGGGGAGGACATGGAAATTTGAACCGGGAATCCCTAGCGCTGAGAGGCGATCGTGCTAACCGCTGAGTCACCGTGCCGCCCACGATGTCTTATTGTGAAGTGTGATTGTAAAGACATGTGTGATTGTAAAGACATCTTGTACTTTGATGTCTATATTATTTTAAGCCTCTGTATGTTTTCATGGGACTGCTGTTAACTTTTAGTGCCCAGTGATGGATTGGCGCCCTGTCCTGGGTCTATCTGCCCAGCACCCGAGACGTTCTCCCCTGGATGGGCATGGAGAACCCCCCGCGACCCTAATAGAGGATAAAGCGGGAGATAATGAATGAATGAATGAATGTTAACTTTTAGATCTCATGTGCTCTTAGGAAAGAAGAACCTGATTGTATTTGGCAGATACAGCTGGAGTTCCTGTCCTATAAGTGTGTTCCCCTTGGCCAACAGCCTCAATGTGGTTCTGAGCAAAAACTTGAGGTACGATTGAGGTATCTGGAGTTTGATGGCTGGACAGTGCCGGAAGTTTTTTTAAATAGTTTTTTTTTAATAATTACAAGTAATAAAATTGCAGGGAGTCGGTCAGTATCGTCCATCAGCATGTCTTTGAAATGCGGGAGAACATGATAAAGGAACTGTGTGCCTGAATACTTTTGCTGATATACTGTACGTCATTTTTTAAACAATTTTCCTTCAGGTCTGTCCCCAAACATGCCCACTTCCTGTGCGAGGACTTTAATAAGGCGGTGGCTTTGGCCTCACAGCCTTCACTCTGTGATGTGATAGAGACCATCTGGATCTTAGGAGGAACTCAGGTGTACAAGGTACGAACTCTCTCCAAAGAGGACTTCATTCATTCATTCATTCATTATCTTCCGCTTTGTCCTATATTAGGGTCGCGGGGGGGTTCCCCATGCCCATCCAGGGGAGAACGTTTCGGGCGCTGGGCAGATACACCCAGGACAGGACGCCAATCTATCACTGGGCACACACTCACTCACACAGACACACTCTATATGGGGCAATTTGGAGAACTCAATTGACTTGATCCATGTTTTTGGACTGTGGGAGGAAACCGGAGAACCCGGAGGAAACCCACACGGACACGGGGAGAACATGGAAACGCCACCCAGATGGGGATTCGAACCGGGAATCCCTAGCGCTGAGAGGAGAACATGCTAATCACTAAGCTGACTTTATTTCTAATTTCATTCATTCATTATCTTCCGCTTTGTCCTATATTAGGGTCGTGGGGGGGGTTTCCCCATGCCCATCCAGGGGAGAACGTTTCGGGCGCTGGGCAGATAGACCCAGGACAGGGCGCCTATCTATCGCTGGGCACGCACTCACTCACACAGACACACTCTATATGGGGCAATTTGGAGAACTCAATTGACTCGATCCATGTTTTTGGACTGTGGGAGGAAACCGGAGAACCCGGAGGAAACCCACACGGACACGGGGAGAACATGGAATCTCCACCCAGATGGGGATTCGAACCGGGAATCCCTAGCGCTGAGAGGAGAACATGCTAATCACTAAGCCACCGTGCCGCCTTCTTGGTCCAATCAGCACAGGTTAATGAAAACAAGTCAATATGGCCATGTTTTTGGTTATATGTTATATATAATATGTTTTTAGTTATATGTTATATATAATATGTTTTTAGTTATATGTTATATATAATATATTTCTAATTTATTTAATGAATTGATTTCTATGGTAATAAGACTTTACACTCAGTTTGGGATGTTTGGCGATGATACCCCACCCCACACCGGTGGGTAGGATGGTTATCATGTAGTATCTCCAAATTATGTTTTAATTCAATTATATCGAATCCCCATCAGAATGAGTTTCCATGTTCTCCCCGTGTCCTTGTGTGTTTCCTCCGGGTTCTCCGGTTTCCTCCCACAGTCCAAAAACATGGATCAAGTCAATTGAGTTCTCCAAATTGCCCCATATAGAGTGTGTCTGTGTGAGTGAGTGTGTGCCCAGCAATGGATTGGCGCCCTGTCCTGGGTCTATCTGCCCAGCGCCCGAGACGTTCTCCCCTGGATGGGCATGGGGAACCCCCCCGCGACCCTAATATAGGACAAAGCAGAAGATAATGAATGAATGAATATGTTTTGATCTCGCTGCACGGTGGCTTAGTGGTTTGCACGTTCTCCTCTCAGCACTAGGGATTCCCGGTTCGAATCCCCATCTGGGTGGAGTTTCCATGTTCTCCCCGTGTCCTTGTGGGTTTTCTCCAGGTTCTCCGGTTTTCTCCCACAGTCCAAAAACATGGATCAAGTCAACTGAGTTCTCCAAATTGCCCCATATCCGTGTCCGTGTGAGTGAGTGTGTGCCCAGCGATAGACTGGCGTCCTGTCCTGGGTGTATCTGCCCAGCGCCCGAAACATTCTCCCCTGGATGGGCATGGAGAACCCCCCCGCGACCCTAATAGAGGATAAAGCGGAAGATAATGGTTGGATGGAGGTTTTTATCTCATTTAATCTCATTGTACCTGTGTACAGTAAAAATAAAGCATTCTCTTCTATTCAGTTAATCTGCTTTAAATGTGTTTCTTTCTGCAGGAGGCTCTACAGCATCCATGGTGTGACCTCATCTACCTCACTGACATTAGAGAACACTTCGACTGTGACGTCTTCTTCCCAAATTTTGACCAGAATATTTACAAGAAACAAATTAGGTAAACATTTCCTACCTTATAGGTGACATTGTGGGATCATCCAGTTCCTAAAGCTTTGATGAGAAGATGTCCATTTTTATATCAGTATTTCTTCTTTCTTTTCTCCAAGCATCTCATATCTCATGCAGAGCAGCCTTTAAAATACTGAGGGAAAAAAAAATCAAAAGTATATATTATTATAGAGAATGTGTGTATATGTTTACCAGGGTTCCTTAAAATGACTGACTCTTTAAAATCCATCCATTCATTATCTTCTGCTTTATCCTATATTAGGGTCGCGGGGGGAGGGGGGGGTTCCCCATGCCCATCCATTGGAGAACATCTCGGGCGCTGGGCAGATACACCCAGGACAGGGTGCCAATCTATCACTGAGTACACACTCACTCACACACACACTCTATATGGGGAAATTTGGAGAACTCAATTGACCTGATCCATGTTTTTGGACTGTGGGAGGAAACTGGAGAACCCGGAGGAAACCCACGGGGACACAGAGAACATGGAAAGTCCACCCAGATGGGGTTTCGAACCGGGAATCCCTAGTGCTGAGAGGAGAACATGCTAACCACTAAACCACCGTGCCGCCCCTCTTTAAAATCAAAACATCTTTCATTCATCCATTATCTTCCGCTTTGTCCTATATTAGGGTCGCGGGGGGGTTCCCCATGCCCATCCAGGGGAGAACGTTTCGGGCGCCGGGCAGATACACCCAGGACAGGGTGCCAAACTATCACTGAGTACACACTCACTCACACAAACACACTCTATATGGGGCAATTTGGAGAACTCACTTGACCTTGATCCATATATATATCGGGTTCTCCGGTTTCCTCCCACAGTCCAAAAACATGGATCAAGTCAATTGAGTTCTCCAAATTGCTCCATATAGAGTGTGTATGTGTGAGTGAGTGTGTGCCCAGTGATGAATTGGCGTCCTGTCCTGGGTGTATCTGCCCAGCGCCCGAAACATTCTCCCCTGGATGGGCATGGGGAACTCCCCCTGCCACCCTAATAGAGAATAAAGCGGAAGATAATGGATGGATGGATAGTGTGTGTGAATGAGTGAGTGTGTGCCAAGTGATTGATTAGCGCCCCGTCCTGGGTGTATCTGCCCAGATGCCCAAACTTTCACCCCTGGATGGGAATGGGGAACCCCCATTATTGGACAAATCAGAAAATGATGGATTTGTGAGGTCAGACACTGATGTTGGACTAAAAGATCTGGCTTACAATCTCAGTTCTAGTTCTCGTGTCTTAGACGGGGTTGAGGTCAGGGCTGTGTGTGTGTTAGTCAGGTTCTCTTAGACCAAACGCACCCAGGCATGTCTCAAAGGACCTCAAAGGCCCTTTTCCGAACAAAGTTGAAAACCATTTGTCAAAAATGGCTGGCTGCTTGATTTCATTCAGAGGTTAAAAGGTGTGTCCCGATACTTTTGTCCATATCGTGTATAAACATCCAAAACGTTCATTCTGTTCCTCATTGTGCTCAGGTTTCCTGGCGTCCCAGAGGAGATTCAAGAGGAAAATGGTGTCCAGTTTCAATTTCAAGTCTTTAAGAAGCAGATCTGATCAATGAGGATGAGCGCGAGGCAGCTCCACCGATTTACCTCCACAGTGTTATTGCGGGGTTTAAAAACTGCAGTGATGACCGACTGACCACACGACCGGCTGAAGCCATCCATCATTTCATTCAGTTTCTTCAAAACGGGATTTAATTAATGTTTAGGAACCAATGCAACTAAATTTCCTGTAATAAGATCACCTGGCTTAGTGGTTGGCATGTTCTCCTCTCAGCGCTAGGGATTCCCGGTTCGAATCCCAATCTGGGTGGAGTT
Source organism: Corydoras sp. C115 (assembly GCA_019802505.1). Taxonomy (NCBI): domain Eukaryota; kingdom Metazoa; phylum Chordata; class Actinopteri; order Siluriformes; family Callichthyidae; genus Corydoras; species Corydoras sp. C115. Next base: position 140,974 of record JAFMOC010000642.1, on the reverse strand, counting down.
TCCCAGTTCTCCCCGTGTCCACGTGGGTTTCCTCCAGGTCCTCCGGTTTCCTCCCACAGTCCAAAAACATAAATTTAAGATATATTGAATGCTGTAAAGGGTGGCACGGTGGCTTAGTGGTTAGCATGTTCTCCTCTCAGCGCTAGGGATTCCCGGTTCGAATCCCAATCTGGGTGGAGTTTCCATGTCCTCCCCGTGTCCGTGTGGGTTTCCTCCAGGTTCTCCGGTTTCCTCCCACAGTCCAAAAACATGGGCCAAGGTTAATTGAGTTCTCCAAATTGCCCCATATAGAGTGTGTCTGTGTGAGTGAGTGTGTGTCCAGCGATAGATTGGCGCCCTGTCCTGGGTGTATCTGCCCAGCACCCGAAACGTTCACCTCTGGATGGGCATGGGGAACCCCACCGTGAACCTAGCAGAAGATAAAGCGGAAGATAATGAATGAATGAATGAATGCTGTAAATTGCCCCATATAGTGTGTGTGTGCAGCAAAAGATTGGCGCCCTGTCCTGGGTGTATCTTCCAGGCGCCCGAAATGTTCTCCCCCCTGGATGGGTATGGGGAACACCCCCCTCCCCCCCCCCCCCCCCCCCCGACCCTAATAGAGGATTAAGTGGAAGATAATGAATGAATGAATGAATGAATAAATAAATATCCGACACAATGAGGATTGGACAGGAATTTACAGACATATGCTGCTATGCGTTGCACTTCCAAACGTCTCCACAAGATGGAGGCATTTCTACGGAATGACTGAATAGTTTACCAAACGGGTAAAACTCTGAACACGAGGTCTGACATTTCTCAGGTATTTTTGTTCATGTAATGTATTTCATGACATTATGATCATGTCGTGTATTTCATGACATTATGATCATGTCGTGGCAAATAAATAAATGTCCTGCATGAGTTTAATGTTCAGTGTTTGGCTTGAACATGCTGCACAAACACCAATGTACATAAAAGCCATAATGTAATCAGAGCTGTGGTGTTGCTTGGATGGTGGTGCACACTGTATGACATGCACATGGTCTTACTGCATTGTTTTTATTTCTAATGAAGTTTAGTGTGTAGGTTTGGCCCCCACCATCGTTCCTCTCACATGATGTCTTAAAATTGGCTGTAGATAATGTGTTAATTTATTTTAATTCTGTAATGAACCATTATCTCAGCTAAACCCTCAATCCATCACAACCTGACCTTCCAAATTGATGGCTCCACAATCTCCCCAACCGATTCGGTCCTGAACCTTGGTTTCACAATAGACTCCCACCTTAAACTCTCTGATCATGTTCTAAAAACGGCCCATTCCTGCAGATTCCTTCTTTACAACATAAAGAAGATCAGACCCTCATTGACTGAACATGCTACCCAAATGTTAGTTCAAGACCTAGTCCTATCCCGGCCTGATTATGGTAATGCGCTACTTGCCGGTATCCCAGCTTCCACAATCAGACCTCTTCAACTGATTCAGAACTCTGCAGCCCGACTCGTGTTCAACCCCCAAGAACTCATGTCCCTCCATTACTCATGTCCCTCCATTGGCTCCCTGTAGCTGCTGCATTCAGTACAAGTCACTGACTCTGGCCTACAGAACCATTTCTGGATCTGCCCCCTCCTACCTTCACTCTATCTTTTCAAAATACACTCCGACTCGTTCACTTCGCTCAAGTGATGATCGCCGCCTGGTGGTTCCACCTCACCGAGGAGCTCATTCTCGCTCTGTGGCGTTCACCACTGCAACATGGTGGAACCATCTTCCCAACTCTGTCCGTAAGGCAGAATCACTAAACAGTTTTAAGAAACTACTGAAGACGCATCTCTTTAACAAATACCTGTTGTAAAAAAAAAAAAAGGGGGGGGGGGGCGCAGCATCTAATAACAATCAGGTTTGATGAATTTATAGTGTAGTTGGTTTTCTGTATAACTTCTGACTTGTGATGTTCTCATTTGTAAGTCGCTTTGGATAAAATCGTCTGCTGAACGACTAAATGTAAATGAACCAAACGTGGAGTTCAACCTGCACAATTCTGCATTTTTATCCAACAAACTCCCCGTTGAGGGCGACACGGTGGCTTAGTGGTTAGCATGTTCTCCTCTCAGCGCTAGGGATTCAAGGTTCAAATCCCCATCTGGGTGGAGTTTCCATGTTCTCCCCGTGTCCGTGTGGGTTTCCTCCAGGTTCTCCGGTTTCCTCCCCCAGTCCAAAAACATGGATCAAGTCACTTGAATTCTCCAAATTGCCCCATATAGAGTGTGTCTGTGTGAGTGAGTGTGTGTCCAGTGATAGATTGGCACCCTGTCCTGGGTGTATCTGCCCAGCGCCCGAAACGTTCTCCCCTGGATGGGCATGGGGAACCCCCCCGCGACCCTAATAGAGGATAAAGCAGAAGATAATTGATGGATGAATGGATGGATGGATAGAATAACAGCAAGACCTAAAACCCCAATCTGGGTGGAGTTTTCATGTTCTCCCCGTGTCCGCGTGGGTTTCCTCCGGGTTCTCCGGTTTCCTCCCACAGTCCAAAAACATGGATCCAGGTCAATTTAGTTCTCCAAATTGCCCCATATAGAGTGTGTCTGTGTGAGTGAGTATGTGCCCAGCGATGGATTGGCGCCCTGTCCTGGGTCTATCTGCCCGGCGCCCGAAACGTTCTCCCCTGGATGGGCATGGGGAACCCCCCCGCGACCCTAATATAGGATGAAGCGGGAGATAACATAATCATAACAAAGACTTTTATAAGAATCATCAAACTTCTGCCCGGCTCCACGCATCGTCAGTGGAACATGTCTGCAGTATTATGGTTCAGTGTCTGTGGTTCTGCCCAGCTGTCGGTGGCATCAGCCTGACAGCGGCGTCTGATGTGGCAGCTGGAGATCGTGAGAACGAGGAGCAATGGAAAAGCGAGCACCCGGTGTCACTCACTCACTCACTCGCAGCATGGGGAGGTGCGGCGTGGCGTGGCGTGGCGTGGCGTGGCGCACGCAGAGCTCATCGCGCCTCAGGGCCGTGCTGCAAAGTGGCAGCGTGTCATTCCAACTGACACACACGTTCATCCGTCTATCTGCGCTGCTCGCAAATGTGAGGACACCGAGACACGACAGCGCAGCAGGAAATGATAAACTCATCTGATGTGATGTGGACACGAGGGGTCAGGGGGCAGCAGGAGCGCACACAGGAACGAATGAGCAACCGCCCTGTTTACTTGCCCCCCCTTCCTTTAGTACATCAAATACTTGGGTGTATTCATTCCCAGTTCTCCATTAAGATGGAGGTGTCCGTGTACAGTAAGTGGATACAGGGTTATGACACCACCATGTCAGTGTCACTGCAGTACTGAGAATCATCCACCACCCTAAACAGAATAAAGGGAAGTAACGAAGCATTATACAGATCATTATACATACACATTACAGAATGTCATTTCAGAACTAGGCAGCATGGTGGCTTAGTGGTTGGCATGTTCTCCTCTCAGC
>JAFMOC010000642.1:127500-132500 GCA_019802505.1 Corydoras sp. C115 | reverse complement strand
TACTGTACATACCCTTGAGCTTTGAGACGTTTAGAAGTCCATAAGTGAAGCTGAAACACAAAATGAACAAACATACTGAAGCATGTTGTTAGATGCAGAATAGTGATACAGATTTGTGGGTACCTTTCTGTATAGGTACTGGTTAGAAATCCAGCCCGGGGAGTGGGGGGGGGTCCGGGGCTGGACAGATACACCCAGGACAGGGCACAAATCTATCGCTGGGCACATGCACTCACACAGACACACACACATGCTATATGGGGCAATTGAGAGCATTCAATTTACCTCGAGTCAATGTTTTTGGACTGTGGGAGGAAACCCACATGGACACGGGGAGTACATGGAAGCTCCACCAAGATTGGGATTCGAACATGGATCCCCAGCTCTGAGTGCTAACCACTAAGCCACAGTGCCACCCTGGTCCTGATGTTATTATTTCCTCTTAACTCTCTACTACGGTCACAGTGGGGTTCTCAATGCCCATCCGGTGGAGAACGTTTCAGGCACTGGGCAAATACACCCAGGACAGGGTGCCAATCTACCACTGGGCACTAGGGGTGCGAATCTCTCAATGTCTGGCGATTCGATTCGATTCCGATTTTTGAGGTTTAGGTTTAGAGATTTTAGAGCATTTAATTTACCTTGAGGCAGCACGGTGGCTTAGTGGTTGGCACATTCGCCTCTCAGCACTAGGGATTCCCAGTTCGAATCCCCATCTGGGTGGAGTTTCCATGTTCTCCCCGTGTCTGCGTGGGTTTCCTCCGAGTTCTCCGGTTTCCTCCCACAGTCCAAAAACATGGATCAAGTCAAGTGGGTTCTCCAAATTGCCCCATGTAGAGTGTGTCTGTGTGAGTGAGTGTGTGCCCAGCGATGGATTGGCGCCCTGTCCTGGGTGTATCTGCCCAGCGTCCGAAACGTTCTCCCCTGGATGGGCATGGGGAACCCACCCGCGACCCTAATAGAGGATAAAGCGGAAGATAATGAATGAATGAATGAATGAATGAATGAATGAATGAATTTACCTTGAATCAATGTTTTTGCACTGTGGGAGGAAACCATAGAACACACGTGGACACAGGGGAGAACATGGAAACTCCACCCAGATTGGGATTCGAACTGGGAATCCCTAGTGTTTAGAGGCGTTAAGCCACCGTGTCGCCCAGAAAATTATACAACCAGACATAAAGAACCTAGGTTTATTTAACTCGGTCGTTATATTAACGAGTTCCAGTTTAAACTTTTAAAGCTAAGTCAAGGTTCTGACTTTGTATTTTATTCCCTGAGTCGAATTACAAAGATTAGCGGTGCAAAGCTGCAAATCCTGCAGCATGAGGGTTGGACATGTCTGATTACGATGATACAGATGCAGAATCCCTCCGTTTCATCACTGCAATCATTACGTGCAGATCACTCATCAGTGTGGATGATCTTCTCCACACCTTGGTGATTTTCAGACTGAGAGGTCTGTGGAGGTCCTGTACCGCCAGGGAGGTTTAGATCACAGTACGACTATCCTGCCAGATATCAGTCCATACAGGACACGGTGCTTCTAATGACCCCAAATACAGGACGCAGGATTATATACACATTATATAAACATACACACCACTCACAGGCCATTTTATTAGGTACAGCTTTTGATTTCTATTGTATCAGCTACACCTGCCATGTAGATGGACTTTGTAGTTCTACAATTACATTCTGTAGTCCATCTGATTCTCTACATACCTTGTTAGTCCTCTTTACATACAGGTATTATTAGGCTTGTCCTGATCCATCCATTCATTATTTTCCGCTTTATCCTATATTAGGGTCGTGGGGGGGTTCCCCATCCCCATCCAGGGGAGAAAGTTTCGGGCGCTAGGCAGATACACCCAAGACGGGGTGCCAATCACTCATTCACACAAACACTCTATATGGGGCAATTTGGAGAACTCAATTGACTTGATCCATGGTTTTTGGACTGTGGGAGGAAACCGGAGAACCCGGAGGAAACCCACACAGACACGGGGAGAACATGGAAACTCCACCCAGATGGGGATTCGAACCGGGAATCTCAAGTGCGGCGGCACGGTAGCTTAGTGGTTAGCATGTTCGCCTCTCAGCTCAAGGGATTCCCGGTTCGAATCCCTATCTGGGTGGAGTTTCCGTGTTCTCCCTGTGGGTTTCCTCCGGGTTCTCCGGTTTCCTCCCACAGTCCAAAAACATGGATCAAGTTAATTGAGTTCTCCAAATTGCCCCATATAGAGTGTGCCCAGCGATAGATTGACTCTCTGTCCTGGGTGTATCTGCCCAGCGCCCGAGACGTTCTCCCCTGGATGGGCATGGGCATGGGGAACCCCCCCCCCCCCCCCGACCCTAATATAGGATAAAGCGGAAGATAATGGATGGATGGATGGAATCTCAAGCGCTGAGAGGCGAACGTGCTAACCATTAAATATTATTATTATTATTATTGCCCAACATCATGGAGGAGTTCTTTACAGACATGGACTTGTCATCTTAATAATAATAAGTAAAAAATTCAAGCATTTACCTCCCTCCTCCTCCTCCTCATGTCTCCAGATGTAGCAGCTCATCAGACCGGAGTCCAATCTGATGAAACTCTGCTTCCTGTGTGCAAAAAAGAGAAGATATTTAAAAAAAAAAAAAAAAAAAAAAAAAAAAAAAAAAAAGTTTATTTAAGGTTATAATACTGCTAGTAAATGCTTTTACTTTTATAGTAAGAAGGCTCTGGGTTCGATTGCAGGCCTGTGGGATTGTTTTTGGAGCTGATGGTGTAAAATGCAGGTTGTGGCTTAGTGGTCAGCATGTTCTCCTCTCAGCGCTAGGGATTCCTGGTTCGAATCCCCATCTGGGTGGAGTTTCCATGTTCTCCCCGTGTCCGTGTGGGTTTCCTCCGGGTTCTCCGGTTTCCTCCCACAGTCCAAAAACATGGATCAAGTCAATTGAGTTCTCCAAATTGCCCCATATAGAGTGTGTGTGTGAGTGAGTGTGTGTCCAGCGATAGATTGGTGCCCTGTCCTGGGTGTATCTGTCCAGCACCTAAAACATTCTCCATGGGTGGGCATGAGGAACCCCCCACGACTCTAGTGGACGATAAAGTGGAAGATAATGGATGGATGGATGGGTGTGAAGTGATCTATTTTGCCTACTGTGAACATACAGAGGGGTGTGTCCTCCACATTTAACCCATCAAGTTAGTGAAACACACACATATACACACAGTAAATGAAGTGCAGGGGCAGCCTTGTACACGGCGCCCGGGCAGCAATTGGGGTTGGGTTGCCTTGCCTTATACAGGGTACTTCAGCTGTAGTACTTGGTGGGACCGGGAATCGAACCAGGGACAGTCAGGTTACAAGGCTGGTTCCCTAACAATTGGGGTTGGGTGCCTTGTCCAAGAGTACTTCATCTGTAGTACTTGGTGGGACTGGGAATCGAACCGGGGACAGTAAGGTTACAAGGCTGGTTCCCTAACAATTGGGGTTGGGTGCCTTGTCCAAGAGTACTTCATCTGTAGTACTTGGTGGGACTGGGAATCGAACCGGGGACAGTCAGGTTACAAGGCTGGTTCCCTAACAATTGGAGTTGGGTGCCTTGCCCAAGGGTATTTCAGCATACTTGGTGGGACTGGGAATCGAACCGGGGACAGTAAGGTTACAAGGCTGGTTCCCTAACAATTGGAGTTGGGTGCCTTGCCCAAGGGTACTTCAGCTGTAGTACTTGGTGGGACTGGGAATCGAACCGGGGACAGTCAGGTTACAAGGCTGGTTCCCTAACAATTGGAGTTGGGTGCCTTGCCCAAGGGTATTTCAGCATACTTGGTGGGACTGGGAATCGAACCGGGGACAGTAAGGTTACAAGGCTGGTTCCCTAACAATTGGGGTTGGGTGCCTTGTCCAAGAGTACTTCATCTGTAGTACTTGGTGGGACTGGGAATCGAACCGGGGACAGTCAGGTTACAAGGCTGGTTCCCTAACAATTGGAGTTGGGTGCCTTGCCCAAGGGTATTTCAGCATACTTGGTGGGACTGGGAATCGAACCGGGGACAGTCAGGTTACAAGGCTGGTTCCCTAACAATTGGGGTTGGGTGCCTTGCCCAAGGGTACTTCAGCTGTAGTACTTGGTGGGACCGGGAATCGAACCGGGGACAGTCAGGTTACAAGGCTGGTTCCCTAACATTTGGGGTTGGGTGCCTTGCCCAAGGGTACTTCAGCTGTAGTACTTGGTGGGACTGGGATTCGAATCAGGGACAGTCAGGTTACAAGGCTGGTTCCCTAACAATTGGGGTTGGGTGCCTTGCCCAAGGGTACTTCAGCTGTAGTACTTGGTGGGACCAGGAATCGAACCGGGGACAGTCAGGTTACAAGGCTGGTTCCCTAACCACAAGCCTTTAAATGTCCTGTAAATAGAGATGACCTGACATGGGCTTCCCTTCTTTCCTCCTATAAGCATTGCATTCTTATCAGTTTAAACTCAAGACCAAGTTTTTGGAAAGTGCGTCGTCTCATTACAGTTTCCTAAATCTGAAGAAAATCCTTCTTGGTATCTGCTTTGTTTTTACAGGAGGAAGTAGGATGAAAGGTCCAGCAGCTGTAATGTGTAAATGGCCTGGTATTTTTTATCCATATAGCGAAGCAAAATAGGAAAAATATAAATTCACACCCAAGTCCACACTTTCCCATCTCCAGAGCGCAGGGTGGATCCACCTGTAGTCGAGGCCGATGTGTCTCGGGCGTCATGTCTGCTGTCAGAGCGCGAGCTGAGAGACAGTGACGGCAGGCCTGGTGAAGCCCCAGTGAACAGGAGAGGTCATCCCTCAGCCCGCAGACAGGCTGAAAGACAGCCACATGGCACCCATCTCCCGATGACAGCCTGTCACAGGCGGGAGCCGTAGCATACGGCCCCATCACCCCCTCACCTGACTGAGCTCCACTCACCGTAGGGCCCAACCGAGCCTGAGCTCACGTCACTGTCAAAGCCGAACCTGGCTGAAG
>JAFMOC010000642.1:80000-125000 GCA_019802505.1 Corydoras sp. C115 | reverse complement strand
TTTCTATTAAATTAAGCCACTGGACATAAATGTAAACAGCTGTTTTTTGGGGAAACGTTGTTACTGCATGTGACTTTTAATATAAATCATGAAATCTAATGGCTGTTAATAACAAATTCAACAGATTTAATAACTACTTGAATTTAAAAAGTTCCAAGAAAACGCATAATTGTTTCTTAATAATATAAACCTAAAAATATAAAGCACTATAATTAAGGGAGTGTTTAAATTAAATGAAAAAGGAAGTTGTTTCTGCTTTTTACAATCCTAAACCTGAAAGTCTGTTCACAAACCTGTGATGAATATTAGCTCAAGGTTAAAGACTTTCAGGGGACAGAACAGCTTCCATAACGTGTTCAATTAAAAATATTTAAACTAATAATAAGGCTGAAATCAGTGTCTCCCTCTTTATCTCTCTGTCTGTCTCTTAACATATATTAATAAACAATAATAGCTGTTACATATACATTTTATTTTATAATTTTATTCTGGAGGCAGCACGGTGGCTTAGTGGTTAGCATGTTCTCCTCTCAGCACTATGGAATCCCGGTCTGAATCCCCATCTGGGTGAAGTTTCCATGTTCTCCCCGTATCTGCGTGAGTTTCCTCCGGGTTCTCCGGTTTCCTCCCACAGTCCAAAAACATGGATCAAGTCAATTGAGTTCGCCAAATTGCCCCATATAGAGTGTGTCTGTGTGAGTGAGTGTGTGCCCAGAGATAGATTGGCGCCCTGTCCTGGGTGTGTCTGCCCAGCGCCCGGGACGTTCTCCCCTGGATGGGCATGGGGAACCCCACCGTGACCCTAATATAGGATAAAGCGGGAGATAATGAATGAATGAATGAATGAATTCATCCATTATCTTCCGCTTTATCCTCTACTAGGGTGGCGGTGGGGTTTCCCATGCCCATCCAGGGGAAAACCATGTTTTTGGACTGTTGGAGGAAACTGGAGAACCCGGAGGAAACCCACACAGACACGCGGACACGGGGAGAACATGCAAACTCCACCCAGATTGGGATTTGAACCGGGAATCCCTAGTGCTGAGAGGAGAACATGCCAACCACTAAGCCCCTTTAGTTTTAATATATTTCCTTTCAAGAACATTCATTCATTATCTTCTGCTTTATTCCCCATGCCCATCCATGGGGAGAACATTTCAGGCGCTGGGCAGATACACCCAGGACAGGACGCCAATCCATCGCTGGACACACACTCACTCACACACACACTATATGGGGCAATTTGGAGAACTCAATTGACTTGATCCATGTTTTTGGACTGTGGGAGGAAACCGGAGAACCCGGAGGAAACCCACGAAGACACGGGGAGAACATGGAAACTCCACCCAGATGGGGATTCGAACCGGGAATCCCTAGTGCTGCGAGGAGAACATGCTAATCACTAAGCCACCCTGCCACCCATAATGGATGAATGAATGAATGAATTTTATTCTGTGCGATCGATCTAAAGGAAATATTTTAAAACTATAACGTAATGTTAAACCCACAAACAACCAAAGCATGTTTAAAATGAATAAAACATCTCCGTTGTACATTGTGTGAATAAATTCAGCATCAATAGAACACATTCAGACTCGTATGAAGGTTCTAAATGGCGTTTGATTCCCTGCATACAGTCAGGAGATGGTGTCGTAAGGGGGATGTGATAGGGGAGTGTCCGTTTGCTCAGACTTTTGAGTGACGTGATGATCCCGTCAGCGTGGGGCTCTGGAGCGTGGGGCTCTGAGAACGCGGAGCGCTTCGTCTCGCTGTACTTACCCGCTGACCTGCGCTTCACACGGCTCCACCTGCCCCTGCCTCTGCCTCTGCGTCAGCCTGCTAATCCGGATCAGTGTTCTACCCCGGGATTAAGCCTGGGACGGCGATCGGGACTCCAGAACTATGGCCAGGAGGAAACAGCGGGCGCCCCAGCGAGCAGCAGGTACCGGAGCAGCGGCGCGTAAACGCGGCACCGAGGCTGCGCACGTAACGCACGGTTCGTCTTTCTTTAAAAAGTCATACACAGTCGTTAATCCAGATTATCTCGACAACAACATGTTAACCTATCACTTATGCAATGTCTCACATTTCTGTCTCATGTGGATTTATAGTTCTCTAACTTAGGAACCTTTTAGTTCTTAACGCACGCAAGTTCTAGCTAGTTGGGAATAACAGGAACTAATGCCTCCTTAAACAAACATCACATGCCAGAAAGTAAGGGATGGGGGAAAATGTGTGGGGTGGTGCAGTTGGATAAGTGTCATGTTAATGCTTGTGTCGTTACTGCAGGGTTGAGGCTTATCCCTTCACTGTCTTGGGCAAACAAGAATGGCGTATGAATGGTGTATCAGAAATCCATCCATCCATTATCTTGCGCTTTATCCTATATTAGGATCGTGGGGGGGGGGTTCCCCATGCCCATCCAGGGGAGAACATTTCGGGCGCTGGGCAGATACACCAATCCATCGCCGATCTATCGCTGGGCACACACTCACTTCCATAGACGCACTCTATATGGGGCAATTTGGAGAATTCAATTGACTAGATCCATGTTTTTGGACTGTGGGAGGAAACCGGAGAACCCGGAGGAAGCCCACGCGGACACGGGGAGAACATGGAAACTCCACCCAGATGGGGATTCGAACCGGGAATCAGAGCCCGTGTATCAGAAATGGTTTGAGGAATGGTTCATAGTCCTCACTTGGATTTTACTTTGATAAAGATGGATTATAATAATAATGATGACCAAATAAAGAAATGAGCAAAGTGTCATATTGATTGTAGTTTTGTGTATTTGGTATGATACACATGGTATTATTTTTTTTGGTATTGGTTTGGTATTATTAAGACACTGTCTGATGAGTGAGAGATGGAACCTGGGATTGTGTCCACAATGAGAGTGATCCCCCTGTTTCTGGGAGCAGGGAAAAAATAAAGCACAGCCCCCATTCTGTAGGTTTAATGGTTATTGCAAGACATTGTTTGTAGTGGGTGTAGTTGATTGTGGGATGGAGTTAGTACATGCAGCAGTGAGGCTGTTTGGATGACAGTGGGAGGAGGAGATGGTGTTAGGGTTGAAATTGGAAATGACTCCCTTCCTTCAAAAAAACAAAAAACAAAAACAAACACCGTAGACTCCTGAGAGGACAAGACTGTGGGAGTCATTGTAACCTTAAGCGTGATGCTTTAGATTAATTTCTGGCATTTAAGGCAAAAAAAAACAAAAAACATAATTCTCTCAGGCGGCACGGTGGCTTAGTGGTTAGCACGTTCGCCTCTCAGCACTAGGGATTGCCAGTTCGAATCCCCATGTTTTCCCCGTGTCCGTGTGGGTTTCCTCTGGGTTCTCCGGTTTCCTCCCACAGTCCAAAAACATGGACCAAGTCAACTGAGTTCTCCAAATTGCCCCATATAGAGTGTGTATGTGTGAGTGAGTGTGTGCCCAGCGATGGATTGGCGTCCTGTCCTGGGTGTATCTCCCCAGCGCCTGAAATGTTCTCCCTTGGATGGGCATGGGGAACCCCCCTGCGAACCTAATATAGGATAAAGCGGAAGATAATGAATGAATGAATGAATAATTCCCTCAGGGTCTTATAACTTAACAGGAACAAATACAGTAATTATATACAGTGAAAAATAGAGAGAACATTCTAATCATTACATTCAGGTATTTTATTCAGTCCTATTTCGACAGGTTTATAAAATGTGTTGGAAAAAACAGTTTGGGGAAGGCCGTTTCCCATTACAGCATGACAATACCTTATCTGCAAGGTCTATAAAGTCATAGTTGGAGGAGTTATTTGCGCAAGAACTTAACAAAACCTTTGGAATGAACAAGGACAGAGATTGGAATCAGTTCCTTAAATGCTCATGGGCTTCCCAAAGGAATGGAGGCAGTAAAGGAGGGGACTTACTTTGAATGGGACGTTGTAAAAGTCCTAGGTGTAGATGGTCTGCAAATTCTTACTGTATGTAGAACAAGGTTACATGTATTTTTACAGGCTGTTACTTTTAAAAGATGCATTCGGTGACAATCACACATAGAACAGTGAAGATACAACGTTTTACAAAGCAAATGATATGCCTTGTTGATTAAACATTAAAGTAGGGATGGGGAAAATAGAAATGCTGTGTGTGCACCAATATACTATGTATGTGTGTGTGTGTGTGTGTGTGTGTGTGTGTGTGCACAAGGGGGTGCTTAATGGAGGGCTATGGCTTGCTCCGTTAGTCTGGCCTGTCAGAACAGCTTTGTCTCATGTTGGATTTAATTGTTATCCCTGTGACAGCCTCATCCATCAAAGGCTTTAATGGTCAATCAGAGCGAGGCCATGTGAGCGCGCTCATTCTTTTCCCATACGCTTTCACTCGGCCTTTATCTCATCCCTGTGTTCCGGTGTGACCTGTACATCTTCATAGGTAGAAAACATGACTTGATAGCTTTGGGGGATTGAAATCTTACTCAGTTTCTACCTTTTGATTCGACTCAATGGCAGTCATCGGGAGAAAAGTCCAAAAAATTAAAAATAAAAATAAAAATAAATAAAAAAATTGTAAACAAATTGTAAATTAATAAAAAATACTTACCGGGAATTCCAATATTTCATCTTCATGTGCTTTCACAAGTCTATTTTCAGGACCCTGATGTTTTATTTGCCTCTCCTCTCGCTGCTTTTCTTTATGTATATCTTCTTTCTCGTGCTGTCTGTCTGCCTCTGAAAAGAAAAAGTCATTTTGCCAGCTTCATTAGTGCACAGCCAATTATCTGTAACGTGATGGATTGCTGACAGCTGTAATGATCGGAGATGACGAACCGTGTGCCCTGTCACCAAGTCAAATTAGGTTTCTGCTGCTTTGATGTAATCAAGTACATATTAGCCGCTACCGCTGGCCTTAACTATTGCTTTAACCTAATTTGGAACTTCGGGGGAGAGATGAGCTTCGTTACAGGCCTGGAATGTAAACTGGGTTGAAAACAAAAACCCCAAACTACGTTTAAATGATAGAATTACAAATATTTTCTTTATATAAATCTTTCAGATTTGTAATAATGAGATCATCTATATTAAGGATAATTAAAACAAAAAGATGCCTTTGTTTGTAACACAGAGTACATATTATTAGGGTGGTGGATTATTATCAGCAGTGCAGTGACTACAAATACAAGGTGCAGCATTAAGATGGATGCTTCTTAAGATGTACATTGAGTGGATACAGTGTTTAAAAAAGTGATCCACTTACTAGACACCACCACCATGTCAGCGTCTCTGCAGTACCATAATAATACCCGTGTGTCAAAGGGACTAACAAGGTATGTAGAGAATCAGATGGACTACAGAATGTAATTGTAGAACTACAAAGTCCATCGACATGGCAGGTGTAGCTGATACAATAGAAATGCAAAGCTGTACCTAATAAAATGGCCTGTGAGTGGTGTGTATGTTTATATAATGTGCATATAATCCATCCATCCATCCATTATCTTCCGCTTTATCCTCTATGAGGGTCGCGTGGGGGGGGGGGGGGGGGGGGGGGGGGGGGGGTTCCCCATGCCCATCCAGGGGAGAACGTTTCGGGCGCTGGGCAGATAGACCCAGGACAGGGCGCCAATCCATCGCTGGGCACACACTCACTCACACAAACACACTCTATATGGGGCAATTTTTGGAGAATTCAGTTGACTTGATCATGTTTTTGGACTGTGGGAGGAAACCGGAGAACCCGGAGGAAACCCACGTAGACACGGGGAGAACATGGAAACTCCACCCAGATGGGGATTCGAACCGGGAATCCCTAGAGCTGAGAGGCGAACGTGCTAACCACTAAGCCACCGCGCCGTCTGGCAGGATAGTCGTACTGTGATCTAAACCTCCCTGGCGGTACAGGACCTCCACAGACCTCTCAGTCTGAAAATCACAAAGGTGTGGAGAAGATCATCCACACTGATGAGTGATCTGCACGTAATGATTGCAGTGATGAAACGGAGGGATTCTGCATCTGTATCATCGTAATCAGACATGTCCAACCCTCATGCTGCAGGATTTGCAGCTTTGCACCGCTAATCTTTGTAATTCGACTCAGGGAATAAAATACAAAGTCAGAACCTCAAACAAAGGTTAAAATAAAAATTCTTTATGTCTGGTTGTATAATTTTCTGACTCATTAAGTCCAAACTGTGGGTTGCTGTTTTTTGTTGTGCTCCTTTAGTCTTAATACACTTTACTTGTGTATTTCAGGGCTAAAGGTGGAAATTACGTCCTTAAGTTTCTATTTCGGCTTAGTGGTGGCTTAGTGGTGTTCACGTTCGCCTCTCAGCGCAGGGTTCGAATCCCAATCTGGGTGGATGTTCTCCCTGGGTTTCCTCTGTATTCTCCGGTTTCCTCCCACAGTCTAAAAACATGGATCGAGGTAAATTGAATGCTTCAAATTGCCCCATATAGAGTGTTTGTGTGTCTGTGAGTGAGTGTGTCCAGGGATAGAATGGCGACCTGTCCTGGGTGTATCCGCCCAGCGCCCGAAACGTTCTCCCCTGGATGGGCATGGGGAACCCAGCTCCCGCAAACCTAATAAAGGATTAAGCAGAAGATAATGGATGGATGGATTGATAGTAGTTTCTCTTTAAAGTTAAAGATCCTGTACAGTTTAAAACCTTCTCTGTTCTTCCAGTGTGTTTTGAATCGTCATCAAAAGTTAAGAATTCATTCCTCCATGAGGAGTTCCAACATCAGTACAGATTATTCACCCTGTTCCAGACACATTTGAGCCCAAAGGTCATGACCATACCACCACCATGTTTTACAGAAGAGCTCAAATGTTTGAGGGTGGTAGCTCAGTGGTTGGGCGTTGGGTTGTCAATCTGAAGGTTGGGGGTTCAAATCCCATGCCACTAAAGTTACCAGTGTGGGTCCTTGAGCAAGACCCTTAACCCTCATTGATCCAGGGATGTTGTGATTAACCCTGTGCTCACCTTGTAAGTCGCTTTGGATAAAAGCGTCCAATAAATGACCAAATGCAAATGAATCAATAGCTCTTTTCTCTTCCACAATTTGTTGAAGGTTTATCATGGTCTCATTAGTACGTAGTTCATTCCAGTATGTTAGTATATTTACAGTTACAGTCTGGCTTGCAGCAGTTTGGCATTTTGCACTACATTTTGTCTCCTGCTTCACTTCAACTCAACTTTTTCATTTATAAAGCACTTTAAAAAAAAACAGCAGCTGCAACAAAGTGCTGTACATTATTATAAAAACTAGAATACAATAGGCGGCACGGTGGCTTAGTGGTTAGCATGTTCTCCTCTCAGCGCTAGGGATTCCCGGTTCGAATCCCCATCTGGGTGGAGTTTCCATGTTCTCCCCGTGTCTGCGTGGGTTTCCTCCGGGTTCTCCGGTTTCCTCCCACAGTCCAAAAACATGGATCAAGTCAATTGAGATCTCCAAATTGCCCCATATAGAGTGTGTCTGTGTGAGGGAGTGTGTGCCCAGCGATAGGTTGGCGCCCTGTCCTGGGTCTATCTGCCCAGCGCCCGAGACGTTCTCCCCTGGATGGGCATGGGGAACCCCCCCGCGACCCTAATAGAGGATAAAAGCGGGAGATAATGAATGAATGAATCAAGTAAAACACTAAAAGGTTATTAAAACCAATGTAAAATCATGGTGTGGTAAAAGCCAGAGAGTAAAAATGTGTTTTAAGACTAGATACCTCCACCTCGGTACCTCCAAGAGCAGCTGATCAGCTGACCTGAGGCACCGTGCAGGCGCATGCAGGTGGAGGAGAGAGAGATTTTTGGGCTTGGTGATGATTGCATTGTATTGCTGCTTTTTTATCCACTTTTTTTTTTTTTTTTTTTACCTTTGAGGTGTCAGTGTTCCAAATGACCTTTATCCCCTGTTAATGCTTAATAAATCTCCAGCTATACTTTCTGTTTTTATATAAAAACGATCACAGTGCTTTAAAGAATCCGCCGTCATCAATCAGGCTGTTGATTTACAGCTCGAGCAAATCCCCTGCATCCTGCACCGAAATCCACTTTGGAGCGCAGCAACATTTCTTATTGTCTGAACATGCAAGTTTGATCTCCGTGGCAGCGGATTGACGTCTCCTCCCTGTGACAACAATGGAGACATCAATCTTCCTTTTTGGAGAGGAGTAACACACCTCCTTTCTGCAGGGAGGTGCTTTTTCTTGCAGGCTCCATTTTGGGAAAATGAGTCAGTGTATCCCTTAGGGGTCCAGAAACTAAACCCTGGTGGAGAAGATCAGCACCATGCCAAACCATCAATTACTGTCTCAGTCGGTAATCATGCCTCCACCCTTTCTTTCTGACACTTGTCATCCATCATGAGTGCTTTTCTCGGACACACGAGGCGGCTGGGAAATAAAGTCCTGTGCCAGAGAGACTCGGCGGAAAAGCTGGGTGATGTGAAGGAGTTAGGAGATAAAGAAAGCATCAGGCAGGGACGTAGTTAAGTAGTGAGCAGAGTTGGGTGGAGTAGAGAAAATGTAATACTTTAAAGAGTGTTTTTCCACATATAACAACTTAAGAAGTAGTTTCTTATAACACAGGAGCCTCTGACTGTATACATGTTGATTTCTTGTACAAACTTGTATTTAAATCTGTATAATACCATCACTGGCTCACAATTCACTGTAAGCTTCTCCCTCTTGCTGTAACTATAGAGTATATACATTCATCATATTTGGAATTGAATCAATCAATCATTCATGCAGGTTCTGAGGCCTATCCCGGTACTCTTTTTTTTTTAGTAGGATAAGCATGTCTTTGGAATTTGTATCAGTTCATCCTTAAGAGCTTTCCTGGGGTCAGACACTGATGTTAGATGAGAAGATCTCATTGGATCTCCCAACCTTTGCAGACTCATGTTGGATCTCCTTTAACAAAGTACCTTAAAAAACCCATCCATCCATCCATTTCCTTCCACTTTATCCTATATTAGGGTCGCAGAGGGGGTTCCCCATGCCCATCCAGGGGAGAACATTTCGGGCGCTGGGCAGACACACCCAGGACAGGGCGCCAATCTATCACTGGGCACACACTCACTCACACAGACAAATACACACTCTATATGGGGCAATTTGGAGAACTCCATTGACTTGATCCATGTTTTTGGACTGTGGGAGGAAACCGGAGAACCCAGAGGAAACCCACGCGGACACGGGGAGAACATGGAAACTCCACCCAGATGGGGATTCGCACCGGGAATACCTAGTGCTGAGAGGAGAACGTGCTAACCACTAAGCCACCATGCCATTTGGAATTTAATCAATCATTCATGCAGGTTCTGAGGCCTATCCCGGTACTGTTTATAGGCTATATTTTGAAAGCACATTAGGATGAGCATGTCTTTAGAATTGTCATTTTGTCCCTAAGAGCTTTTAGACACTGATGTTAGATGAGAAGATCTGGATCACAGCCTTTGCAGACTCATGTTGTTGCTTTAAAAAAAAACATTAAAGTCAATATAAACAGGCTGAACTCACCTCTGCTGGAGAACACGAGGAGGTTCCGAATAACGGGAGTGTCGGTGCTGCAGGGAGATCTGTAAAAACGAGTGGAGGATTAATCTTAATAGCCTGTTGAAGGAACGAGGGAGCAAGTGCGCTCTAATTTAAGATGAAGCGCAATTATATAGACAGTCTGGCTGACCAGAGTTGTGTGTTGGGTGTTGGGTGTAGCTTTTAGATGACCGTTTAGAGATCAGGTCTGCTTGTACGATGGAGAGCCGGTTTGTTCTCTATAGAGCGTAAGTTTATTCCTATGCATTCCCGGAGTGACACGCATCACTCAAGCTTGGCTGGCCTCTGAATGAACCCTCCCGCGCTCCCCCAGCTCTCTGTGATGGATACTTCTCTAAGGAAAGAGATTAATGAGAGGTAAGAGGCTCATAGGGCCATTCATCACAGCGAATATTATTTAGACGCCACGTAAGCCTGTAACCCGAGAGGTAGAAAGCCAGAGACGCACTCTTAGATGTGTGCTCTATGATGGATGACCTGCTTTCACTCGGTTTGTTACTAGACCCCAGCTGGGTCGGTGCCGGAGAGTTGCCAGAGATCTGCAGTTGACAATCGACTAAACCTCAGATGATACCCTCATGTGTCAGGTTGCAAATTCACAGTGGAAACGAGCTCATTAAGCGAGTGCTCGGCCCCAGACAAAAGGAAAAAGCCTGTTGGGTTTCATGTTAATTATTCCTCTCAGCACCCCTCACCTTTTCACTCTAAAGGGAAATTATGATTGAAATCAATCTCGTCCAAAAGCTCCTCGCAAGAGCGTCGTCTCTGCAGCTGCTGGCTTCGACTCATGCAGCATCTCTGCCAGTCACTTCTGGCAGCTTAAGCGCATCAGACACACCACTGTCAGGGGGAAAAGAGAATCAAAGGCATGCAGAGCAATAATCAGGGAGACACGCAGCCTGAACAGCTTTTAGGGTCAGGTTCTATAATGGTATGTATTCTGCGTCGGTAGTTTATTCTAATTTTAAGTTTATCTTACAGAGGTCACATGTGAACTGTAGATTATGTACTGTAGAATTAGGAACAAAACCCAAAAATGACAAAATAATAAGCTTTTAATAGTCCTAACAAAGGTGGCTTAGTGGTTACCATGTTCTCCTCTCAGCACTAGGGATTCCCGGTTTGAATCCCCATCTGGGTGGAGTTTCCATGTTCTCCCCGTGTCGGCGTGGGTTCTCCGGTTTCCTCCCACAGTCCAAAAACATGGATCAATTCATTTGAGGTCTCCAAATTGCCCCATATAGAGTGTGTCTGTGTGAGTGAGTATTTGCCCAGCGATAGATTGGCGCCCTCTGGATGTATCTGCCCAGCACCCGAAATGTTCTCACCTGGATGGGCATGGGGAAACCCCACCACGACCCTAACATGGATGGATGGATGGATGGATGGATAGTCCTAACAAAAAAGTACTAAAAACAGCACTTAATAGAATTCAGGATTCTTTTCTTTTTGGGGTCAGAGTGTGGGGTGAGTTATTATATATAACCCCACTAAGCCAAAAGGGGGTTTGTGGAGTAACCTCCATATTTCGTAGTCACTAATAAACAATAGGGATTATAATGCCACACCCACAAAGATATTGGAGCCTGAACCTAGTGCCCGAGATCCTGCCACCATCTTCCCTTTTAAAAGAGCAGCTTGTTTTCCCGACCTGGAGTCAAGCCATCCAACCACCAGGGACACTTTTAATTAAGGGTTACAGAAGACGGCAGAACACGTGCAGTATCAGCTGTCAGTATTAAAGTTTCATATGAATGTGAAAACAGAAACCTCAAGGCTCCGACTGTGACGTGCCTGTCATCCAGCGATGACACCAGCCTTTTTATACAGACTTCATTTCACTCGGATAAACGCCTTTACCGGCATCGCTGCAGGGATAAACATTTTTACATTCCAATCGCATCAACTGCGTGTTGGGAGGGAAAAATAAAGACACAAATCGCAATAAATACAAATAGAACGTCCTGTTTTTACCATTGATCGTAGTTTTATAATCAATAAATGCATGAGATATGAAAAAATATAAGCTGAAATTGACACTTTACTATTCAAATCATGTAAACACCATCTGATACATCATTCGGAAAAAATTATAGGGACACCTACACATTTCAGCTACAGCAATGACAGCTTTAGTACTAGTAAAGGCATTTGGGTGTGGTAGCTCAGTGGTTAGGGTGTTGGGTTATCAATCTGAAGGTTGGCGGTTCAAATCCCAGGTCCACTGAAGTTACCAATGTGGGTCCTTGAGCAAGACCCTTAACCCTCATTGCTCCACCGATGTTGTGATGAACCCTGTGCTCACATTGTAAGTCGACCAAATGTAATATAAATGTAATTTGACTGTGGAGTTTGCATGTTCTCTCCATGTGGGGTTATTTTTTTTGGAACCATAGACATTCCAAAAAAACCAGACATTCAACCAGATACATCTTGTGTCGTAATGTGAATGAGTTTGTCCATGGGTCCCCGTCTGAGCATCGGGATAGACACCAGCATCCCACGCTATCCTGCTCAGGAAACGAGGCTTAGAAAAGAGATGAATAATTAAAAGTTGTTTTCTTCCAGAAACACTTTTCAAAGGAAGAAGCGTTGTGTTCAAGTGTTCCTGACCTAAAAAGAGCATTCCCCATCCTCAGCCCTTTCGGTGTCAGCATAATTGTCTCGAGGATATGAGCGGCCTGGAAAATGATCTTGTCATTGTATTTACACCTGGTTCATTCCCTTTTACGCGCCGATTCGGAATCTCTGCCAAATGCGGGCCGTTCAAATGACATCTTTTGATCAAGCCTGTCAGGACCGATCAGAGGAGACTGGCAGGTAATGGATACCTAGTGACAATCCAAATCTAGAGGGGAATAAGACTGGCCTGCACCTGCCAGTTATCCTTTAAAGCCCCAGTCCTGCAGGCATCCTGCCTTGACATGTAGTGAGGGGCTAAATGAGAGAAGCACACCCTCTGAAGATTGTGTATTATCAGCTGAAATGAGAGCCATTTGTGCTTTTACACCACCTGTCCTGTTAGATATTCTACGTCCAACCAAAGCAAGAACGACAGAGAGATTATCTGGGTGTAGAGGAACTGGCTGTGTATTAAGTCGAACATCTTCCATTTTGAGAGAATGTTTGACACGAGCGTCTTACGCACGGATGAGGAACGGGGAAGGGCAAATGTGGTGCGAGTTTCAAAAGAATGATCGTCCTACTTACAAAATAAGGACGACAGTGTGGAACTAGTAGCAGTCAGGCTGTCAGCAGAGGAACTCGTCAGTCCCAGGGGACGGTTAGTAGATGAGTGTTTTCTGAGCTAAGGGCAGCTGGCAGCAAGACAGGGAACCATGTCCCGTTGAATATGTCATTCCGAGGTGCTCAGTCAGACACCTTTCTCCCAGCGCATCACCTGTCCCGAGGTTGGCGGCCGTCTGGATGGATTTGAAGTGACGGCTGACTTATGCGTTGCCATCCTGTCTTTTGTTGTAACCTCTCAATAAATCTGTCTGCATTCTGCTTTCGCTTTTCATCTCCTCACTGATACACACGTGGGCTGAAGCCAGTGTGAGAAACGATGCTCTGCTGGAGAAAACTTTACTTTTTAAAAGTTGTCATATGGAATCGAATGGTTTCTAAAGGTACACACTGACTCACAGGCCTATAACACTTTAGTGATGCAATGATTAGTGCAGTCACCTTACGGCAAGAAGTTCCCAGCTGCGAAAAGTTTGTATGTTCTCTCCCGGTCTTGCTCCAGTTTTCTCCTGCATTAGAAAAAATACCAGTTGGTGAATTGCACATAGAAAATATCCATCCATCCATTATCTTCCACTTTATCCTATATTAGGGGTTCCCCATGCCCATCCAGGGGAGAACGTTTCGGACGCTGGGCAGATACACCCAGGACAGGACGGCACTCTATCACTGGGCACACACTCACGCACACAGACACATTCTACATGGGGCAATTTGGAGAACTCAATTGACTTGATCCATGTTTTTGGACTGTGGGAGGAAACCGGAGAACCCGGAGGAAACCCACGCGGACACGGGGAGAACATGGAAACTCCACCCAGATTGGGATTCGAACCGGGAATCCCTAGCGCTGAGAGGAGAACATGCTAACCACTAAGCCACTGTGCTGCCCCACAGAAGACTTCATCCATCCATTATCTTCCGCTTTATCCTATATTAGGGTCGTGGGGGGGGGTTCCCCATGCCCATCCAGGGGAGAACGTTTCGGGTGCTGGGCAGATACACCCAGGACAGGACGCCAATCTATCGCTGGGCACACACTCACTCACACAAACACACTCTATATGGGGCAATTTGGAGAACTCAATTGACTTGATCCATGTCTTTGGACTGTGGGAGGAAACCGGAGATACCGGAGGAAACCCACAAGGACATGGGGAGAACATTGGAACTCCACCCAGATGGGGATTCGAACCGGGAATCCCTAGCGCTGAGAGGAGAACGTGCTAACCACTAAGCCACCGTGCCGCTCATACAAAATATGGTCAAAAGTATTAGAACACACCTCTTACAGTGTCGTTCCCATTGCCATAGGTGTACAGGATCAAGCACCTGCTTTCAACATTTTGCAAACAGTTTAGGGAAGGTCCTTTGGGGCTGTGCACAAAGGAAAGACATGGCTGGGTGAGTGTGGTGTGGAGGGATTGGGATTAACCCCAAACCTTCTGGGATAGTAGAATGTGGTGTCTAGCTGGTTTCTGTATAGAACTCATTCTTTAAACTTGTTTTATTATTATTTATTTTAATCACTGGTTACTCTGGTTAACATATCATTTCTCTTTTCCCTTTTTCTAGTGTACGATTCGGAGGATGTCGCCGAGCCAGTCTTGCAAAATGAGGATTTAAAAAGAAACAACTCCACCATGAAACAAATAGTCAACAGCTACCTGACGAACCAATCGGAAGACAGGCAGCGTGTTATTAATGCAAGTAATGAGTTTTCAAAGACAGAACGTGAATCAGCAACGCGTCAGGGAAGCGAACCCATGTCTGAGGTTGAAAGTGGCTCAGTTACGAACAATGAAGAACCTCCCACCATCAAAGAAGCACCCGAAAAGTGCGGATCAGACAGTCTGCAACAGATTAAGGCCATTTATAATGGGTTTTTGGCCAACTCCTGTTGGTCTTCACTGCATTTAAATCCAACTCAGTCGAGTGCAGAGAAACGATCGGATAGCAGCAACAGCAGCAGCAACAGCAGCAGCAACAGCAGCAGCAGCAGCGGCAGTCCCGGACCCAGTTGCTATGACTGGCATCAGTCAGCAATCGCCAAGACCATGCAGCATGTTTCTGAAAAGCAACTCCATCCCCAAAGAGAGCAAAGCCTTTTTAGCACCGTTCAGCTCTACCGCCAGAGTACCAAGGTGTACGGATCGATCTTTACAGGGGCGAGCAAATTTCATTGCAAAAGCTGTAGTGCGTCCTACGACACGCTGGTTGAGCTCACAGTTCACATGAACGATACGGGCCACTACCGAGATGACAACCACGAATCACCTGAGAAAGGTGGCAAGAACTGGTCCAAGCCACGCAAGCGTTCCTTGCTAGAACTGGAGGGTAAGGAGGATGCTCAGAAGGTTCTACGGTGTATGTATTGTGGACATTCTTTTGAATCATTGCAGGACCTCAGTGTACATATGATTAAGACCAAACACTACCAAAAAGTGCCTCTGAAAGAACCCGGGACATCCATCGCTGCCGCAAAGGTTCTCTCTAGTTTCAAAAAGCGAGTACCCGTGGAGTTGGAGGTTGCGAAGTTGAGTGCCACAGAGCAGAATGGATCTTCTGCGACTAGGGAAAGTGTAAGCCTTCCCATTTCCAAGATCATGGATAAAACCAAGGACAGTGTGAGCAACAACTCACAGGTTGTGAGATGTGTGCAGTGTGGGTGTGTCTACGAGTCGCTGCAACAGTTGAGTGCCCACGTAATGCTGACGGGACACTTCATAAAAGCCAGTTCACCCGTAAAAAAGGGTCAGATGAAAGATGACAAGATTCAAAGGAAGGCTGACCATTTATGCACATCAACAACTGGAACCACTAAACCAACAGTTGTCACTTCTCCGACAATTAAAAAAACTGAAGGAAATACCTCTCTGCAGGAAAGAACGGGGACAGACCAAGGAAATAAACACCCTGAGGAGATGTACCATGTTCCATTGAGGTTTGATTATCTTACCGAGGACGACCTGAAGCAGAGTCCCAAGGTGAACCTGGACATTCTGAAGTCATTGGAGAACACCGTTACCTCGGCTATTAACAAAGCTCAGAAGGGCACTCCGAGCTGGGGAGGATACCAAAGTATTCACGCTGCTTATCAGTTGCAAAACACAAAGTCTTATCCTTATGGTGCAGGGCAGGTGTCCTCCACAAAACAATCTGTTAGTGGTGTGGAACTTCAACCAGTGGACAATATCTCCTCAAATCCGCTTCCACAGAGCTGTCCATCACCCAGAGTGAACCTTCAAGTAATGGAGGAATTGGTAAAGAAGGCAACAGAGGAAACTGTTAAAGAGAAGTCTGAGCAGGATTGCCTTCAGAGGCATTTGATGGATTCCTCCCATGCAGACAGGAGAACATCAGCCAGTTCCCCCAGAGCAGTAAGACCTCAAATGATGGAAAAAGCAGCTCACAAATGTAATGGTCCAGTGAAAGACACAGCATTCTGTAATGATGATGATGTGATAACAGGGCATCCGGAGCCAAAACAACCTTTTGTTAATCCTTTGAATGCCCTTCAGTCTGTGATGAATCTCCACCTTGGTAAAGCTGCCAAGCCTGTAAGGTCAGTCCAGGACCCTATGGCTATGCTTCTCAAGATGAGCAATGGCTTGGCCAAGAAGGCTTCAGCTTCGGCTCCAGGACCTGCCTCAGAACCAGAGCGAGAACATCCAGAGGCTACACCTATTGACAAAGATCAACCCATAGATTTATCAAGGGGCAAAAGAAGTCAATGTTTGGATCCTCCAAAGAAGACCATGGACTCTGCGTTACCCGTTATAACCAGGACAGATTCAACAGACCCAATAGTCTCCACCAGCCCGGTTCTCGAGAGTGCTCTCTCAGATATATCAGACATGTTAAGAAATCTGTCTGACGCTCACCTCTTGAAGGTGCCATCATCTCCTTCCCATAAGCTGGAACGTTCTAAGACTGAAAGTGCACAGCCGTCGAATGAGGAAGATGAAGCGACTGCTGGGCACAAACGCAAAGGCAGACAGTCCCACTGGAATCCCCAACATTTGCTCATCCTGCAAGCCCAGTTCACATCCTCCCTCAAGAAGACTGCCGAGGGGAAGTACGTCACCTCAGACCTGAGCCCTCAGGAAAGGATGGTCATCTCTCGAGTTACGGGGCTTTCCATGACAACCATCAGCCACTGGTTAGCCAATGTGAAATATCAGCTGAGGAGAACGGGCAGAACCAAATTCCTTAAAAACGTAGACTCGGGTCACCCCACTTTCTTTTGCAGTGAATGTGCGATACAGATCCAGACTCGTTCTGCATATCTCTGTCACCTCGAATCGCATCTTGGCTTTAGGATGCGAGACCTGACAAAGTTCTCATGCGAAAATCTCAACAAGATGATATTAAGACATTCGAAGAACGACAAAATGGTCATGGCTCGCCTTTCATCTGCTCCAGTGCCAGAGAATTTATATACAGTGTAAGGACTAAGGACTTCCTCAGACATTCATTCATTATCTTCTGCTTTATCCTATATTAGGGTCGCGGGGGGGGTTCCCCATGCCCATCCAGGGGAGAACGTTTCGGGCGCTGGGCAGATACACCCAGGACAGGGCACCAATCTATCGCTGGGCACACACTCACTCATACAGACACACTCTATATGGGGCAATTTGGAGAACTCAATTGATTTGATCCATGTTCTTGGACTGTGGGAGGAAACCGGAAAACCCGGAGGAAACCCACGCGGACACGGGGAGAACATGGAAACTCCACCCAGATGGGGATTCGAACCAGGAATCCCTAGTGCTGAGAGGCAAACGTACTAACCACTAAGCCACCGTGCCGCCTTCCTCAGACACTATGTGGCAAAAGAACGTGGCGTTTAGGCAAGTGCTCATGTTTCCAAAAAATATATATATATATATCAGACTGTTATATATATATATATATATATATATATATATATATATAAAATGTAAATATGTTTTAATGTAAATAAAATTTCCCAGCATAGTGGATGTCCACATATTTTGCACACCAAACTGTGTATGTTGATCACGTAGCATGAAGGTTTGAAGGCGTGTTTTAGGAGACAACACAGATCAAGAACATAAACCCATTGCATATACCTATATTTATTAATTTACAACTTACTGACATGCTGTCCACAGTTTACTGCCGTGAACGGAGCAGCTAGCTAAAGGTTTTTTTTAAACTTCTTTCAGAAATATAAACTCTATCAGATGATTCACTGAGTCTGAATCAGAACATTGTTTACTAATTTAGTTTAATTCTATAGTTATGTACATTCTGTTATATGCATTGTATGAAATCAAGAAAATAATTAATGAACCTTTTAATACTCAAGAATAAATGTACAGTAACTGCCCTGAAATTCTGTAAATTTTGTTATTTTATCTCTACGCTCATTGGCCACCTTGTTAGGTTCAAGTTCAAGTAATTTATTGATATAGCACTTTTTACAATAGCGCATTGTCACAAAGTTGTTACAGTTTTATAAGCCTTTGAACCACCAAAGAGCAAGCCGAAGCGACAGAGAACCTCCTTGTTTCTACTCAAGCTCTTAATTTACATTCTGTAGTCCAATTGGTTGCCCAGCGATATATTGGCGCCCTGTCCTGGGTGTATCTGCCCAGCGCCCGAAACATTCTCCCCTGGATGGGCATGGGGAACCCCCACCGCGACCCTAATATAGGATAAAGCGGAAGATAATGAATGAATGAGTCCAATTGGTCCTCTACATGCTCTAGTAGACCTCTTTACTCGGTTCTCTGATGATCACGACCATGGACAGAACAGATAATATTAAGGTGGTGGCTGATTCTCAGTACTGCAGTGACCCTGAAGTGGTGGCTCCATTACACACACGCACCTTTATACTCAACAAAATATGTATCTGATAAAGTGGCCAATGACTTTATTGACATTTGTTTGCTGCTCCTGAAGAGAATGTAAATTTGTACAGGGCTCCATTATACATTTTCATAACTGCAAACTAATATTTTTTATTTATTTAAAGTTCCCTGTTAAAATCATCGTTTAATTGTTTAATACATAATAAAATACGTCATTTTTATTTATTGAACATTTTGGATCTGATTTATTGTCACCTTTTCCGAATGTAAATCAAACGATGTAGCATGTGGCATCTATTTTTTATTATTGTACATAATGTACACTTTGGCTGCTGTGTTAAAACCTGTTTTTTATCTTACAAGATGGAAAATAAAGATCTATGGAGGTCAAAAGTCCGTCATTTTGCTTATTTATTATAATGTTTTTGTGACCGAACTTGCATAGACATGTTATTCTGCTTGATCCTACAGTTCTCCAAACTATAAGTGTCTGAAGGATGTTTCGGGGAGGAGACTGGGAAAGAAAGTCATTGAAAGTCAGCACTCACTGATGCTCTTTGGTCTTCAAGTGATGACTGCAAAGCTTCTGCATGTTTGTTGATTCCTAAGACAAAAAAAATGGTTAAAATGAAAATGGAAGCAGCTTATTAAGCAAAAATGATCCTAAACCTTTGTCCCCATTACTACATTTAAATGGGAGCCCCATTTTACTCCCTAAGAGGTTTAAGCATTGCTGAACTCTTACCAATCATTATCCAAAATCCGAAATAATGAATAATTCAGGGTTCTACAGTCAGCAGCATTTTTTAAATGATCTATTTTTTAGTCTGCTGTGTTGCAATCCATTAGTTATTGTCATCCTTAATTGAAGATAAAAATAGAGAGATAAAATGAGAGGAAAGTGGTGTCTGTCGTCGTTCCATGATTCTGTCATCACTGTGATGAATATCGTCTAAATTGCCTGGTATATCTGAGGGGTTTGGATGTCAATCTAATTTGAGAGCACACACTGATGACAGGCTCCGGCTAATGAGAAGAAAGCCAGGATTGACAGTGCGATGAGCTTCAACCTGATCTGGCAAGTTTGAATGGGAACGCTGTCAGAGATGCCTCATGAAAAGTTAAGGCTTAAAGTCGCATCTGAAATCATTGTTTCTCTACGACACTGAAGAAACGGTGCATGACACGCTGCCTTATTGCAGATGATGGTTTACCTGATGGTACACGATCCAGCTCTGGTTTTCTCAGATGAGGACGGGATCGTGGATAAAACCGAAGCAATGATGCGTAGGCCCATTTCATTCCAGCCCGTGTGAGATCATGGTCACCCCCTTGGAGTCCGTCAGATCTGATTGGGGATCGGGTTGAGATGACATGACGGGGTACGACAGCTCCAGAGGAGGAGACATGGGACAGAGAGAAATGGTGGCTCTGCTGGTCGACCAGGTCCATGCTGAGTTAGAATTACTCTCAGACGTGCCTCTGAAATGACGGAGACATTAGCAAATGGTGGAAGCGGCTATTAGTGCTGGAAATGAACGATTCATAATGAATTATTCATATAAAACTGTGAAAGCCCCGTCACAGCTGCTGTTAAAGCTCGCTCTGGAGAGGAGAATGGAGATCTTTGTGATTGTGTCGGCCCACCTGAAATCTGTAACGCTATCCAATAAAGCAAAGTTCTCCCATTTCAGCATTTATAAATACATTACATAAAAAGTATCAGCGGTGTGGCGGCATGGTGGCTTAGTGGTTTAGCATGTTCTCCTCTCAGCACTAGGGATTCCCGGTTCGAATCCCCATCTGGGTGGAGTTGTTCTCCCCGTGTCCGCGTGGGTTTCCTCCGGGTTCTCCGGTTTCCTCCCACAGCCCAAAAACATGGATCGAGTCAATTGAGTTCTCCAAATTGCCCCATATAGAGTGTGTCTGTGTGAGTGAATGTGTGCCCAGCGATAGTTTGGCATCCTGTCTTGGGTTTATCTGCCCAGCGCCCAAAACATTCTCCCCTGGATGGGCATGGGGAACCCTCCCGTGACCCTAAAATATAGGACAAAGCGGAAGATAATGGATGGATGGTATCAGCGGTGTCTAAAAAGTACAAGAACACAAACGGAGTCCAACTGAGTCTCCAGGACAGGAGAACATGCTAAATGTTCACAAACCACCGATGAAGCATCTGGCAAGGAACATACTTGTATATCAACAATATTAACGTTTATTCATGCATTATCTTCCATTCAATTAATTTTCTACAAGGGTCGCGGTGGGGTTCCCCATGCCCAACCAGGGGAGAAGGTGCTGGGTAGACGCCCTGGTTCAGGGTGCCAATCTATCACTCACACACAGAAACACACTCTTTATGGGGCAATTTAGAGCATTCAGTTTACCTTATTTCCATGTCTTTTGACTGTGGGAGGAAACTGAAGAACCCCGAGGAACCTGGAGAACCTGGAGGAAACCCCACCCAACATATTTGGGATAAACTAGAATGGAGCTTGGGCGGCATGGTGGCTTAGTAGTTAGCATGTTCTCCTCTCAGCGCTAGGGGTTCCCGGTTGGAATCCCAATCTGGGTGGAGTTTTCATGTTCTCCCCGTGTCCCTGTGGGTTTCCTCCGGGTTCTCCGGTTTCCTCCCACAGTCCAAAAACATTGATCAAGGTCAACGGAATTCTCCAAATTGCCCCATATAGAGTGTGTCTGTGTGAGTAAGTGTGTTTCCAGTGATAGATTGGCGCCCTGTCCTGGGTGCATCTTCCCAGTGGCTGAAACATTCTCCCCTGGATGGACATGGGGAACCCCCCCCGCGACCCTAACATAGGATGAAGCGGAAGATAATGGATGGATGGATGGCCCCATATAGAGTGTGTCTGTGTGAGTGAGTGTGTTTCCAGTGATAGATTGGCGCCCTGTCCTGGGTGTATCTGCCCAGTGCCCAAAACGTTCTCCCCTGGATGGGCATGGGGAACCCCTCTGCAACCCTAGTAGAGTATAAAGCAGAAGATAATGAATGGATGGATAGAATGGAGCTTGTGAACCAGGTCCCCTTGTTCATCACCAGTTTCAGACTTCACAAATGCTTCTCTGAAAAAACCTCCCACAGACATAGTCCAAAATCTTGCAGAAAGCCTCTGAAAAGAGCAGAACAACTTCTAGACGCAGATGAGGGAGCAGTTTAAAATGGGATGTCATGAACGTGCCTGTAGATGTCCAAATATTTTTGATATTTTCAGGCTTAGTGAACGTGTTAGTTTCCCGCTGCACAACTGCTTATGGTGTTTCAATAATAAATCATAGATGCAACATGCTGCTGCCAAAATGCCAAAGAGCGACTACAGGGACATGGAGTTCCTGCAGCTGGGTCAGATCTCCGGATAGCTGTCAGGAACATTCAGCACGATTGCTGACACTGGCAGAAGATGCTGGTTTCATAGTATGACTCTGTACATCACTAAATGAATGCCTGATGACATGAGCAATCATATTGAGCCGCAACCTCAAACAGCATGTCAAACGCAGCACATCAGTCCTTTAGGTCCTGTTCCATCAAGTTCAACAACAAAACAAAAAAAATTATTTGTTGACTATACCAGAATATCACACACCAACATGTGATTATCACTGCAGTACTGGGAATCATCCACCACCTAATAATACCTGCTCTGTGGGAGTCCTGATCATCAGAGAACAGATTAAAGGGGATTAACAAATTATGTAGGGAACCATCCATTCATCCATCCATTATCTTCCACTTTATCCATTTATAGGGTCGTGGGGGGGTTCCCCATGCCCATCTAGGGGAGAACGTTTCGGGCGCTGGGCAGATACACCCAGGACAGGGCGCCAATCATTTGCTGGGCACACTCATTCACTGACTCACACGAACACACTCTATATGGGGCAATTTGGAGAATTGACCTTAATCCATGTTTTTGGACTGTGGGAGGAAACCAGAGAACCCGGAGGAAACCCACGTGGACACGGGGAGAACATGGAAACTCCACCCAGATTGGGATTCGAACCTGGAATCCCTAGCGCTGAGAGGAGAACATGCTAACCACTAAGCCACTGTGCCACCCTCCATCAATATCTACAAAAAAAAATGTCGCTGTGGGGTTCCCCATGCCCATCTAGGGGAGGTTTCGGGCGCTGGGAAGATACACCCAGGACAGGACGCCGATCATTCACACTCATTCACTCACTCACACAGACACACTCTATATGGGGCAATTTGGAGAACTCAGTTGACCTTGATCCATGTTTTTGGACTGTGGGAGAAAATCGGAGAACCCAGAGGAAACCCACGTGGACACGGGGAGAACATGGAAACTCCAACCAGATTGGGATTCGAACCTGGAATCCCTAGCGCTGAGAGGAGAACATGCCAACCACCAAGCCACCGTGCCGAGAAACAGATGGACAAACTATGGAAGTACAAAGTCCATTTATGGTATTTATATGGCATTTTTTATGGCATTTTTATGGCATTTATTCTGTAGAACTATTGTAGTCACAATAGAACCAGGAGAATTCAAGTCCATCACCTGTCTCACATCCAGGCCGTGGGTTTATTTGGACGATATTATTGGAGGAAAGCAAGCTTTCAGGACTGTCCTAGCTCCAGCGCCAGATAAGTTGACGTGGCAAAAGCATTTTGACACTGCAAAGCAGGAGGCTGATATGACAAGACACCTACTCATGTTCTATCAGAGTCGGGCCAAAGTGCCGTCAGTCTCGTCACTGTCCCTCTCCCGTCTCCCGCTTGTCCGGCTCTCCGCTCAGGAGCCTTGCGCAGACGACATGCCAGAAATGAGCCGAACGCTTGCCTACGACCTCCTGGGCCGTTCCGTCCATCTGGTGATGGCAGGAGACGCAAATCGGCCTGACACTCTCGGTCGGAGCTGCCAAAGAGCCGCGTCCCCGTCCCGTTTATTCACACGTCGCAGGAGTCGAAAATGGGGCGTTTTGAAGATCATGGAGCGGACATGTGTCTGCCTGTCTGGACGAGCTGTTTGACTTGTCATTACTGTGTGTGGAGAGCTGCTCACTCAACAGCACTGGCAGCACTTAGCTGGATTAGATGCACACACAGATGGTGAACAGTAGGTAGCCTACATACACACAAACACAGGCATCATGTTGGACGGCTCCGGGTGAGAGAGGACGGATGAACATGCTGTTAGATGTTTGCCTTAGTGCTTTAGAACAAAAAAAAAAAAAAAAACAAAAAAAAAAAAACTTTCGTTGAACATGATACAATATATAGGGGTAAACATATCATTTATATACACAACACAATCTATAATATTCATTCATTATCTTCCACTTTATCCTCCATTAGGGTTGCGGTGGGGTTCCCCATGCCCATCCAGGGGAGAACGTCTCAGGTGCTGGGCAAATAGACCCAGGACGGGGCGCCAATCCATCGCTGGGCACACACTCACTCACACAGACACACTCTATATGGGGCAATTTTTGAGAATTCAATTGAATTGAACCCGGAGGAAACCCACGCAGACACGGGGAGAACATGGAAACTCCACCCAGATGGGGATTCGAACCGGGAATCCCTAGCGCTGAGAGGCGAACGTGCTAACCACTAAGCCACCGTGCCGCCAATCTATAATATTTATACTAATAATTGAGGTATTTCCCAGGGGTGAGCTCTGAGCCCTGTGCAATTCCTATGTGCAAAAATAACATAATATTATACAAACATGATAAAACAGAACCAAATTGTACCAACCTCCATCCATCGACTTCCATTTAGTCCTCTACTAGGGTTGCGGGAAGGGGGGAGGTTCCCCATGCCCATCCAGGGGAGAACGTTTTGGTCACTGGGCAGATACACCCAGGACTGGCTGCTAATCCATCGCTGGGCACACACTAACTCACACAGAAAGACTGTATATGGGGCAATTTGGAGCATGTAGTTTAACTTGACCCATGTTTGTGGACTGTGGGAGGAAACCGGAGAACCTGGAGGAAGCGCATGTGGACACGGGGAGAACATGGAAACTCCACCCATATTTGGATTCCAACTGGAAATCCCTAGAGCTGAGAGGAGAACATGTTAAATGCTAAACCACCATGCTGCTCATTACACCAACATAATTATTCTTATTAAATATAAACAAGGCGGCATGGTGGCTTAGTGGTTAGTATGTCCAATCTGGGTGGAGTTTCCATGTTCTCCCCGTGTCGGCGTGGGTTTCCTCCGAGTTCTCCGGTTTCCTCTCACAGTCCAAAAACATGGATCAAGTCCAAATTGCCCCATATATAGTGTGTCTGTGTGAGTGAGTGTGTGTCCAGTGATAGATTGGCGTCCTGTCCTGGGTCTATCTGCCCAGCACCCGAAACGTTCTCCCCTGGATGGGCATGGGGAACCCCCCGTCCCTAATAGAGGATAAAGCGGGAGATAATGGATGGATGCAATCCCATCAGGAAGAATTAACTCCAGTGTAATGTCTTCCAAAATTTATGTTTTTCAATGTACCTTAACTTCCAGTACTGTCCTTCTCCATTGGGGTGTTGTAAAGCCATGACCAATCAAGAGTCAAAAGTTTGAATACATAAGAGAGACATGAACAGGTTAATTAGCTATGTAAATTAAATTAATATTTCTATATGCTTCCCAGTTTGCAAAGGGATTCAGGAAATGCGTCATACGTACCTACACATTCAGCGTAAACACACTCGGCTCGTCCTGTCCGCGTTCAATGTGTCAGGTCAGGGCTGAGGAACGACTGGGGGACGTGATAACACGGCGGCAAGGACCTTCAGAATACGGACACGTCAAAGAGGTGTGGAATCTTGTCAAAGCTGTGAACATCAGGGTCTTGGCAGGGTGACTTGTTCCCTC
The DNA here is from genome assembly GCA_019802505.1 of Corydoras sp. C115. Classification (NCBI taxonomy): domain Eukaryota; kingdom Metazoa; phylum Chordata; class Actinopteri; order Siluriformes; family Callichthyidae; genus Corydoras; species Corydoras sp. C115. The sequence goes on along the minus strand of JAFMOC010000642.1, from coordinate 99,512 downwards.
TGATAAAAATGTCCCGGTAACGTCAGCAGCTGTGAGACAGAAGTGTCATCTGTGAGTCCTGATTGTACCCGACCTGGTTGAGAAGCGAAGCTGACCTTAGAACAGGTTTAGAGGACATTGTGCGGATGAAAGTATCGAGACACTTGCACATCACACATACTGGGGTTTTACAAGATCCCATTCTGAATTGATGCCTCTATTTATAGCGTCCACGTTAGTGGGAAGCTTTCTACATTATTTTGGAGCGTCTGCGGGAACTTTCGGTCATTTAGCCAGAAAAGGATTTGTGAGGACACCAGTGAGACACTAAGCCAGTCTCTGTTCTAGATCATTCTAAAGGTAGATGATGGGGTTCAGGTCAGAGCTCTGTGTAGGTCACACAAAAAAATATATATATAATAATTTTTTGGACCTTGGACCTTTGGACGGTAGCATGTTCTCCACTCAGCACTAGGGATTCCTGGTTTTAATCCCAATCTGGGTGGAGTTTCCATGTGGGTTTCTTCCAGGTTCCCCGGTTTCCTCCCACAGTCCAAAAACATGGATCATGTTCAATTAAATGCTCCAAATTGCCCCATATAGAGTGTGTTTGTGTGAGTGAGTGTGTGCCCAGCGATAGATTGGAACCCTGTCCTGGGTGTATCTGCCCAGCGCTCAAAATGTTCTCCCCTGGATGGGCATGGGGAACCCCCCCACGACCCTAGTACAGGATAAAGCGGAAGATAATGGATGGATGGATGGATTTTTTGGACCTGAGTGGCATGGTGGCTTAGTCGTTAGCATGTTTTCCTCTCAGCACTAGGGATTCCTGGTTTGAATCCCAGTCTGGGTGGAGTTTCCATGTTCGCCCCGTGTCCGCGTGGATTTCCTCCGGGTTCTCCGGTTTCCTCCACACTCCAAAAACATGGATCAAGGTCAATGGAATTTTCCAAATTGCCCCTATAGAGTCTATGTGAGTGAGTGAGGGTGTGCCCAGCGATAGATTGGTGTCCTGTCCTGGGTGTATCTGCCCAATGCCCAAAACGTTATCCCCTGAATGGGCAAGGGGAACGACCCCGCAACCTAAGTACAGGATAAAGCGGAAGATAATGGATGGATGGATGGATGGATTTTTTGGACCTGAGCGCATGGTGGCTTAGTGGTTAGCATGTTCTCCTCTCAGCATTGGGGATTCCTGGTTTTAATCCCAATCTGGGTGGAGTTTCCATGTTCGCCCCGTGTCCGTGTGGGCTTCCTCCGGGTTCTCCGGTTTCCTCCACACTCCAAAAACATGGATCAAGGTCAATGGAATTTTCCAAATTGCCCCTATAGAGTCTATGTGAGTGAGTGAGGGTGTGTCCAGCGATAGATTGGTGTCCTGTCCTGGGTGTATCTGCCCAGCGCCCGAAACGTTATCCCCTGAATGGGCAAGGGGAACGACCCCGCAACCTAAGTACAGGATAAAGCGGAAGATAATGGATGGATGGATGGATGGATTTTTTTGGACCTGAGTGGCATGGTGGCTTAGTAGTTAGCATGTTTTCCTCTCAGCACTAGGGATTCCTGGTTTGAATCCCAATCTGGGTGGAGTTTCCATGTTCGCCCCGTGTCCGTGTGGGTTTCCTCCGGGTTCTCCGGTTTCCTCCACACAGTCCAAAAACATGGATCAATATCAATGGAATTCTCCAAATTGCCCCATATAGAGTGTGTCTGTGTGAGTGAGTGTGTGTCCAGCAATAGATAAGCACCCTGTCCTGGGTCTATCTGCCCAGCGCCCGAAATGTTCTCCCCTGGATGGGCATGGAGAACCCCCCCCACGACCCTAGTACAGGATAAAGTGGAAGATAATGGGTGGATGGATTTTTTTGGACCTGAAAGCTGAAAGTATACAGCATACATGCATGACTCGTAGCACTGCACGTCAGGCAGTGGGTGAACGTTGCCGAGGAGATTTGGGGATCTCGGGGATTCGAGGCGGCCTTTTTACAGAGCGTACGGCTGTTTTAGTCTGAGGTGCCATGATAGCAGCGTATTGACAAGTGCGACAGAACTTTGATTTAGGCATCAACCCTGAGGCTGGGGCTCATCAGCTGTCAAGAGTGAGCCGAGCTCTGCCGAGTTGATGGCAAGCGCGAACGCTGACGGGAGACGGGGTGGAGGGAGCGAGACGGGAATCATTAAATCATTATACTTCACTCCGCATTCAACTGTACACCAGTCAAACTTGTGTCAACCCCAACATCGGAATGAGCAGTCACATGGTTTTCAGTCAATCGGCGAACGCTTCGGATTCAATTTCATCAAACGCTAAAATGCAGCGGGCCAAAACTTTAAAGCCCTTCGTCCAAGGCAGGGGCGTCGTTAGACCTGGGCTTTGGGGGCTATAGCCCCGGGTGTTTGGTCAGTAGCCCCGCATCAAATGAGAGCAGCTTTCTCTGCAGCCTCTCCTCCAGCAGCGGGACCGAACGATGGAGTCACCGTCAGCTGTTTGTGTTTCTAAGGTCTGTGTGTGTGTGTGTGTGTGTGTGTGTGTTTGAGGGACATTTTTTTTTCGCCAGTATCGCCAGTCAAGTTACCGTAATAACTGTATGTTGGCTGTAAAGAGCAGCTTCTCAGCTTTCAGAAACCGTCAGAATTTTTTCTCAAGGTGCAAACCGTCGCAGAGTTACGGTATTTCAAATCAAAACCTTAAAACTGTCTCATCTGCGACTCGTAAAACAGATTCATGCTTTTCTGCCGAAGCTCAGGTTCCTTTCTTCAAACATTTTCAGCCAAAACCATCATTTATTAGAACTGAATGTGCTCTCCACTGCTGACAGACATCTTTAATTCATTCATTCATTATCTCCCGCTTTATGCTCCATTAGGGTCGCGGTGGGGTTCCCCATGCCCATCCAGGGGAGAACGCCCCGGGCGGCGGGCAGATACACCCAGGACAGGGCGCCAATCTATCGCTGGGCACACACTCACTCACACAGGCACACTCTATATGGGGCAATTTTGAGAATTCAATTGACTTGATCCATGTTTTTGGACTGTGGGAGGAAACCGGAGAACCCGGAGGAAACCCACGCAGACACGGGGAGAACATGGAAACTCCACCCAGATGGGGATTCGAACCGGGAATCCCTAGTGCTGAGAGGAGAACGTGCTAACCACTACGCCACCATGCCGCCGACATCTTTAATATGTTCTTTAATTTTATTCGATATAACTAATAAATGGCGGCACGGTGGCTTAGTGGTTAGCATGTTCTCCTCTCAGCACTAGGGATTCCCGGATCGAATCCCAATCTGGGTGGAGCTTCCATGTTCTCCCCGTGTCCGTGTGGGTTTCCTCCGGGTTCTCCGGTTTCCTCCCACAGTCCAAAAACATGGATCAAGTCAATTGAATTCTCAAAATTGCCCCATATAGAGTGTGTGTGTGTGAGTGAGTGTGTGTCCAGTGATAGATTCGTGTCCTGTCCTGGGTGTATCTGCCCAGTGCCCGAAACGTTCTCCCCTGGATGGGCATGGGGAACCCTCCCCCCGCGACCCTAATAGAGGATAAAGCGGAAGATAATGAATGAATGAATAACTAATAAATGGCGGCACGGTGGCTTAGTGGTTAGCATGTTCTTCTCTCAGCACTAGGGATTCCCGGTTCGAATCCCCATCTGGGTGGAGTTTCCATGTTCTCCCCGTGTCCCCGTGGGTTTCCTCCCACAGTCCAAAAACATGGATCAAGTCAACTGAGTTCTCCAAATTGCCCCATATAGAGTGTGTCTGTGTGAGTGAGTGTGTGCCCAGTGATAGATTGGCGCCCTGTCCTGGGTGTATCTGCCCAGCACCTGAAACGTTCTCCCCTGGATGGGCATGGGAACCCCCCCCCCCCCCACAACCCTAATATAGAATAAAATGGAGAAGATAATGGATGGATAACTAATAAATGTTCAAACAATATTAACATAACAGTTTGAAAAATGGAGAAATACACTCATGAAAGGACAGAGGGGGAATAAGGGATCTGGGCTAAAGCCCCTGACGTTTCTAAACCCTAAAAACACCCCTGGTCCAAGGTTTCGAAAGGTTTAGAGCTCGAGCCGCTCTGGAGCGAACAAAGAGCAGAAAGGACCACACAACGTTCATTCAGCCACCGCTTTCCTGCCTTTAGAGCGCGAGAGAATGGAAACATCATTAGTACACATGGTTTCTGTTCTGATGTCATAGTTATTTTCTCAGACGCAGGGTTGTACATCCGTCTCTTTCTGCAGGAAATCTTTGTATTTTTTGTTTTTTTTGAAATGTCACCATGCCATTTGTTTGTTGGTAACAGAGCAACACTGCACAACTGAACGACGACTGACGAAGACAAAAACATCTGCGTCAGCGCTTTCTCACTTCCACCACACAGCCACACCCCCCCGTCGAGGCCAAATGAACTGATGTTTTTACCATATGAAGGTATGTGAGCTGCTCACCATCAGATCCATGTGTTCTTTATAAAAGTCGCATTCTCAAAAATACGAAATAATTCCAAAATATGCAGACAACACCATGAACTAAAACCTTAAATATTTTAAGGGGCATTCTGTCCAGTGTATCTTCAATCGCACTGTACAGCAGCTAGGGGTTCCCGGTTCGAATCCCCATTTGGGTGGAGTTTCCATGTTCTCCCCGTGTGCCCGTGGGTTTCCTCCGGGTTCTCCGGTTTCCTCCCACAGTCCAAAAACATGGATCAAGTCAACTGAATTCTCCAAATTGGCCCATATAGAGTGTGTCTGTGTGTGTAAGTGTGTGTGTTTCCGGTGATAGATGGGCGCCCTGTCCTGGGTGTGTCTGCCCAGCGCCCGAGACGTTCTCCCCTGGATGGGGCATGGGGTATCTTCTATTGCACTGTAAAGCAGCAAAGTTTTTGTTAGTCATCCTCTAATGCTTAATTAGTGCGCACATGATGCAGTTGGGTGGCACGGTGGCTTAGTGCTCGGGGGGGGGGGGTTCCCCATGTCCATCCAGGGAAGAACGTTTCGGGCACTGGGCAGATACACCCAGGACAGGATGCCAATCTATCACTGGGCACACACTCACTCATACAGACACTCAATTACACAATTATATGGGGCAATTTGGAGAACTCAATTGACTTGCTCCATGTTTTTGGACTGTGGGAGGAAACCCACGCGGACACGGGGAGAACATGGAAACTCCACCCAGATGGGGATTCGAACCGGGAATCCCTAGCGCTGAGAGGAGAACATACTAAACACTAAGCCAGCGGAGGTGCAACTAATACAGTTGTGTTTCATTTCCTAAAGTCATGTCCTCCATCACATTCTATTTCTATAGAAAAGTAGGAAAGCAGAGAATTACAATAGCAGAAGGTAAAAAAAAGGAGTTCTCCAACCTACAGCAGCGTGGAGGGGGGACTTTGACAGACACGTCTCACACAGGCCTGACAGCTCTGTCAATAGCCCCAGGATGGCACGCTTGATTGACAGCAAGCAGGTGGTGGCTGAATGGAGTTGTCAGGCCAGTTGTCAATCAGCAGCTCTGCCATGGAAACAGGGGAGGCAGCGCAGCTGTCCAAGGTGATCTGTTGTTTTTCAAGGTAAAAGCATGCATACATATGCACTGTCATATAACAAAAACCTGGTTCTGGGGGAGAGGCAGAACAGGTGCGCGTGTCTTCTGTTCAATGCTCTGCCTGCTTCTCACACGGAACAAAACCATCACTGAAACAGAAAGAAAGAGCAGAAGATTGTTGTAAAGGTTCTACCTGCCAGGGTCAGATTCCCGGCATTTTGGGGACAAAGACACATGGACATCCTTCATATTTCAAGATCTGGGCGATGAGCCTTTGTACACTCCGCTCTTCCAACCTTTGTGTCCTGTTCCAATGCTTCATTCATCGTTAGTGTCTGATCTCGCAAATACTTTCCATAGTCACACGCCACGGTTCTGTAAAAGGTCCCAAAGTGGAGCAACTCAAAGTATAGCTCATTATTTAAAAACGGGAAAGGCTGAAGCAAGCAAGATGTCCAGTCTCTATTCATTCATTCATTCATCTCCCGCTTTATCCTCTATTAGGGTCGTGGTGGGGTTCCCCATGCCCATCCAGGGGAGAACGTCTCGGGCGCTGGGCAGATAGACCCAGGACAGGGCGCCAATCCATCGCTGGGCCCACACTCACTCACACAGACACACTCTATATGGGGCAATTTGGAGAATTCAATTGACTTGATCCATGTTTTTGGACTGTGAGAGGAAACCGGAGAACCCGGAGGAAACCCACGCAGACACGGGGAGAACATGGAAACTCCACCCAGATGAGGATTCGAACCGGGAATCTCTAGCGCTGAGAGGCGAACGTGCCAACCACTAAGCCACCGTGCCTTCCAAGTCTTTATTATTCTCTATTATTTTTGGTCATATTTAAACAATTTTGGTAGCTCGGTGGTTAGGGTGTTGGGCTATCAGTCTGAAGGTTGTGGGTTCCACAACCCAGGTCCACTGAATTTACCAATGTGGGTCCTTGAGCAAGACCCTTAACCTTCATTGCTTTAGGGTGCGGCATCAACCCTTTGTTCTGACCCCAACCGTGGGGTTGGGATACTTGAAAGATTTAAATACTTTAGATAAAAGCATCTGCTAAATGAAATGTAAATATAATGTAAATTTAGCTAAAATGTCTCAGGCTCAAATTCCGGGTTCTCCGGTTTCCTCCCACAGTCCAAAAACATGGATCAAGTCAATTGAGTTCTCCAAATTGCCCCATATAGAGTGTGTATGTGTGCGTGAGTGTGTGACCAGCGATAGATTGGCGCCCTGTCCTGGGTGTATCTGCCCAGCACCCCAAACGTCCTCCCCTGGATGGGCATGGGGAACCCCCCCACCCCCGCTACCCTAATAGAGGATAAAACAGAAGATAATGAATGAATGATGAATGTCTCAGGCATAGGGCGGCACGGTGGCTTAGTGGTTTAGCACGTTCGCCTCTCAGCGTTAGGGATTCCTGGTTCGAATCCCAATCTGGGTGGAGTTTCCATGTTCTCCCCGTGTCCGTGTGGGTTTCCTCAGGGTTCTCCGGTTTCCTCCCACAGTCCAAAACCATGGATCAAGTCAATTGAGTTCCCCAAATTTCCCCATATAGAGTGTGTTTGTGTGAGTGAGTGTGTGTCCACTGATAGATTGGCGTCCTGTCCTGGGTGTATCTGCCCAGAGCCCGAAACATTCTCCCCTGGATGGGCATGGGGAACCTTGTACCACGACCCTTGTATAGGATAAAGCGGTAGATAATGGATGGATGGATGTCTCAGGCATGAAGGATGCCTCCGATCGCTTTGCAGTGACGGGGTTATGAGCATTACCAAATGAGAGGTGATACCACGATGGACATACCTTTCATGCTGCCTTTGCACTGCCGGTTACAGCTGTGAACAAACCTCAAACAAACCCCTGACAGTAACCTGCACAACCTATTGAAGACGTTCTAGAACTGGGAAATACCACAGGTGTCTACATACTTTTCATTCATCCATTATCTTCCGCTTTATCCTATATTAGGGTCGCAGGGTGGTTCCCCATGCCCATCCAGGGGAGGACGTTTCGGGGGCTGGGCAGATACACCCAGGACAGGGCGCCAATCTATCGCTGGGCACACACTCACTCACACAGACACAATCTATATGGGGCAATTTGAAGACAGGGCAGTCTACATACTTTTTGTTGCATAATGTAAATGTCTGCATGACGTACAGACGTTCTAATATAAGAACGTATAAAACGACTGACTAACGTCATATATATTTGCATGTGCTTTTATTCAGCCTCATATCTCAGTGGTGAAATGATTATTTCCCATAATCCTGCTTTAAACATACTGCTCTGCTGAGGACACAAAGCATATCAATCATGAAAAAAAATAATAATGATAATTTCGGAACCGGTGTAGAGTTGATCTTCATCGAGACACGTGAATTCACTGTGACTAATGAGACTGACTACCCGTGTGATGAATGCATGTGGAAACTCACCATTAGATGATATGCACTTCACTAATTAACATCTAATTTCCTTTAATGGCTAGTATACAACGTTCCAATTAGCCACATTAGATGATAGACGCTAAAATGTCTGCTGCAGTTCAGGAGGTAGAACATGAGGCATTTAGCATTATTTCGAAGCGAGCCATCAGTCTCGGAGGCGTAATGCAGGGAACGGCATCATCGCAGTGGTATGTGGACACAGTGCTCACAGGAGAGGGAGAGGATCATTAGGGTAATCGTCATCGCTTTGGCAGCTTCATCTGAACGTGGCCTTGGAGGCTGCAGGGGAAGAGTGATTAAAACAAAGTGGTCCTAATGTGCTACAAGACTGAGATACGCTCAGAAGTATGTGGGCATCGGACCACTAGACCAGGCCGAGCTTAACGAAGCTCCCATTCCGAACCACACGACGTCACCCCGCAACCCCTCCAGCAGCTATGACCGCCTCGTTCCTGGCTGCCCACAAGATTCTGCACTGGGGATTTGTGATCGTTCGTTTAAAAAGTACCCTAAGGTTCTAAACAAGACAGTTATATAATGCAAAAAATAAATCTTACAAGTCAGAAAATCTGAAAAGGCAGGCAACAAATTCTGTTTTGGACTTCTAAGTAAGATTAATAATGTAGTTTTTAGAATTTTGTTTCGTATTTGAAGAAAGCTGAAGATAAATTTACTCACTATTTTGGCAGACAGCGATGGATTGGCGTCCTGTCCTGGGTCTATCTGCCCAGCGCCCGAGACGTTCTCCCCTGGATGGGCATGGGGAACTCCATCCATCCATCCATCCTCTATCACTTATCCAGGTCTGGGTCCGAGCAGCAACCTAAGCAAAGAGGCCAGATGTCCCCATCCCCATCACCTCATCCATCTCCTCAGGAGGCAAATCGAGGCGTTCCCAGACCAACCGTGAGACATAATCTCTACATTTGTTCTTGCTTTCTGTTTCCATCCATCCATTATCTTCCGCTTTATCCTCTACTAGGGTCGTGTGTGTGTGGGGGGGGGGGTTCCCCATGACCATCCAGGGGAGAACGTTTTGGGCGCTGGGCAGACACACCCAGGACAGGACACCAATCTATTACTGGGCACACACTCACTCACACAGACACACTCTATGGGGCAATTTGGAGAACTCAATTGACTTGATCCATGTTTTTGGACTGTGGGAGGAAACCGGAGAACCCGGAGGAAACCCACGTGGACACGGGGAGAACATGGAAACTTCACCCAGATGGGGATTCGAACCGGGAATCCCTAGAGCTGAGAGGAGAACATGCTAACCACTAAGCCACCGTGCCACCATTATTTGCGTTTATTTTTCTTATTTTTTTTCATTTGTTTTTTTGCAACATACAGCCACTTCAAATTTATACCACAGGTAACCTCGTGCCCACCGGCATTTTGGAATAAGAGGCACAAAATATGGACAAAAGTATTAGGACACCTTCAGGAGCTGATCCTTGCTTTACAGCCATAACAACAGCTCCCACACTTCTGAAAAATCAACCCAAAGGGTTTTTTTACGGCCTGTGGAGAAGAAAGATTTAAAAAATGAATTGGCGGCACGGTGGCTTAGTGGTTAGCATGTTCTCCTCTCAGCACTAGGGATTCCCGGTTCGAATCCACATCTGGGTGGAGTTTCCATGTTCTCCCCGTGTCTGCATGGGTTTCCTCCGGGTTCTCCGGTTTCCTCCCACAGTCCAAAAACATGGATTAAGTCAATTGAATTCTCAAAAAAAATTAAATAAAAATAAAATTGCCCCATATAGAGTGTGTGTGTGAGTGTGTGCCCAGCGATGGATTGGTGCCCTGTCCTGGGTGTATCTGCCCAGCGCCTGAGATGTTCTCCCTTGGATGGGCATGGGGAACCCCCCCGTGACCCTAATATAGAATAAAGCAGAAGATAATGGTTGGATGATCTTCGGTTTTACTTCAGCATCAACCTTCTGGATGATATTCCAGTATTTTAACTAATGGTTGAATCTGTTGGTGGCACGGTGGCTTAGTGATTAGCATGTTCTCCTTTCAGCACTAGGGATTCCCGGTTCGAATCCCAATCTGGGTGGAGTTTCCATGTTCTCCCCGTGTCTGTGTGGGTTTCCTCCGGGTTCTCCGGTTTCCTCCCACAGTCCAAAAACATGGATCAAGTCAATTGAATTCTCCAAAAAAAAAAAAAAAAAAAAAAAATTATATATAGAGTGTGTCCCATATAGAGTGTGTCTGTGTGAGTGAGTGTGTGCCCAGCGATGGATTGGCACCCTGTCCTGGGTCTATCTGCCCAGCGCCTGAGACGTTCTCCCCTGGATGGGAATGGGGAACCCCATCGCGACCCTAATAGAGGATAAAGCGGGAGATAATGAATGAATGAATGAATTGATTCTGACATTTGTTACAGGACATACTGGTTTATTCCGCATTATCAGGTTCCTGCATGCGGCCTGTGGAACTCGGTCCAGTTGCTGACACAGGTCCTGTCCAAGCCTTAAAGTCAATGAGCTGATGGATAACTGCAACCCAACGATCCCACCAATACAGGAGGAAAACAGGGAGATTGATAACAGCATGGCTCTTCATTTGCTCAATATTCATCCAAACCTTCCATCAAATCACCTGTATAGATCCTGAGGCTTAACGGCTCGTCCTCACTGCCGACGCCACAGCCAAACGGAGCGGCAGAACCTTCTGTGATGGATGGAGACGCTGGCGGCATCTTGTGAGTAACACATCAGAGGGTCACACGAAAGGAAATTATAAATGGACAGCTTTTGGTTTAAGGATTACGCCCTGAGAGCGGCACGGTGGCTTAGTGGTTAGCACGTTCTCCTCTCAGCACTAGGGATTCCCGGTTCGAATCCCCATCTGGGTGGAGTCTCCATGTTCTCCCGTGTCCGCGTGGGTTTCCTCCGGGTTTTCCGGTTTCCTCCCACAGTCCAAAAACATGAATCAAGTCAATTGAGTTCTGCAAATTGCCTCATATAGAGTGTGTGTGTGTGTGTGTGTGTGTGTGAGTGAGTGTGTGCACAGTGATGGATTGGCGTCCTGTCCTGGGTGTATCTGCCCAGCGCCCGAGACGTTCTCCCCTGGATGGGCATGGGGAACCCCCCCCGTGTCCCTAATATAGAATAAAGCAGAAGATACTGGATGGATGATCTTCAGTTTTACTTCAGCATCAACCTTCTGGATGATATTCCAGTATTTTGACTAATGGTTGAATCTGTTGGGCGGCACGGTGGCTTAGTGGTTAGCATGTTCTCCTCTCAGCGCTAGGGATTCCCGGTTCGAATCCCCATCTGGGTGGAGTTTCCATGTTCTCCCCGTATCCATGTGGGTTTCCTCCGGGTTCTCCGGTTTCCTCCCACAGTCTAAAAACATGGCTCAAGGTCAATTGAATTCTCCAAATTGCCCCATATATAGTGTGTCTGTGTGAGTGAGTGCGTGTCCAGTGATAGATTGGCGTCCTGTCCTGGGTGTATCTGCCCAGCGCCCGAAACGTTCTCCCCTGGATGGGCATGGAGAACCCCCCCCCCGTGACCCTTGAGGATAAAGCGGAAGATAATGGCACATTAAGCAGGTTTGTATGTTCTCCCCGTGTTTATGATCGTTTTCTCCCCCAGCTCTAGAGATTCCCGGTTGGAATCCCCATCTGGGTGGAGTTTCCATGTTCTCCCCGTGGGTCTCCTCCGGGTTTCCTCCCAGTCCAAAAACATGGCTCAAGGTCAATTGAATGCTCCAAATAGCCCCATATAAAGTGTGTGTGAGTGAGTGTGTGCCCAGTGATAGATCGGCGTCCTGTCCTGGGTGTATCTGCCCAGCGCCCCAAATGTTCTCCCCTGGATGGGCATGGGGAACCCCCCCCCCCCCCCCCCCCCCCCAACGACCCCAGTAGAGTATAAAACAGAAGATAATGGATGGATGGATGACCTGCTGATGGACTCTATAGTCTCTCTGCTGAGAACACACTTCAGCACATTAAGCAGATTTGTATGTTCTCCCCGTGTTCATGATGGTTTCCTCCCCCAGTCCAAATTGTCTTAATAGACACATTTCGATGCTAAATTACACTGAGGTGTAAATGTCAAAGGCTCGTTTAGCTCGGTCTTGATCTGGAGACATGTTCAGGGCGTTTCCTCGCCTTTCACGTTCTAGCTCCACCACGACTCTCAGGATTAATGGCTACGAATATAAATTAACTCCAAATTAAAGTTAATTAATTAAAATTAAAGCAAATGTGTGAGTGTAATATGTTACCATAATGTATATAAACATCGCTGGTTCTGCTTTTTCTGCGTTCGTTTATATAAGCACAACATGTTTGAGCTTCGCGCCCTCTGCTGGCTGCTGCTGTAACTGCGCAACACAAACACAAGCACTTTTTAAAAAAAATCAGAAAACCCTAAAATATTTTAACTTATTCAAATGTAATTTATTCTTTCATTTGGTTTATACTTGTATTCAGTCAGAAAAACTGATTTACATTCAGAGATAAGAAGTCGGGATAACAGACGGTTTATAAAGGCTGAAGACAAAACTGCTTTTTACTCTAGAAAACACCCTAAAGTCATTTACCATCAAAGCAGCGAGTTAATTACGAACACGTTAAAAAAATACCCTCATTAAAGAAAAGCCTCATGTGGCATGGAGCCATAAACCCGCCAACATGGCATTCGAATGTTTGAAATCAGCCATTTTCACCGTCGTCATGGAAACGGACATTTTTACTCATTAAAACTGGTTTAGTTATGTCGCCAAATGATTATTAAATGCATAATACTGCTGGAACTAAATCATTTTAAATGATAGTAAACTAACATCATGAGTGGAGTCACCGTCTGATGGGCAGGCGCCTAAACCATGTCAATTTCGACATTTAGAAAATCGACTTACTTTGTGTTAATGTCTAACATTCGAATGTTTCACCCTCATGAGATTTAGAGAACAACCCAAAGTGGATAAATCAAAAGAAAAATTAAAATAAACAGAAAGACAGACATAACTGCTTGAGGATGGGTCCCCTGCAAGACCCCTGCAGGTCCTCAGCTGCAGCATCACACGACATCAAGAGTCAGCGTTTTAGAGAAAGCAAAGAAATGAAGATTATTTTTTTCAGGCCAATAGTTATCAATCAATCCTCTGAGAAAATGCTGTTTTAGAGATGAGTTTTTTTAAGTTTAGAGACTGTTCCTAGATAGGACAGATGGGCAACCTGCAAACCCCTTTAAATACACTACATGGACAAAAGCATATAAACACAGATCTAAAATCAGGTACAACTACCACAGGTGAGTAGTATGAAGCATGGACATAGACCATGGATTTTAAACAGCTGTATGCGGCCAACCTTGTAGAAAGTGTTTGGGGAAGGCCTCTTCAGTTCTTAAAGCAACGTCCTTAAAGACATGCTTAGCTGAGTTTGATGTGGCTCCCACAGCTCTGAGCTCAGCCCCATCTTGGGGCTTTCAAGTCCAACTCACAGACATGCTCCAAAACCTCGTAGGAAGCTGTTAAAGTGGCACCAATTTGAAGGCGTCCAAATACTTTTGTCCACGTAATGCCTTGTGATTATAACCATGACGATGTCCGTTTTCCAAAACGTAAAATGTCTTCTGATTTTAAACATTCGGAATGCTTATGCTAACCCTGTCTTGAATAGAAACAGTGCAGTGCCTACGCAGTGGGATAGAAACGTTTAGAGAAGAGCTCCCTCTGGTGGTCAGATCATCTTCGGACAGAGGGAGGTGAAGGTTTTCAGAGAACACGGCGGTAATTGGACGACGCGGCTGACACAGAATCTACAGGAGAGTGTGTGATGACCGGCTGGTGTCACTGAACCGTCTGAAAGTGAAATGAAAAGCTCAGACGAAGGAAACCGTGCCACACGGTCACTTCTGCTGCTGCCGGGCAGCTTTAAACTTCGACACCCTCTTGGGCGGCTCCGGGGACGCTTCCAACCCCACCTCCTCCTGTTTCCTTTCGAGGATCGTGGGCAGAGCGGGAGGGGCGATAGTCAGGTGGGGGATCTGGGAGGGCAGCGGGTCTTTCTCGATCACAGTACCTGAAAAAGCCTGACAAGACAAAAAGTGACATCAATTCATCCATCCATTATCTTCCACTTTATCCTATATCAGTGATTCTCAATTATATTCTGTTAAGCCCCCCCTAGGAAGAAGAAAACTTTTTGCGCCCCCCCGTACATGACAAAATGGGGTGAAAAAGTATTTTTACACGCCCACTGTAGTATGATTTATCTATAAATTTGTTATAAGTACCCCTCTTTTATAACAATGTCTCCTTATTAACAATAAAGAAAACAAAAAAAGAAAGAAATGTAGATCAACTTAGAACAAAGAATCAGTTTATTAACTTTATTTTTTAGTTTGTAACAGAAACGAATGAAATCCTTATTTAAACTGGAAACATTTTTGAACTGTTTGAAAAATTGAAAAAATAAATTAAATAAAATCAATAAATAATAATAAATTCAGCGGCATGTTGGCTTAGTGGTTAGCACGTTCACCTCTCAGCACTAGGGATTCCCGGTTCGAATCCCCATCTGGGTGGAGTTTCCATGTTCTCCACGTGTCTGCGTGGGTTTCCTCCGGGTTCTCCGGTTTCCTCCCACAGTCCAAAAACATGGATCAAGTCAATTGAATTCTCAAAATTGCCCCATATAGTGTGTTTGTGTGAGTGAGTGTGTGCCCAGTGATGGATTGGTGCCCTGTCCTGGGTGTATCTGCCCAGCGCCCGAGACGTTCTTCCCTGGATGGGCATGGGGAACCCCACCGCGACCCTTGGGGGGGGGGGGGGGGGGTTCCCCATGCCCATCCAGGGGAAAACGTTTCGGGCGCTGGGCAGATATACCCAGGACAGGACGCCAATCTATCGCTGGACAGACATCAATTTAGAGCTCCATATATCATTACAGCCGCCTCCAGCCTCACGGCCGGTCAGGGTGGGATGAGTTCGTGATGCCCAAGGAGAACATGCAAACAAATTCTAACCCTCATCAACATAAAGCTCACACTTTTAAATGCATGTCCACCGGAGGGCGCAATGATGACTGACTAATAGGCTTTTTTGGTACCTCGAAGCGTCCGTTGGGGTACAGGCTTATGGGACTGTCCTCTTCGGTGACGCCATCACTGGTATCACTGTGGGTGGCGTCGTCATGGCTGAGCGAGCGGCTCCCGAAGGCGCGGCGCTCCTCGAAATCGGCGGTGCTGCTCTCGCTGGTGTCGCTGCACACGCTGTTCTCCCGGCTGCGGGACTTCAGGATGGACTTCCTCGGTACGGGTTCTCCATTTCTCACGTCCACGAATAACCTGGGAGGACATGCAGAACGGGTTTGATTATCGTAACTGTACGACCTGAACATGAACCATCGGAACAAAGGAACGTTTGCATTTCTCACGCAGGTTAGAACAGAACAGTGAGCCGCAGCACACGCTTTAGGAATCATAACTATGACATCACACTTTTAACTTCAACAGGTTCTTTACTGGGCGGCACGGTGGCTTAGTGTTTAGCATGTTCTCCTCTCAGCGCTAGGGATTCCCGGTTCGAATCCCAATCTGGGTGGAGTTTCCATGTTCTCGTGTCCGTGTGGGTTTCCTCCGGGTTCTCCAGTTTCCTCCCACAGTACAAACACATGGATCAAGGTCAGTTAAATTCTCCAAATTGCCCCATATAGAGTGTGTGTGTGAGTGAGTGTGTGCCCAGCGATGGATTGGCGCCCTGTCCTGGGTGTATCTGCCCAGCGCCTGAGATGTTCTCCCCTAGATGGGCATGGGGAACCCCCCTGCGATCCTAATAAAGGATAAAGCGGAAGATGATGGATGGATGGATGTTCTTCACTGGACGGCACGGTGGCTTAGTGGTTGCCATGTTCTCCTCTCAGCACTAGGGATTCCAGGTTCGAATCCCAATCTGGGTGGAGTTTCCATGTTCTCCCCGTGTCCACCTGGGTTTCCACCGGGTTCTCCGGTTTCCTCCCGCAGTCCAAAAACATGGATCAAGTCAACTGAGTTTTCCAAATTGCCCCATATAGAGTGTGTTTGTGTGTGTGTGAGAGTGTGTCCAGTGATAGATTAGCACCCTTTCCTGGGTGCATCTGCCCAGCGCCTGAGATGTTCTCCCCTGGAAGGGGATGGGGAACCCCCCCCACGACCCTAATAGAGGATGGATGTTCTTTTGACTACTCAGAAATTATTTTTCCAAATGCATGGGCAGACTTTAAACGTTAGGATTTGGATTTTACAATATACAATCACAGTTCACAATTCACTGTTTAAAAGTTTCATGTTTTAAAATGATTTGGCAGCACTTTATGGAAGGCTCACTACTTAGTCGATAGAACTCGGGGCTAAAACCTTTCTGTGAGAAACTTAAGCTGGTTACAATAAAATGAAACACTATATAATTTCCATAGACCTAAACATCACACACTGCAGCTTTAACGCCGCTCTGTGTTGGAAGTCTACCTGTAGAGATCAGCAGGAGTCGTGATCTTGTGATGCTCGTGGAGCCCGTTGCTTTGGCCGTTCTTCTTTTTGCGCTTGGCTTGCTCCTTCTTCTCTTTTCTCTCACTGAACTTTAAAGTAGTGTTCTTCCCCGTGTTAATTCGCACCTGCATTCCAAAAAACCACACGATGGATCGTTATTAAAGATTTATTAGCTAAAAATGTAGACATATATAAATAAAATAATAATGATTTCAACTAGGGGTCAGCACAGAGGCTTGGTGGTTAGCACGTTCGCCTCTCAGTACTAGGGATTCCCGGTTCGAATCCCCATCTGGGTGGAGTTTCCATGTTCTCCCCGTGTCCGCTTGGGTTTCCTCCGGGTTTCCGGTTTCCTCCCACAGTCCAGAAATATAGATCAAATCAATTGAGTTCTCCAAATTGCCCCATATATACTGTGTGTGTGAGTGAGTGTGTGCCCAGCGATAGATTGGTGTCCTGTCCTGGGTGTATCTGCCCAGCGCCCGAAACGTTCTCCTATGATTGGTCATGGGGAACCCCCCCGCGACCCTAATATAGGATAAAGTGGAAGATAATGGATGGATTTTAACTAGGGGGCTTCACAGTGGCGTGGCATGTTCTCCTCTCAGCGCCTCCCCTCCTCTCAGGTTCGAATCCCCATCTGGGTGGAGTTTCCATGTTCTCCCCGTGTCCGCGTGGGTTTCCTCCGGGTTCTCCGGTTTCCTCCCACAGTCCAAAAACATGGATCGAGTTAATTGAATTCTCCAAATTGCCCCATATAGTGTGTCTGTGTGAGTGAGTGTGTGCCCAGTGATGGATTGGCGTCCTGTCCTGGGTGTATCTGCCCAGCACCCGAAACGTTCTCCCCTGGATGGGCATGGGGAACCCCCCCCCCCCCCGCGACCCTAATAGGGAATAAAGCGGAAGATAATGGTTGGATGGATTTAAACTAACTGTTATGAGATTTATAACTTCAGTAATAAGGATCTGAATGTGCTGAAATTGTATTTCTTACTTTTTTGGGTTCTACTGTGTGACTGAAGTAGATCGTAGGTAATCCATGGTCTTCCACCTCAGTGTTCTTCTCCGGTTCCTCTTCATTAAGGTTGGATTTAATGCCATTAACCAGTCCATTATAAGTACTCAGATCAGGCTCCTCGTGTCGGTCATGACCGTTAACCTGGACGGGGGCAGTAGGATTTGGCTCTTTCTCTTCCTCTGAGGAGGAGGAGGAGGATGTTGTGTCCTCGCCATTGACATCATTGCTGTTCATTCTGTCACAGAGGAAATGACTGCTTAATGCTTATAGACGCTATACACTGTAAACACTTACATTTACTGAAAAACACACTTTAAATTTATAACCAATTTATCATAACCACCTTACAGCTCACACTAGTAACTGGCCACCTGCACTGTACCCTCACGGGATATAAGGTTTATCACCCTATAAATTATTTAATTGCCTTTTTATTCATTCATTCATTATCTTCCTCAATTGACTTGATCCATGTTTTTGGACTGTGGGAGGAAACCGGAGAACCCGGAGGAAACCCACGCAGACACGGGGAGAACATGGAAACTCCACCCAGATGGGGATTCGAACTGGAGAACATGGTAATTGTCTTTTTATATTTAACATGGCTTAGTGGTTTGCATGTTCTCCTCTCAGCGCTAGGGATTCCCGAATTCGAATCCCCATCTGGGTGGAGTTTCCATGTTCTCCCCGTGTCCGTGTGGGTTTCCTCCGGGTTCTCCGGTTTCCTCACAGTCCAAAAACATGGATCAAGTCAATTGAATTCTCCAAATTGCCCCATATAGAGTGTGTCTGTGTGAGTGAGTGTGTGCCCAGCGATAGATTGGCGTCCTGTTCTGGGTGTATCTGCCCAGCGCCCAAAACGTTCTCCCCTGCATGGGCATGGGGAACCCCACCGCGACCCTAATATAGGATAAAGCGGCAGATAATGAATGAATATGTTTAACATAATTTTGGATTGCAAAATTACTTTGAAGGCGGCACGGTGGCTTAGTGGTTAGCATGTTCTCCTCTCAGCACTAGGGATTCCCGGTTCAAATCCCCATCTGGGTGGAGTTCCATGTTCTTCCCGTGTCCGCGTGGGTTTCCTCCGTGTTCCTCCCACAGTCCAAAAACATGGATCAAGTCAATTGAATTCTCCAAATTGCCCCATATAGAGTGTGTTTGTGTGAGTGAGTGTGTGCCCAGCGATGGATTGGCACCCTGTCCTGGGTCTATCTGCCCAGCGCCCAAAACTTTCTCCCCTGCATGGGCATGGGGGAACCCCCCCCATGACCCTAATATAGGATAAAGCGGAAGATAATGGACGGATGTGCACTTTGTTATGTTGTGTAGTTTACAGTCCTTTGTTGCACCTTTGATCCTGGAGAAACCTTGTTTCCTTTCACGGTGTTCTGTACAAGGTTCAATTGACAATAAAACCCACTTGAGACAAAGTACACGAGTCCAGGCTTCTTCCCGATGTAAATAAAACCTGCTCAGGTCACAATCAGACGAACCAGGGTTACCTGTATCGGTCATCTTGCTCCTCCTCCAGACGCTCCAACTCATCCAGTCGAGCCCACAGCTCCTCCTCAGAGAGTATTCCCTTATTGCTTCCATCTTCCTCTTCTTCCTCCTCCTCCTCCTCCTCTTCATCCAGCTGCACCATATACTCCTCCCTGGGTTTGGAATTGGGTTTGTGCGCGACTCTGTATCTACCTGATAATCAACATGATGCAGACGCCGTCTGAATAAACTGTGACAAACATGAACATGTACCATAGGCTTTCATCGATGCAAACAAAGAAAGTTGGGAGATGTTGGCTGATGTGTCATCTCAGTTTTATCTCATCTCATCCCAAAGGTCTTCCCCAACCGAGCTGGAGTGGAAGATCTACTTGTGCATGCTCCTGATTTCATTATATTTAGTCATTCAGCAGATGCTTTTATCCAAAGCGACTTACAAATGAGAACGCCACAAGTCAGAAGTTATGCAGAAAACCAACTACACTGTA
>JAFMOC010000642.1:0-75000 GCA_019802505.1 Corydoras sp. C115 | reverse complement strand
ACGTTTAAATACATATTTTAACTGTTTTAGGTGCAAACATGTCGGAGGTGTTAGTTTTACTGTAAAAAACACACATTAAACATGTGCATTAAGCTCTTATTAAGTGTGAATCTGCCCGGAAATAATACATCCACACCCCCCCCCCCCCCCCCCCCCCCCCCCCCGCGCGGTGGGACGTGAAACCGTGCGGAATAGCGTTACCTTCCGATGTCCAGCTCTTAACCTCGCCACGCCGTCGGCCAGATAACAGCTGGACTCCACGTTTTCGGCCATGCTGCACGCGCTAATCCTCTAACAACACGCACGGAAGCGGCTCCCGCAGAGCCGCCGCTCGGGGCTTTGAAGTCCTATAGAAATGTTTATGAATGGCGTTGGAGGCGTTGCTTCTTGCGGGCCGAATTTTAGTCATCAAACAAGCAGAAGTAGCGCTCCGTCTCGATAGTGAGACCATTTCACTCCTGCATCGCACAAACGTCGCTCCTTCCCCGAAAAACTCTCCTCCGGCTGCGCGTCTCAGCAGCGAAGCTCCGTCTGCGCCATGATCCTCTCACTACCACAACAACGCCGGGACGGTCACGTGACCCCGCGCCCAGCCGCTTATAGGCGGGTCGGACTCGCGCGTGCACTACGTGAGCTTTTTTTTGCAAAGGAATAAAAATACAGATTATTGTGAATCTTCCTTTTACATCCATCACCATTATCACCGCTTTATCCTTTATTAGGGTCCTCTGAACTCAATTGACTTGATCCATGTTTTTGGACTGTGGGAGGAAACCGGAGGAAACCCACGCGGACACGGGGAGAACATGCAAACTCCACCCAGATTGGGATTTGAACCTGAAATCTCTAGTGCTGAGAGGAGAACGTGCTAACCACTAAGCCACCGTGCTGACTCGTCCTTTTACATCCATCCATTATCTCCCGCTTTATCCTCTATTAGGGTCGTAAGGAGGATGGGGGGGGTTCCCCATGCCCATCCAGGGGAGAACGTTTCGGGCGCTGGGCAGATAGACCCAGGACAGGGGGGCAATCTATTGCTAGACACACACTCACTCACACAGACACACTCTATATGGGGCAATTTGAAGAACTCAATTGACTTGATCCATGTTTTTGGACTGTGGGAGGAAACCGGAGAACCCGGAGGAAACCCACGCGGACACGGGGAGAACATGGAAACTCCACCAGATTGGGATTTGAACCGGGAATCCCTAGTGCTGAGAGGATAACGTGCTAACCATTAAGCCACCGTGCAGACTCGTCCTTTTACAAAATCATTAAATTAATGTAGAATACAAATGCAAGTCTGTGGACACACAGAACACTCTATATGGGGCAATTTAGAGCAGCCAAGACACTTTAAATTCAAGTTATTTGTCTGTGGAAACTGGAGAACCCAGATGAAACCCACATGGACATGTGGGATTGGGATTCGAACCTGCAATCCCCAGCACTGAGAGAAAAACATGCTACCACTAAGGCACCGTGCTCTACATGTTTAAATCATCCATCCATCCATTATCTCCTGCTTTATCCTCTATTAGGGTTGCGGGGGGGTTCCCCATGCCCAGCCAGGGGAGAACGTTTCGGGCGCAGGGCAGATACACCCAGGAGAGGGCTGATCACACACTCACTCACACAGACAAACTGTATATGGGGCATTGTAGAGCAGCCAATTCACCTTGATCTATGTTTTTGGACTGTAGAAGCAAACCGGAGAACCAGCAGGAAACCCACGTGGACTTGGGGAGAACATGGAAACTCCACCCAGATGGGGATTTGACCTGGGAATCCATAGTGCTGAGAGGAGAACATGCTAAACCACCATACTGCCAATGTTTAAATCAAACACAGTTAATAAATAAATCGTGTTTTATTTATTTATTTAATAGTTTTTAATTCACAGTACATACTGTTCTACGTCATGCGTGTAAATAGCCCTGGGTCGAATTGATGACGTCATGGAATCTACATAACCATTGTTTGAAGTTGTAAATTAATGTTATATATTACATTATGTAATATATAAGTTATGAGTTATGTTTGAAAGTCAGAATTTGCAGTTTGTTTCATCGTTTGGTGAAAACAATCCAACTTTTATTCTGAAGTCGCAGCTCGCGATAGCGCGAGGAAAGAGCTGAAGGTAAAAGTGGGTTTTAAAATTAACGCGAAAAACATAGAACTGAGCTGTAACTGCAAATATTTAATGAAAACTGAATAAGAAAGACAAATACGTTCTCAGTTTCGTGAATTAAATCTTGTTTTTACTAAATATTAGTTAAATGAGGTAAGGTCACCGTGTTACGTACACCTCATCGTGCTACATTTGTAGAAATGACGCTTTAAAGGCTGCGATTAAATTAATGGAATTATTTATGCAACTTAGATTAATTTTTATTTTTTTTAATGTGCTGCTTTTCGTTCAAAGTATCAGTATAAAAATAAACATATCGAAATATTCATTCATTCATCCATTATCTTCCGCTTTGTCCTCTATTAGGGTGGGGGGGGGGGGGGTTCTCCATGTCCATCCAGGGGAGAACGTCTCGGGCGCTGGGCAGATATACCCAGGACAGGACACCAATCCATCGCTGGGCACACACTCACTCACACAGACACACTCTATATGGGGCAATTTGGAGAACTCAGTTGACTTGATCCTTGTTTTTGGACTGTGGGAGGAAACCGGAGAACCCGGAGGAAACCCACACGGACACGGGGAGAACATGGAAACTCCACCCAGATGGGGATTCGAACCGGGAATCCCTAGCGCTAAGAGGAGAACGTGCTAACCACTAAGCCACCGTTCCGCCCCACATCAAAATAAATGCCTTTCATTCATCCGTACGCCTTAATTAGATTTAAAGGTATATGTTCAATGGTGGCTTAGTGGTTAGCACGTTCGTCTCTCAGCACTAGGGATTCCAGGTTCGAATCTCCATCTGGGTGGAGTTTCCATGTTCTCCCCGTGTCTGCATGGGTTTCCTCCGGGTTCTCCGGTTTCCTTCCACAGTCCAAAAACATGGATCAAGGTCAATTGAGTTCTCCAAATTGCCCCATATAGAGTGTGTGTGTGAGTGAGTGTGTGCCCAGCGATGGATTGATGCCCTGTCCTGGGTGTATCTGCCCCGCGCCCGAGACGTTCTCCCCTGGATGGGCATGGAGAACCCCCCCCCCCCCCCAAAACTAAAGAAAAATGACTCCAAAACTAAACAAAAATGATGAAGCGGGATAAACATTCAGTCATCCATTGTCTCCCGCTTTATCCTCTATTAGGGTCATGGGGGGGTTCCCCA
The DNA here is from genome assembly GCA_019802505.1 of Corydoras sp. C115. Classification (NCBI taxonomy): domain Eukaryota; kingdom Metazoa; phylum Chordata; class Actinopteri; order Siluriformes; family Callichthyidae; genus Corydoras; species Corydoras sp. C115. The sequence goes on along the minus strand of JAFMOC010000642.1, from coordinate 71,704 downwards.
TGACCATCCAGGGGAGAACGTTTCGGGCGCTGGGGAGATACACCAAGGACAGGACGCCAATCCATCGCTGGGCACACACTCACACACACTCTATATGGGGCAATTTGGAGAACTCAATTGACTTGATCCACGTTTTTGGACTGTGGGAGGAAACCGGAGAACCCGGAGGAAACCCACGCGGACACGGGGAGAGCATGGAAACTCCACCCAGATGGGGATTCGAACCGGGAATCCCTAGTGCTGAGAGGAGAACATGCCAACCATTAAGCCACCGTGCCGCCGGGATAAACATTGTAAACTATTTTGTTTTTTCAGATTCTAAACATGAACTCGGGGTTCAGGACGTTGCTGCCCTGCGTTTTAAGGATTCAGTACAGCTTGCTCCTCTCCACCCGGCCGGCTCCACCCCTCACCCGCGGTCACTCCAGTCAAGAAAAAACCCGCTCGTACCTGCAGTACCTGAAGAGGAAGGTGATTGCCCCCCCGGTACCTCCGTACACTCACGTGTGTCAGGTGGGAGATCCGGTGCTGCGTTGCACGGCCGAATCCGTGGACCCGGCCGCGGTGCGAGGACCTGAGGTCCAGCGCGTCATCAAGACCATGGTAAAGACCATGCGCCGGCTCCGGTGTGTGGGTTTAAGTGCGCCGCAGGTCGGGGTTCCTCTGCGCATCATAGCCATGGAGTACTCAGAGGGGATGCTGCAGGAAAACTCACCTGCCTCCATCCAGGCTCGGGGGCTTGTCCCGGTGCCTCTGAGGATATTTATTAATCCTGAACTGCGTGTCCTTGATGGACAGACTGCCAGCTTCCAAGAAGCTTGCGAGAGCATCTCGGGTTATTCAGCGGCTGTGCCACGCTACATCTCAGTCCAGGTTTCAGGTAATGTTCACGTGGAGCTTATATACCATCCATCCATTATGGGGGGGGGGGTTCCCCATGCCCATCCAGGGGAGAACGTTTCGGGCGCTGGGCAGATAGACCCAGGACAGGACGCCAATCTATCACTGGGCACACACTCACTCACTCACACAGACACTCTATATGGGGCAATTTGGAGAACTCAATTGACTTGATCCATGTTTTTGGACTGTGGGAGGAAACCGGAGAACCCGGAGGAAACCCACGTGGACACGGGGAGAACATGGAAACTCCACCCAGATTGGGATTCGAACCGGGAATCCCTAGCGCTAAGAGGAGAACATGCTAAGCACTAAACCACCGTGCCACCCGAGCTTATATACCTCATAGCCAAAAGTATGTGGACACCTGGGATCACTTTGTTTTATTTAAGAAACAACTTCCATTCATCCATTCATTATCTTCCACTTTATCCTCTACTAGGGTCGCGGTGGGGTTCTCCATGCCCATCCAGGGGAGAACGTTTCAGGCGCTGGGCAGATACACCCAGGACAGGGCGCCAATCTATCACTGGGCACACACTCACTCACACAGACACACACACTCTATATGGGGCCATTTGGAGAACTCAATTGACTTGATCCATGTTTTTGGACTGTGGGAGGAAACCGGAGAACCCGGAGGAAACCCACGCGGACATGTAGAGAACGTGGAAACTCCACCCAGATGGGGATTCGAACCGGGAATCCCTAGTGCTGAGAGGAGAACGTGCTAACCACCAAGTCACAGTGACGCCCTAAGAAGAAACTTTATTTCTTAATTCTTGTTGCACCCAAATGGGGCAAATAGCCTGACACTCATTATGTTTTTATTGGTGTTCGACATCAAAGGGCAAAAGCCTTTTAATAAGTTTCTCATCAATAACTGAATAAAACCACAGTTGCGATTGCCGCTGCCTGTGCCCCCTCTTGTGGTCAAACAGTAGACTGCATTTATAAATTTCACATACCTAGCTAATTGTGTATATATAAAAATATCATCTGTTACGATATGTTTGTGATCTAACTCTTAATTGTTGATTTTAAAGGACTGAATGAAAATGCCGACGCTGTTATTTGGGAAGCGAGTGGCTGGCCGGCGAGGATCCTGCAGCACGAGATGGACCATCTCAACGGGGTCCTTTATATCGACCGCATGGACAGCAAAACCTTCATTAATGTCAAGTGGCAAGAATATAACGAATAACATTAAATTATTAAATATGATTTCACAGTGTGGGAGTTTTTGCCCTTTCATCCAGAAGTACTATGTTACATTCATCCATTATCTTCCGCTTTATCCTATATTAGGGTCGTGGGGGGGTTCCCCATGCCCATCCAGGGGAGAACGTTTCGGGCGCTGGGCAGATACACCCAGGACAGGACGCCAATCCATCATTGGACACACACTCACTCACACACACACTCTATATGGGGCAATTTGGAGAACTCAATTGACTTGATCCGGACGGCACGGTGGCTTAGTGGTTAGCATGTTCTCCTCTCAGCGCTAGGGATTCCCGGTTCGAATCCCCATCCACCCCATGGGTGGAGTTTCCATGTTCTCCCCGTGTCCGCGTGGGTTTCCTCCGGGTTCTCCGGTTTCCTCCCACAGTCCAAAAAACATGGATCAAGTTAATTGAGTTCTCCAAATTGCCCCATATAGAGTGTGTGTGTGAGTGTGTGCCCAGCGATGGATTGGCGCCCTGTCCTGGGTCTATCTGCCCAGCGCCTGAGACTTTCTCCCCTGGATGGGCATGGGGAACCCCACCACGACCCTAATATGGGATAAAGCGGGAGATAATGAATGAATGAATTGACTTGATCCATGTTTTTGGACTGTGGGAGGAAACCGGAGAACCCGGAGGAAACCCACACGGACACGGGGAGAACATGGAAACTCAGATGGGGATTCGAACCGGGAATCCCTAGAGCTGAGAAGAGAACAAGCTAAAACACCAATTCACCGTGTCGCCCTGAATTGAGGTTTTAACTCGAGTCAAATTGTTCCACACCAAATGCACCTGAGTATGACATGCTGGTACAGAAATGGGCCTTCCCTAAATTGTTATGGAATGCATGGAAAGGTGCTTGATTCTATACACAGGTGACAGGATTGAATAAATCATCAGTCTGACTGATAAAGACATGAGACGGTGGGTCAAGATCCATCACTGTATCAACCATCTGCTGGAGTTTACCTTTGGGTACATAGTTCTCTGGAAACCTCTGAAGTGGGTTCCTTATTTGTCACCGGAACCTTTTGGAACAAAGCATCTCAACAAAAAAAAAAAAAAGTTAAAAACCATTCACATTGTCCACCTTTATTTAAAACGTTTATATAAAATCCCCCATTTTTTAAATCTCAGCAGTATGTCATTAAAAAAAAGCTAGAACGATATTAATACAAATCAGTAAATATAGAAATACTGACAAAAATCCATCCATTATCTTCCGCTTTATCCTCTATTAGGGTCGCGGTGGGGTTCCCCATGCCCATCCAGGGGAGAACGTCTCGGGCGCTGGGCAGATACACCCAGGACAGGGCGCCAATCCATCTCTGGGCACACACTCACTCACACAGACACACTCTCTATGGGGCAATTTGGAGAACTCAATTGAATTGATCCATGTTTTTGGACTGTGGGAGGAAACCGGAGAACCCGGAGAAAGCCCACGCGGACACGGGGAGAACATGGAAACTCCACCCAGATGGGGATACGAACCGGGAATCCCTAGCGCTGAGAGGAGAACATGCTGACCACTAAGCCATGGTGCCATTAAGATTATTCATTATCTTCCACTTTATCCTCTATTAGGGTCGTGGGGGGGGGGTTCCCCATGCCCATCCAGGGGAGAACGTCTCAGGCGCTGGGCAGATACACCTAGGACAGGGCGCCAATCTATCACTGGACACACACTCACTCACACAGATACACTCTATATGGGGCAATTTGGAGAACTCAATTGACTTGATCCATGTTTTTGGACTGTGGGAGGAAACCGGAGAACCCAGAGGAAGCCCACGCGGACACGGGGAGAACATGGAAACTCCACCCAGATGGGGATACGAACCGGGAATCCCAAGCGCTGAGAGGAGAACATGTTAACCACTAAGCCATCGTGCCGCCCCATAGTGAAACAATGGGTATGAACTCGTGGTTTGGTGGATGAATAGGTTTGTATGAGGTTCTTGGGCAGGACTCGTGATTCGGACCCCTGTTTGCCGTCACACGGAGGAGGTGAGTGGAAACGGTTTACCGCAGCCGCAGTTCAGCGGCGTTTTAAACCAGCAGGACTTACAGTACCGAGCCCAGCAGTACTTGCAGGTGACGTACAGATCCGAGCTCCCCGTGCACTCGGAGCACTCGGACTTCAGCGTGCGCACCTCGTGCCGCTCCTGGCAGCGATTGGCGTTACAGGAAAAGGTGTGGAACAGTCCGCAGGTAGAACATCCGAACTCGGGGAGCGTGGAAATACAGCACTGGTGGAGTTCTGTGGTCGGGGACATGTCACTTTTGTGTGCCGGGGTATTCAAGTACTCGAGGTCGTGATCAGCGGCCTGGCAGCTTTCTTTCTGTGTGCAGATCAGGTCGTGGTACTGGTTACAGGTGTTGCAGATTAAAAAGGGTGTGTGGTCCTTTTCCAGGCAGAAGTGCCTCTGTGGTGGGGCAACTTCACGAGGATGCTGTATTTTCCCGGTCAACTGCACGTTATGATGTGAAGTGTGGCACTCGTCGACATCTGCACAACTCATGTCATGGATATAGTTGCAATCGTGGCATATAATGAAGAAGTCGTCCGTCGGCTCGATCATGCAGCTGTGTTGCTTCAGAACGTCCTTCTGCCGCTCTAGCACGTCCACGTCCAGCCCCGGGTGCTGGACGTTCGTCAGGCCCCGGCCTTGCTCTACGCAACTCCGCTCGTGACCCTCTTCACACTGGGTGCCTCTGTGGGGGTGCGACCCTGCTGCACAGCTGCACGAGCGCCCGGTTTGTTCTTTTTTTCCGATTTCTGCTGTCGACTTGCTTTTCGGCGCCATCCGGCACGTTGCGGTGGACACGCAGACGCCCTGCGCCCTGGCGGTTCCTCCCTCGCTGTCCCATTCCTCTCTGGGTGGGACGTAGGAGGAGTTGGGCGGAGAGGACATGCCGTGTCCCTCTGTGTACAGATCCACTGGGGTCTCTATGTTTGACAGGCCGCTGGGCGTCGCTCGCCGAAGCGCCGCAGACTCCATCTTCCGTCTGACTTTGTCGTGGGCAGCTTGAACGCTCAGGCCACGCCTCCTCTCGTGGACCAGCTGCAGTTCCCATTCAGCTCCATCTCCGGCTGAAGCGGGCGAGACGGAAAGCAGCAGCTGGCACTCTAGCCGGGCAACAAAGAAAGCGCACGCCAGGGGGAGGAGGTCACCTGCGGGTTTGGAACACAGACGCAACTCCTCGGCACCGGTACTTCCGGCCTGGTATCCCAATAACCCGAAGAGCTCTTGGGCTTGCTGTGATGTCAGAGCTGGTTTGATGCAGTGGGTAAACATACCAGAGAACATCTGCAGGACAAGAGGGATGTTAAGCTTCACTTAACTCGAAGGACATCATCAGCTCTACAAATACCATACCATGACCAAAGGTATTCAAATGCCCCCCCCCCTTTATTAGGCTATTACAGAAACAAGCAGTGTATCTAATAAAGTGGCCACTGAGTGTATAATGCATTAACGATCTAAATACCAGCTCAGTGTTAAAGCTTCTATTTTACAGCGAGGGCTAAAAAGTCCTGAAATTTAAAAACAATCATAGACCCCAGTTCTGGGCGGCACGGTGGCTAAGTGGTTGGCATGTTCTCCTCTCGGCTCCAGGGATTCCCGTTTCGATTCCCCAATCTGGGTGGAGTTTCCATGTTCTCCCCGTGTCCACGTGGGTTTCCTCCGGGTTCTCCGGTTTCCTCCCACAGTCCAAAAACATGGATCAAGTCAATTGAGTTCTCCAAATTGCCCCATATAGAGTGTATATGTGTGAGTGAGTGTGTGCCCAGTGATGGATTGGCGCCCTGTCCTGGGTGTATCTGCCCAGCGCCTGAAACGTTCTCCCCTGGATGGGCATTGGGAACCCCTCCACGACCCTAATATAGGATAAAGTGGAAGATAATGGATGGATGGATAGACCGTAGTTCCTGCCCACCTGGTACCATCAACCATGCCAGGGTTAAACCATTAATTTAACATTGCTTTCTCACTTTGATGATTTATTTAAAGTTTAACGTCCACTGCGGGGTCTGTAAGAAAGTCTCAGTGACCCCATAACTCATCCTTATCATTCAAATTTCTAAAAACATTTTTATCTTTTTAGCCATTAAGTGACACCTTAATAGATTGCAGCGATGGATTGGCGTCCTGTCCTGGGTGTATCTGCCCAGCGTCCGAAGCGTTCTCCCCTGGATGGGCATGGGGAAACCCCCCCCCCCCCCCCCCCCCCCCCCCCCCCGCGACCCTAATATAGGATAAAGCAGAAGATAATGGATGGATGGATGACCGAGGTGCGAAGGCACTAGAACCACCTCTGAGATCGGACTGTTCCCGGGTGTTTTGGTGTGTTCTGCATACCTTCACAACTCTATACTCCTTTCTCCAAGGACACAGGTAAAGATTTAGCGCCGCAAGTTCCAGCACTTGGAACGCCTTGGCGAGATTTCCCAACCTGGACTGTCCAGATCTGCCGGATGAGGCTCTGAGTGACGTCTCCATCACCGACAGAGCGTCGGGTCCGAGTTGAAAGTGGATCTCCTGAGCGCCGCTCTTAGACAGACATCCTTCCACAACTTTACACAGGTCCTCGTCCCTGCACACCGGATCCCACTGGCCCTGCTGGAGCTGACGTTCAAGACTGACTTGATAGAGTTCCACAAATCCAGAATGATTTCTTCTGCTTCCTGCACTCATCCTGAAAGACAGCGGTGTCAATTCATCTATTGGTTATTTAAATATGATGGTTAGATAAACTGCGGCACGGTATCTTAGTGGTTAACACGTTTGCCTCCCGGTTCCCGGTTCGAATCCCCATCTGGGTGGAGTTTCCATGTTCTCCCCGTGTCCGCGTGGGTTTCCTCCAGGTTCTCCGGTTTCCTCCCACAGTCCAAAAAACATGGATCAAGTCAACTGAATTCTCCAAATTGCCCCATAAAGAGTGTGTGTGCGCGTGTGTGTGAGTGTGTGCCCAGCGATAGGTTGGCGTCCTGTCCTGGGTGTATCTGCCCAGTGCCTGAAACCTTCTTCCCTGGATGGATCCCTTATGGGGGTGGCATGGTGGCTTAGTGGTCGGCATGTTCTCCTTTCAGCGTGAGGGATTCCCGGTTCAAATCCCCATCTGGGTGGAGTATCCATGTGGGTTTCCTTCGGGTTCTCCGATTTCCTCCCACAGTCCAAAAACATGGATCAAGGTCAATTGAGTTCTCCAAATTGCCCCATATAGAATGTGTGTGTGTGAGTGTGTGTGCCCAGCGATAGATTGGGATTCGAACCAGGAATCCCCAGCGCTGAGAGGAGAACGTGCTAACCACTAAGCCACCATGATGCCCTTTTATTATTATTATCCATCCATTCATTATCTTCCGCTTTATCCTATATTAGGGTCGCGGGGGGGTTCTCCATGCCCATCCAGGGGAGAACGTTTCGGGCGCTGGGCAGATACACCCAGGACAGGGCGCCAATCTATCGCTGGGCCCTATTATTATTATTGTTATTATTATAAAGGGGTGGCACGGTGGTTTAGTGGTTGGCATGTTCTCCTCTCAGCTCTAGGGATTCCCGGTTCGAATCCCCATCTGGGTGGAGTTTCCATGTTCTCCCCGTGTCCGCGTGGGTTTCCTCCGGGTTCTCCGGTTCCCTCGCACAGTCCAAAAACATGGATCAAGTCAATTGAGTTCTCCAAATTGCCCCATATAGAGTGTGTCTGTGTGAGTGAGTGTGTGCCCAGCGATGGATTGGTGTCCTGTCCTGGGTGTCTCTGCCCAGCGCCCAAGAAGTCGTCCCCCCCCCCACGACCCTAATAGAGGATAAAGCAGAAGATAATGGATGGATGGAAGTTCTTATGGAGATAAAATTTATTTTTATTAAACCTAAAACGCGTAATAATTAATATCAAACATGACAAACGGAAAACCCCGCAACTTCTAACATTAATTCTAGTGTAAAATTGCTGACGTTGCAAAATAAAAGCACGAAGCACGACGTGAAAACGAAACTCGTCGAAGTCCGCGACAAGTTGGTTATTAAAAAAAATATAAATAAATTAATTAGTTAATAAATGTGAATGTATTTATAGACGTTAAGTCTGAAATGTGTTGGCTGTTGGTTTAATGTGAGTTTTGTTCTGAGGTGATGAACAGATTTCCTGTTCGTTTGTTCAGATGATTGTTTGAAATGTTTCCGTCATTAAGAAGCAGGAGACAGCTGTGCTACCTGATTTCTGTCGACTTTGTTCGTCTGCAGAAAGATTTAAAACAACAAAAAGCGACAGAAACGAAAGATGTTTAAAGGACAACGCGACTCTCTTCTCACAGCTGAGGCGAAAACAGCAACTTTTCCCCGACGCAACTTCCGTCAATACGTCACAGCGGGTTCACGTCCAAATCACCCGCCATGATCCCTAACTAGTGCACTTCTGTCCCTAACAAGTGCTTTTAGGGATTCGGTCGGTGAAGAGCGAAACAATGAAAATCTGAATGTTAAAATGTCCCGAAATCTTAAGCCGCAAATAATAATAATTCATTCATTCATTATCTCTCGCTTTATCCTCTATTAGGGTCGGGGGGGGGGGGGGGTTCCCCATGCCCATCCAGGGGAGAGCATCTCGGGCGCTGGGCAGATAGACCCAGGACAGGGCGCCAATCCATCGCTGGGCACACACTCACTCACACAGACACACTCTATATGGGGCAATTTTGAGAATTCAATTAACTTGATCCATGTTTTTGGACTGTGGGAGGAAACCGGAGAACCCGGAGGAAACCCACGCAGACACGGGGAGAACATGGAAACTCCACCCAGATGGGGATTCGAACCGGGAATCCCTAGCGCTGAGAGGCGAACGTGCTAACCACTAAGCCACCGTGCGGCCAGTAATTCATTCATTCATTCATTATCTCCCGCTTTATCCTCTAGTAGGGTCGCGGTGGGGTTCCCCATGCCCATCCAGGGGAGAACGTCTCGGGCGCTGGGCAGATAGACCCAGGACAGGGCGCCAATCCATCGCTGGGCACACACTCACTCACACAGACACACTCTATATGGGGCAAATTTTTTTTTTTTTGAGAATTCAATTGACTTGATCCATGTTTTTGGACTGTGGGAGGAAACCGGAGAACCCGGAGGAAACCCACGCAGACACGGGGAGAACATGGAAACTCCACCCAGATGGGTATTCGAACCGGGAATCCCTAGCGCTGAGAGGCGAACATGCTAACCACTCAACCACCGTGCCGCCTGCCGCCAATAATAATAATAATAATAATAATAATAATAATAATAATAATACAATATTTAGGGCGGCACGGTGGCTTAGTGTTTAGCATGTTCTCCTCTCAGCTCTAGGGATTCCCGGTTCGAATCCCCATCTGGGTGGAGTTTCCATGTTCTCCCTGTGTCTGCGTGGGTTTCCTCCGGGTTCTCCGGATTCCTCCCACAGTCCAAAAACATGGATCAAGTCAATTGAATTCTCAAAAAAAATTGCCCCATATAGAGGGTGTCTGTGTGAGTGAGTGTGTGCCCAGATAAGACAAGACAAGACAAGACAAGATAAGATAAGATAATCCTTTATTGGTCCCACAATGGGGGAAATTCACATTTCTTAACAGCATAAGTGACAAAGTTACATCTAGATACATCTAATGTATCTATTACAAGAAGTACTTTAAAAAGTACTTAAGTTTATATAAGTTTTAATTGTCGTGGTCATAATAATAACAATAATAATAAACTTTTCACGATTGGATTCTATTAAAAACTGTAATACACTAAATACTGCATACATTTTAAAGCTTGTGATTTTATTTATTATTATCTTATTTTATTGAAAACATTTTTTTTTTAAAAAGCTGTGATTTAAGTTAAGCAAAATGCAGTACCTTAATATTTTACTAGAGGGCGCAAAAACACTAATCATACTTTACTACCCAATGTCTCGCTTCAGAGGTGCATTGAAATTCCCAAATATGATCTGAGACTGTATCAGTGAATACAGAAACCCTTACAGAGATCTGTATTTAATTACACCTTAAATGTACATCTTATAATTGTATAAAAAAATTAATACTTTTAAAATAAGTTATAACATTAATGCTTTGGTTGGTTTAATAATAGTATTTTTTATTCAACCTGATTTTGTTTCGTCTTGATACAGTTTACTAGAACATTTATATAGTCTTAAATAATAGACCACTTTAAAATATAAATGTATCATTATTATTATTATTATTATTATTATTATTTCATTGTATATGCTTGTATTAAAGAGAACAGAAACTGTTGTGTACGTTTGTAAAAGTCAAACAGTGATATAGAAGGCGCCCAAAACATTATTAGATTAGATTATCGACGTATTGCGTTTTTTTTTGCTTAAAACCTGAAACCGATGCATTTACCTTTAATCAAAATCTTTTAAATCTACTTTTAAGTATCTTTTTTTCGTAAATAGTATTTTGTTATTAATTACTGGTATAAATATTAATTTGCACCCCCAATTTTACTAACCTAATACTAATAAAATATACTATAAAATAATAACAATAAAAGCATGTATTATTTAAAGTTTTTGTTTTTTACTTAATTTTTCACATAACTTATCAAATGTACATTATTATTATTATTATTATTATTATTATAATACAGAGACCAAGCGTTTGTGGGCGTGGTTGTGTCATAAGTGGGCGTGGTTATGGACTGTTATAAATCTAATGACGGCGTGGGCGCTGTGAGTCTCACTGCTCGTGTCAGTGTGTGTGTGTGTGTGTGAGTGTGTGTGTGTGTGTGTATGTGAGTGTGTGTGTTGGCTCGGCATGTCGAACGGGGAGCGGGTGGTGTTGGCGCTGGGTGGAGCCGGCACGGTGGGCTCCGGGCTCGTGAAGGCGCTGCTGGACCGAGGTAATAATATATATATATTCATCCATTATATTGCGCTTTATACTCTATTAGGGTCGTGTGTGTGTGTGTGGGGGGTTCCTCATGCCCATCCAGGGGAGAACGTCTCGGGCACTGGGCAGACACACCCAGGACAGGACGCCAATTCATCACTGGACACACTCACTCACAAGACACACTCTATATGGGGCAATTTGGAGAACTCATTTGACTTGATCCATGTTTTTGGACTGTGGGAGGAAACCGGAGAACCCGGAGGAAACCCACGTGGACACGGGGAGAACATGGAAACTCTACCCAGATTGGGATTCGAACCGGGAATCCCCAACGCTGAGAGGAGAACATGCTAACCACTATGCCACCGTGCCACCCAAATACAACTTAAACAAATAAAAATAGTTCATCAAAACAAAAACACAAATCCATATTATTGTCCTTTAACATAATCCAATATAGGTTTCCAGGTTTGGTTGGTAGAGTTTTGTGCACCCTGACCGCGACTACATGAAAGCTCCATTGACACAAAACTGAGCATCTCGGACAACCAGTGTTTGAATGAAGGCGCATGGGGCAATTTAGTGCTTTTGTTTCTAACGTGTTTATTATATTTTAAACCCAACGTTCAAATAGAAATCTAACAAACCTCTAATCTCACACTTTGTTCTGAAGTCTTATCTTACTGTGTGTCAGGTTTTAAGGTTGCCGTGGTTTCCAGAGACGGTAAAAAGCTAGAGAAGCTTAAAGACTTTGTTTCACCCGCCACCAAAGCCAACCTGACCACGCTGGTGGGGAACGTGGGTAAGTCAGTCCTGCGTCTCCGTGCCGGTTCCCGTCCACTCGGGGTCTTGTTTACGATGGGTTCCTGTGTCCGCAGGTTCGGAGGAGGCGGCCGAGCAGGTGAAACAGGCTCTGCTGCAGTCGGTGGGGAAGATCACGGACGTGGTGTCATCGCTGGGCTTCAGCTGGTGGCAGGGAGGACCACCCCACACCCAACCGGTCAAAGAACTCAACTGGGTGAGGAACTGGAAAACACGGCCGCAGTTCCAGTATAGACCCTGTTTAGTTCCAGCACTAGTAGTATGCTGGAACTAAAGAAGTATGCAGTAGCGTCCATCCATTATCTTCCGCTTTATCCTATATTAGGGTCGCGGTGGGGTTCCCCATGCCCATCTAGGGGAGAACGTCTCGGGCGCTGGGCAGATACACCCAGGACAGGACGCCAATCTATCACTGGACACACTCTATATGGGGCAATTTGGAGAACTCAATTGACTTGATCCATGTTTTTGGACTGTGGGAGGAAACCGGAGAACCCGGAGGAAACCCATGCAGACGCAGGGAGAACATGGAAACTCCACCCAGATGGGGATTCGAACCGGGAATCCCTAGTGCTGAGAGGAGAACATGCTAACCACTAAGCCACCATATTGACTTGTTTTCATTAACCTGCGCTGATTGGACCAAGAGGGTGGCACGGTGGCTTAGTGGTTTGTACGTTCGCCTCTCAGCTCTAGGGATTCCCGGTTCGAATCCCCATCTGGGTGGAGTTTCCATGTTCTCCCCGTGTCCGTGTGGGTTTCCTCCGGGTTCTCCGGTTTCCTCCCACAGTCCAAAAACATGGAACAAGTCAATTGAGTTCTCCAAATTGCCCCATGTAGAGTGTCTGTGTGAGTGAGTGTGTGCCCAGTGATAGATTGGCGTCCTGCTCTGGGTGTATCTGCCCAGCGCCCGAAACGTTTTCCCCTGGATGGACATGGGGAACCCCCCTGCGACCCTAATAGAGGATAAAGTGGAAGATAATGGATGGATGGATGATTGGACCAAATGAAAGATTAGAATGGGGCAGTGCGGTGGTGTCGTGGTTAACACATCTGCCTCTCAGCGCTGGGGATCCAGGTTTAAATCCTGATCTGGGTGGATTTTCCATGCTTTCCCCGTGTCCATGTGGGTTTCCTCTGGGTTCTCCGGTTTCCTCCTACAGTCCAAAAACATGGATCAAGGTCAATTGAATTTTCTAAATTGCCCCATATAGAGTGTGTTTTTTGAGTGAGTGTGTGCCCAGTTCTGGATTGGCACCCCGTCCTGGGTGTATCTGCCCAGCGCCCGAAACTTTCATCCCTGGATGGGCATGGGGAACCCCACCCACGTTCCAATATAAGATGAAGTGGAAGATTCACTGACTGTCTTCTCGCAGGTTATTGAGACGCTGCTGTTAAGCACATTTGTCTCATGGAAGACGTTCTTCCCCCTGGTGAGGGACAACCCCGGCTGCACCTACACCTTCATCACAGGTGAGCTTCATCATAAACCTGCAGTCAGGACGATGACGATGATGATGATGATGCAGTTAGAACTGGATGCTGCACAATGAGTTTCACGTGCAAATTCAGACTCACTCCTCCATCCTGCAGGGGGAGCTGGAGAAAAACTGCTGATGCCCGGTACTGGATTCCTGACAGTGGGGGCAGCAAGTGTGCTGGCATTCTGTCAGATTCTGCGAGACGAGTATCCAGAGGTTTCCTGCAAACTTAATCAGGTTGGATCGCTTTGCTGTCTTCATCTCTAATCGCTAATCCAATCTGGAATTAAATTAATTCCTCCCACAGTCTGAAAACATGGATTCAAGGTGAATTGAATGCTCAAAATTGCCCCGTATAGTGTTTGTGTGTCTGTGTGTGAATGACCAGAAATAGATTGGCGCCGTGTCTTGGATGTATCTACCCAGCGCCTGAAACGTTCTCCCCTGGATGGCATGGGGAACCACCCTCCCTCCCCCATGACCTTAGTAGAGGATTAAGCAGAAGATAATGAATGAATAATATAAACAGTGAGCTGATTCCCAATGAGCGCTAAACCTGTTGCGACTAGGGGTGTCTTCAACTAAGGATTTTCATAGTCGAATCTGATTTGTCAGATTTTCCCTATAGTCGACTGATAGTCGAATCAGTTGAAATTTCACCAGATGGCGCTATAAGCGTGGTTTTTAAAAAAGAGCACCGTAAATGGGTTAAAGCGCACACATCATTAAAAAAATATATTAACAGAAATTAGGATGATTTTATTTGACAAAAGGCTATATATATAACGAAAACAAAGACATTTCATGTAAAAACTAATGCTTAGCAGCAGCCATGGGCGCCCCCATGTGGTCAAAATGGTACATTCGACTATGAGGTTCATAGTCGACTACGGTTCTCCGAATCGAATCGTCGAATCAGCGAATATTGCAGCTCACCCCTAGTTGCGACTATTGTTAAACTGTGTTCTGTAATTTGACCACTGGATGGCAGTATTTTATTGTTAGACAAACCGGTATCCTGTTACTCAGCGATCAGATAAAACAGACTAGACTGCATTACAGGAGACCAACTTATTAACGATTTTGCTTTTAACAATTGCATTGTTAAAAAACATTAATACTTTAATGTTTAGCGCAAACAGCTAGAGATTCCCGGTTCGAATCCCCATCTGGGTGGAGTTTCCATGTTCTCCCCGTGTCTGCGTGGGTTTCCTCCGGGTTCTCCGGTTTCCTCCCACAGTCCAAAAACTAGTCTCAAAATTGCCCCAAATAGAGTGTGTCTGTGTGAGTGAGTGTGTGCCCAGCGATGGATTGGCGCCCTGTCCTGGGTGTATCTGCCCAACGCCCGAGACGTTCTCCCCTGGATGGGCATGGGGAACACCCCCCCCCCCCCACCGCGACCCTAATAGAGGATAAAGCGGGAGATAATGAATGAATGAATGTTTAGCGCAAACAAACTCTGTTTTTATATTATTAATTTTTAAAAATTTGATTATGTTGTGGCGGCACGGTGGCTTAGTGGTTTAGCACGTTCGCCTCTCAGCGCTAGGGATTCCCGGTTCGAATCCCCATCTGGGTGGAGTTTCCATGTTCTTCCCATGTCTGCGTGGGTTTCCTCCGGGTTCTCCGGTTTCCTCCCACAGTCCAAAAACATGGATCAAATTAATTGAATTCTCAAAAATTGGCCCATATAGAGTGTGTCTGTGTGAGTGAGTGTGTGCCTAGCGATGGATTGGCACCCTGTCCTATCTGCCCAGCGCCCGAGACGTTGTCCCCTGGATGGGCATGGGGAACCCCACCGCGACCCTAATAGAGGATAAAGCGGGAGATAATGAATGAATGAATGAATGATTATGTTGTTATATTATTGTGTGTTTGTAACCATTTTATAAAAGCAATAAGTCACTCGAGGTTGTGTATTATTATGAATATATCACGGTAATGATGTGTAACGGTACCCCGCTGTGCGTCAGGTACCTTATGTTCGTACCTTATTACTTTAATGTTTATTTCCATTCACTATCTTCCGCTTTATCCTATATTAGGGTGTGTGGGGGGGGGGTTCCCCATGCCCATCCAGGGAAGAACCTTTCGGGTGCTGGGCAGATAGACCCAGGACAGGGCGCCAATCTATCGCTGGGCACACACTCACTCACACAGACACAATCTATATGGGGCAATTTGGAGAACTTAATTGACTTGATCCATGATTTGGACTGTGGGAAGAAACCGGAGAACCCGAAGGAAACCCACGCAGACACGGGGAGAACATGGAAACTCCCCCCAGATTGCACACCCTCTCGTACCTTATTACTTTAATATTTATTTAATGTGTGTAAATGTTTGCTACTGCACCGCGGGTCTGAGGAATTTGTTATACTGTGTATATCCTGTATATATTGCAGTTTCGACAATAAAGATGTCTTTGTTCCGTTAAAGGTGAAGATCAACGCCGGCGTGGGTTCTCCCGAGCGCATGGGTCCTGGCTACCTAGATCACGTCGAGCTGGGAGAGGCCGTGGCTTCGCTGGTGGAACGGAGGAACGTATCCCACACCGTCTTCACCATCAACTGCCCTGCCGATCTAAAAACCATCTCCCTGGAGGGCAGACCATGAACCATTATCCATCACACGTAGTATAATCCACGTAGTGCTAACTTGCATGACGGCAAACACGATACTCTGTATCCGTATCAGTACTAATCACTCAATACATTTCTATGACGTAGATAGATGACGAGGTCATTAGTAGAGAAGACCCTCTTTAGGGGTTAGGAGATGCATCAGGATACCGAAGGAGACGGCTAGAGAGGAGCACCGGGGTCGAAATGGGGCAAAGAGACGCAAAGAGGATGTGATCTCGCTAGCGTGACTCCCGGCTCAGTTCTCAAACATTCCTGAGTTCACATCACTCCTGCTTATCTGGCTCCAATTATCCCAGGCGCTCACGCTGACGGAACGTAAACAGAGCTGTGAGAGAGCTTTCAGAACGGACCGTCCGGGAAGCCAATGCACTTCATATAGTCACTGATTATGCTTCAGCACCTTAATGACATGCCATTCCAATAAAGATGTAGATACCCTCACACTGGCTGTGGCTTTGCTTTCGACTCTCCTGGTCTCTTACACAAATGTCTTCAAAAATTGGTGGACAGCTGACTGTGGGGTCCTGACCATGGCGGTCCAATCCCACTTTCCAAACTACAAATGCCACCTTTACTATAATGAGTACTTGGAGATTCCCACATGGTGTTGAGTATTGGCGCCAAAATGTGTTCACAGATCATAGGTTCATCCATCATCTTCCACTTTATCCTCTACTAGGGTCACGGCGGGGGGGTTCCCCATGCCCATCCAGGGAAGAACGTTTCGGGCGCTGGGCAGATACACCCAGGACAGGGTGCCGATCAATCGCTGGGCACACACTCACACACACACTCTATATGGGGCAATTTGGAGAATTCAATTGACCTTGATGCATGTTTTTGGACTGTGGGAGAAAAGCGGAGAACTCTGAGGAAACCCACACGGACACGGGGAGAAAATGGAAACTCCAACCAGGTTGGGATTCCAACTGGGAGTACCTACAGCTGAGAGGAGAACATGCTAAACACTAAGCCAACATGCCACCCAGGATCGTTTTTCATTCATTATCTTCCACTTTATCCTATATTTGGGTCGAGGGGGGTTCCCCATGCCCATCCAGGGGAGAACGTTTCGGGCACTGGGCAGATACACCCAGGACAGGGCGCCAATCTATCACTGGGCACACACTCACTCACACAGACACACTCTATTTGGGGCAATTTGATATTGACCTTGATCCAGGGACTGTGGGAGGGGAGAACCCGCCAATCTGATCTAAACTGGCCATTAAGATCACACTTTATCCTCACCCCCATGCCCACCACACGGGCACTGGGCAGATATGGGGGCGCCAATCTATCGCTGGGCAGGGGCAATTCAATTGACTTTGATCCATGTTTTTGGACTGTGGGAGGAAACTGGAGAACCCGGAGAGAACATGGAAACTCCACTCAGATTGGGATTCGAACCGGGAATCCCGTGCGCTGAGAGGAGAACATGCTAATCACTAAGCCACCGTGCCATTAAGATCATGACGCTGCGAAATGAAAAGCATGTTGGGAGTCTCCGATACTCGTTCTCGTGGTATCGGACGTCCCGTGTGAAATGAGGAACGCCGGGTCCAGCATGACGACCTGAACGTACCTCGTGCATGACCGTTCCTAATCATTCCAATCACAGGAACAGTATCCGTTTACTTCTCCCCATTCATCTCCAGATCAGCCATCCATTCATCATCAGCCCTGAAAACAAAGCAGAGCAGACGGGAGGGATTCATCTCAGAACATGCAGGACCTCCACGTGTTTGGTCTTGATGGGGCTGAGTCACCTGAACGTTACGTGGGTGGGACGTTCATCATCTGGATCCCGTTAGAGTTACAAATCTCCACCGTCCTCGTAAAGCACCAGAGATCCCACGCCGGACCCGGCCGCAATGTCAAACCCAGCCCCCCCCCCCCCCCCGTTCCGTTCCGTTCCGTGAGGAGATGGTGCCAGTTTCTGAAAAATGAGGCGTCGTGAGAGTACACAAAGCCCGTTTCCCATCATCATGCGACGGCCTTCGTTTCCAAACACAAAGGCACGAAACGCAGATGGGCTGTTGAAACGGCACGCGGCCGAACCCGCCATCGGACACCGGTGATGACGGGGTGCGAGCACTCTGGGGGGGCTGTGGTAGAACATTCGCAGTCTGAGGTCACAGAGTAAGAGCTTCCACTCACGCGAGGACACGTACCTGAATGGGGACAATTACTTCTAAAGGTGGCAGTCCAACAACACCACCACCTTAGTGTCACTGCAGTACTGAGGATCAGCCACCCCCTAATAATGACCTGCTCTGTCCATGGTCCTGATCAGAGAACAGAGTAAAGTGTACATACTAACAGCATGTAGAGAAGCAGACGGACTACAGAACGTAATTATGGAACTACAGAAACCATCTGGGGCGGCATCGTGGCTTAGTGGTTAGCACGTTCTCCTCTCAGCATTAGGGATTCCCGGTTCGATTCCCCATCTGTGTGGAGTTTCCATGTTCTCCCCACGTCCGCGTGGGTTTCCTCTGGGTTCTCCGGTTTCCTCCCACAGTCCAAAAACATGGATCAAGTCAATTGAGTTCTCCAAAATCGTCCCATATAGAGTGTGTATGTATGAGTGAGTGTGCCCAGTGATAGATTGGTGCCCTGTCCTGGGTGTATCTGCCCAACGCCCGAAACGCTCTCCCCTGGATGGGCATGGGGAACCCCCCCTTCCACCGCGACCCTAATAGAGGATAAAGCGGAAGACAATGAATGAAAAAGGATCCTGGGTGGCATGGTGGTTAGCATGTTCTCCTCTCAGCACTAGGGATTCCCGGTTCGAATCCCCATCTGGGTGGAGTTTCCATGTTCTCCCCGCGTCTGCGTGGGTTTCCCCCGGGTTCACCGGTTTCCTCCCACAGTCGAAAAACATGGATCAAGTCAATTGAGTTCTCCCAAATTGCCCCATATAGAGTGTGTCTGTATGAGTGAGTGTGTGTGTGCCCAGAGATAGATTGGTGCCCTGTCCTGGGTGTATCTGCCCAACGCCCGAAACGTTCTCCCCTGGATGGGCATGGGGAACCCCCCCCCCCCGCGACCCTAATAGAGGATAAAGCGGAAGATAATGGATGGATGGATGGAGAAACCATCTGTATGATCAGTGGAGCTGATGGTTCCGAAACGACAGGAGATCTTTACATGTAAAGCTTTCTTTATTATTAGAAAATCTATCACAAGCCATTAAATTCTTTTGAACATGACAAGTCATACATTAAAGGTCTAGTCATGACGGCGATCCTGGATCTGTACAAACATCACATCCCCTGTGGTTAACCACACGACGCAGGACGCACATTGCACAAACCCACACGTATTTACATCCATTTCCAATCTTCAGTGAATCCAACACAACACACGGCTCGGCGACCCGAGCGGTTCCACCGCCTCCATCCATCATGCGGCTCGGAGAGACAGAACGCATAAAAGACAAAAACGGGCAACGGATTCTAAAACATAAAAGCTAAAGCGGGACAGATCATTTCCAAAACTTAATATGGTAAAAGTGGTCAATAGGAGGCGCCGTGTTATTAAAAGGTGAGAAGCTGTACATGTTAAGAATGACCTCGTCGCATGTGCAAGTCTTAAAACCAGGACATGCATTGCATACAGAAGGATGATGCGTCGTGTGCATCATGCTGCTATTATGAAATTTAGAAAGCTTTTTTTTAATATCGTTCCTTTTGGTCCAGTGGTTTACGTCCTAGAATATTAGCCCCTGGTGCAACTGCCCCACAGAGGGTCACAGACGGGTGCAGATTCAGGGGCAACCAGGTCACAGTAGTTCAACAAAGCAGCAGATATCCTTCTCGGAATCTATTTTCAGGCCCAGGTTTGAATAAATCGAGTTCTGCAGCTGATGTCCTGTTGAAACCTGCTGCGGTGATTTGGCGGCCCACGGTTCCCTAAAGCGAACGCTCACACGAAAACAAACAGTGTGCCGACCTGACACGAATGTTCCACCGCCGCGTCACCGTTTGGCCGAAGACCCACGACGTGGTACGGACTTGATTTGATTTACGCAGGCCTGCTCATCATTTGGCATCGGTCCTCGTTCATTAGACTGCTTTCTTTAAAAAAAGGTAACAGTCCCATTACGGTTCATTTTGGGACGGGTTCCAGTCCAGCGGCTTCACCCCCACCCCCCCGCCCGTCTGAGGAGGTCCTGAGAACGTGGCCTCACCACGGCTCCTTTTTCACGAGGTAAAAATCTTCCGACCTGGATAAAAAGGGGTGCAGGGGGAATAAAACTGGGCACGGCGCCGCATTCCCGAGTCCGGTCTTGTGGAGCGGTCCGAGGCCGGTTCCTCCACACCCGTCCGGGACGCTGCCGGGAGGCGCGGCGGAATTCGGAGCTCGTCAGGCTCGCACGCCTCTGAGCCTGCCGCGCTCCGGGGTAACTTACGTAACCTCCCCCGCGACCCGGGATGAACGAGGTTCGGGGGTTTAATGTTACGGAGGATGATGGAGTTCATTCATTCGCGGGACTGACGGGCGGACTGGAGAAGAATGCGCTCTGAAGAACCTTCCAGCTGTGGAGACAACAAAACAAGACATGAGTACACACACTCATGGCTCCTTTCCGTGCTTCACTGTCCATTGGATCAGCTCCTTTAAATCATACAGATGGACTTTGTAGTTCTATAGTTCCATTCTGTAGTCCATCTGGTTCTCTACATACTTTGTTAGTTCCCGTTACTGTTACACTGATGACCAGGACCCCCACAGAGCAGGTAAACGTGAACGCTAATTAATATTAGGAACTATTATTAGATATGCCCAGCGATGGATTGGCACCATGTCCTGGGTGTGTCTGCCCAGCGCCCGAAACGTTCTCCACTGGATGGGCATGGGGAACCGCACCGCGACCCTAATATAGGATAAAGCGGGAGATAATGAATGAATATTATTAGATATGGGGTGGCATGGTGGCTTAGTGGTTCGAATCCCAATGTGGGCGGAGTTTCCATGTTCTCGTGTCCACGTGGGTTTCCTCCGGGTTCTCCGGTTTCCTCCCACAGTCCAAAAACATGGATCAAGGTCAATTAAATTCTCCAAAAACTGCCCCATATACAGTAGTGTGTGTGTGTGAGTGAGTGTGTGCCCAGTGATAGATTGGTGTCCTGTCATGGGTGTATCTGCCCAGCGCCCAAAACGTTCTCCCTGGATGGGCATGGGGAACCCCCATCCCCACGACCCTAGTGGAGGACAAAGCAGAATACAATAGATGGATGGACCCAAGTAACCAATTAATAATCAAATCTCCGGTCCTTATTTGAGACTCTACAGCTGATTCAAAACTCATGAGCCCGACTCGTGTTCAACCAACTCAAGTGAACTCAAGTGACTCCACCTCTCCTCGCTCTCCATTGGCTCCCTGTAGCTGCTGTATTCAGTACAAGGCACTGACTCTGACCTACAGGACAACCTCTGGATCTGCCCCCTCTTACCATCATTCTATATTTCCAAAATGCGCTCCAACTCCTTCACGTCGCTCTAGTGATGAAGGTCTCCTGGTGATTCAACCTCATCATGGTGCTAATGATCAATGGTGGAACCATCTACCCAACTTTTCTACAGTGTAGCTGTTTTTTCCTTAACTACTGACAATGTAACGTCATCAGAGATGATGGTTACTGAAGTGTGGTGATATGAACCCAGTGACTATCATTATTTGTTTAATGAATGAGGAGGAAAGGCGTCTCATACCTGACTCAGGTGGGTTTGGCAGCCTGCTGCAAAGCTCCACCCAAATGCAGCGATTCCACATACATCAGCGCACTCTGCAACGAGGTCAAGCAGTAGCCTTCCTCTCCAATCAGATACCTGAGAAAGACGTATGGGTCAACATTTAGAAAATTCAAACATCTTGACAAGCATTCTGGACAGATGTATGGGTCCAACAAGGCCATTTTCTGTTCTCAGTGAACAAAGCAAGGTATTTAAGGGCATTGGGTGAGTTCAGTGTGGAAAAAACTGGACCGACCCATGTAGAACCCTGAGCTTCACCTGATCCAACATCACGGAGATGAATGAGAACAGAGATTTAGAGCCAACACCACCTCATCCAACAGCAGTTTGACTTCATATCAATGGTATTAACAAACACTAAATAAAAGAACCTCAAGGTCTGGCTTACAATCTCCATTCTGGTTCATCACAAAGTTGATGGATGGGATTGGTATTAGGGTTCTGTGTGGGTCAGTAGCCTTCCTCTCCAATCATTCATCCGTTACCTTCCGCTTTATCCTTTATTAGGGTCGCGGTGGGGTTCCCCATGCCCATCCAGGGGAGAACGTTTCGGGCACTGGGTAGATACACCCAGGACAGGGTGCCAATCTATCGCTGGGCAGACACTCACTCACACACACACTCTATATGGGGCAATTTGGAGAACTCAATTGACTTGATCCATGTTTTTGGACTGTGGGAGGAAACCCACGCGTACACGGGGAGAACATGGAAACTCCATCCAGATGGGGATTCGAACTGGGAATCCCTAGTGCTGAGAGGAGAACATGCTAACCACTAAGCCCCCTTTCCAATCAGATACATTTAAAAAAATTCAAACATCTTGACAAGCATCCTGGACAGATGTATGGTTCCAACTTCGTAGGAGCAATTTGGGGAAGGCCATTTTCTGTTCTCAGTGAACAAAGCAAGGTCTTTATGGGCATTGGGTGAGTTCAGTGTGAAAAAACTGGACCGACCCATGTAGAACCCTGAGCTTCACCTTATCCAACATCACTGAGTTGAATGAGAACAGAGATTTAGAGCCAACACCACCTCATCCAACAGCAGTTTGACTTTATATCAATTGTATTAACAAACACTACATGGATGAAAGAACCTCAAGGTCTGGCTTACAATCTTCATTCTAGGTGATGGATGGGGTTGATCTTAGGGTTCTGTGTGGGTCATTCCAGTTCCTCCCCACCAAACTCAACTCATGTTGATGGATGTGGTAGATCAGAGTTTAGGGTGTTGGGATTTGAAGCCTCAACGTTCTGATTGATAGCCCATGTTCACTGAAGTTACTAATGTGGTTTCTTGAGCAAGGCCTTTAACCCATTCAGGGGTGCCGTCTCTGTGTTCTGACCCCGTCCATTAAAAACCTTAAAATAAAGGAATCTCCCAAATGTCCAAATGGAAAATCCAAATCTTTCTAAACCTTGTTTTGTGCACTGAAGACCAGGGCCTTTCCCAAACTGTTGTTCCAGAGCTTAAAGAATATTACATCACAAATAAACAAGCCTGATCCTTTTGTCCATAAATCCAACTGAAGCTCTAGATATCATGGTTCTTCTGAAAGCTGCACAATGGTCACTTTGGTTGGACCATAAAAAGCTAAAAGTAGCATTTAACCAACTCTTGATTCTAAGCCCGGGTTTATTTAAGCCTGCAGTAGTGTCGCGGACACCCAGCTGCCGTAGCCTCATCCTTTCCCAAACCGAGGTGAGGGGGGGGGGGGGGTGATGGAAATTCCAGCACTGCTGCCAATCTAACCAGGCTGTAAAAGTGTGGGTTTCTTTAAACCCCAGATAACCACAGCTTTGGGTTGTGGTCTCAGTAAGCACGCGATGGCGCCCTTGCACCCATAAGCTGGTACACGGTGAACTCCGGTGCATCGAGGGCGCCTGGGGTTAAGCATCGGGCCCTGCATGGTTTCATAATCCCAAAGTAATTAATTCAAGTGTTGACATATTGCCTGATGCTCTTACTCATCAGTGTCCTCCACAGAAAGTGCTCCGGGCACGAAGAGTGTTATGGTCAAAACTATGCGGACGTTCCAGCCGACTGCCTTCTTCCGAGCGTCAGCAGGAGATCACATGGCATTTCGAGGGACGAATATATAAATGACATTAATAACGCCAGCTCATCTGAGGCATCTGACCAGGCTTCCATTTAATTCTTCCTCCTCATCTTCATGTTCGTACTTGTTATACGTTTCAGATTGTAACGTTGTGGTTAATTATGTCATGGATGAAATCATGAGAAGATATTGAGCTCGCAAGGGCCAAGACGGTGTTTACACACCGTAGACTAAAATTAAATGGCAGAGCAGACATTAAGGGGGAAGTTCAAATTCGCAAAAGGAAACCAGAGCTTTAGGGAAGATGAGGAGAACATGCAAATTACACCTTCCGCTCCATTTTGTGAGGAGTGTAAATGGATGCTGGTTTTGAGAGACGCACCCTTCGTGGATAAACTCCGCCAGGGCGGCGCATTCGGACACGAGCTGAGGCTGTGCGCTCCGCAGGGCCACGAAGGACAAAATGGGCAGCAGATCGTCGGCTCCACTGGAACACACACACACACACACACACACACACACAGATCAGTGTCAACACAAATACATTTAGTCATTCAGCAGATGCTTTAATCCAAAACGACTTACAAATGAGAACATTACAAGTCAGAAGTTATGCAGAAGGCACGGTGGCTTAGTGTTTAGCATGTTCTCCTCTCAGCTCTAGGGATTCCAGGTTCGAATCCCCATCTGGGTGGAGTTTCCATGTTCTCCCCGTGTCCGCATGGGTTTGCTCCGGGTTCTCCGGTTTCCTCCCACAGTCCAAAAACATGGATCAAGTCAATTGAGTTCTCCAATTGCCCCATATAGAGTGTGTCTGTGTGAGTGAGTGTGTGCCCAGCGATAGATTGGCGCCCTGTCCTGGGTGTATCTGCCCAGTGCCCGAAACGTTCTCCCCTGGATGGGCATGGGGAACCCCCCCGCGACCCTAATATAGGATAAAGCGGAAGATAATGGATGAATGAATGGAGAGGAAGGCTACTGACCCACACAGAACCCTAATACCAACCCTATTCATCATCTTTGTGATGAACCAGAATGGAGATTGTAAGCCAGACCTTGAGGTTCTTTCATGTAATGTTTGTTAATACCATTGATATGAAGTCAAACTGCTGTTGGGGTGAGGTGGTGATGGCTCTGCAGAAGACCAACTATACTGTAAATTCATCATGCTGCCCCCCCCTTATTTCACAACAGGTATTTGTTAAAGCGCTGCGTCTTCAGTAGTTTCTTAAAACTGTTTAGTGATTCTGCTTTACGGACAGAGTTGGGAAGAACGTTCCACCATTTCGCAGTGGTGAACGCCACGGAGTGAGAATGAGCTCCTTGGTGAGGTGGAACCACCAGAAGGCGATCATCACCGGAGCGAAGTGAACGAGTCGGAGTGTATTTTGAAAAGATAGAGTGAAGGTAGGAGGGGGAAGATCCAGAAATGGTTCTGTAGGCCAGAGTCAGTGACTTGTACTGAATGCAGCAGCTACAGGGAGCCAATGGAGGGACATGAGTAATGGAGTCACATGAGTTCGCTTGGGCTGACATAAAGCAGATTACCACGTCGCCACCGTCTCATGTCCAGGTGGCATCACGGTTCAACGGCATCGCAGTCACGCGGCGGCCGTAATTCCGTTCCCTCAGAGTCACAGCTTGGCAAAAAGCGCAGGAATTCGCACGCTCCGTGCTCGCGTGAGAAAGCACCTGGGTGTCCCCTTTCCCGTCGGGCCGAAGGACACCGGATAGCATTCCGTCGGAGATGAAGATTAGAACGAGACTCGCGCTGGGAAGCCAAAAACGTACAAAACAAAAAGCAAAAAAGTATGCGGACCTAATTACTGGGTTTGAACTTGGTTGGGTAATGGTATCGATATTTAAACAACGTCTCCTCGGTCACGTTATCAATCAGAGAGCAAGAACATAAGTTGGGTGCGAGGACGTAGAGCCGCCTTAGGCTTCATTAAGCGTGACTGTGCAACCTCCTGGATGGTGGAGTAACTCCAGCACCCGGGGACGGAGCCAAAGTCAATAAAGCCGCGTTCAGGTGTCAATCTGCGCAGCAACAAGAAATTACCGGGAAACGGGGAAGGTTCACGGCCGGGTGAAAAGGTGCCGGGGTAAAGAGAAGAGAAGAGAAGTCGAGAACCGAAAGTGAAAAACACGCAACCAGAGCCGGGACGTAGGGGTAGGGGTAGGGGTGGGTGGAGGTCGGCCGTGGTGGTGGTGGGGGGTTCAACTGTCAAGACAAGAAAAGAATGGGGCAAAGGAAAATGGGGCAAAGCCTGAAACAGGAGACAACAGCGGCAAAGGAAACCGAGTTGTGTAAATCAGTGTGAATGTGTACAAAACAAAAGCACGGAGACAATGCACATGCTGGAATTGTCCGAGTGCAGACACGCGTGAGCTGATGTCCTAACCGCCAACGACGAGCTCAGCGGGCGAGCGGATGGTCCTGTGGCCGAACGACAAACTGCTGGGATCGCGAACAACAAGGTTCGTAAAGAAGCAATTTAATAAAAACTATATACTATACAAATACAAAAAGTATAGGGACAACAACGGTATGCCTCTAGCATGGTGCCTTAGTGGTTGGCATGTTCTCCTCTCAGAATCCCCATCTGGGTGGAGGTTCCATGTTCTCCCCGTGTCCGCATGGGCTTCCTCCGGGTTCACCGGTTTCCTCCCACAGTCCAAAAACATGGAAATTGCCCCATATAGAGTGTGTTTGTGTGAGTGGGTGTGTGCTCAGTGATGGATTGGCGCCCTGTCCTGGGTGTATCTGCCCAGCGCCCAAAACGTTCTCCCCTGGATGGACATGGGGAACCCCCCCCCCGCGACTCTAATAGAGGATAAAGCGGGAGATAATGAATGAATATATACTAAACAAATACACAAGGACAGAAGTATAGGGACAAGAATTTTAGACAACTGTATGCCTCCAGCACGATGCCTATTGGTTGGCATGTTCTCCTCTCAGCACTAGGGATTCCCGGTTCGAATCCCAATCTGGGTGGAGTTTCCATGTTCTCTCCGTGTCCGCGTGGGTTTCCTCTGGGTTCTCCAGTTTCATCCCACAGTCCAAAAATATGGAAATTGCCCCATATAGAGTATGTGTGTGAGTGGGTGTGTGCCCAGCGATGGATTGGCGTCCTGTCCTGGGTGTATCTGCCCAGTGCCCAAAACATTCTCCCCTGGATGGGCAAGGGGAACCCCCCCCCCACCCGCAGCCCTAATAGAGGATAAAGCAGAAGATAATGAATGGATGGATGGTCCAGGTTATGGGTGGCGTCGTGGCTTAGTGGTTAGTATGTTCTCCTCTCAGTACTAGGGATTCCTGGTTCGAATCCCAATCTGGATGGAGTTTCCATGTTCTCCCCGTGGGTTTCCTCCGGGTTTTCCGGTTTCCTCCCACAGTCCAAAAACATGGAAATTGCCCCATATAGAGTGTGTTTGTGTGAGTGAGTGTGTGCTCAGTGATGGATTGGCGCCCTGTCCTGGGTGTATCTGCCCAGCGCCCGAAACATTCTCCCTGGATGGGCATGGGGAACCCCCCCCCCAGCCCTAATAATAAAAGGATAAAGCAGAAGATAATGAATGGATGTATGCCTCCAGCTTTATGAAAAAAGTTTGGGGAAGGCCCGTTTGTTTTGTTTCAGCATGTCAGAACTTCATTTCACAACGAATAATAAAGAATGAACTCGAGTGGCCCACACAGAGCTCTAACCTCAAACTTATCCAACACTTTTAGGATGAATTAGAATGGAGATTGTGAGTCACGGCTCACAATCCAGCAGCAGTCAACATGCAAAACCTTCCACAGACGTTCTGAAGTTCTAATATAAATAAAATAAGATTTATTACATCACAAACACAGATTGCCTTTCCCGATAACAGATCGGCATCTGGCTTAGTGGTTAGCACGTTCTCCTCTCAGCACTAGGGATTCCCGGTTCGAATCCCAATCTGGGTGGAGTTTCCATGTTCTCTCCGTGTCCGTGTGGGTTTCCTCCGGGTTCTCCGGTTTCCTCCCACAGTCAAAAACATGGATCAAGTCAATGGAGTTCTCCAAATTGCCCCATATACAGTGTGTCTGTGTGAGTGAGTGTGTGCCCAGCGATAGATTGGCGTCCTGTCCTGGGTCTATCAGCCCAGCGCCCGAAACGTTCTCCCCTGGATGGGCATGGGGAACCCCCCCCCGCGACCCTAATATAGGATAAAGCGGAAGATAATGAATGAATGTACGCCTCCAGCACGGTGGCTTAGTGGTTAGCATGTTCTCCTCTCAGCGTTAGGGATTACCGGTTTGAATCCCAATCTGGGTGGAGTTTCCATGTCCTCCCCATGTCCACATGGGTTTCCCCCGGGTTCTCTGGTTTCCTCCCACAGTCCAAAAACAATTTTGGATTCGAATCCCCATCTGGGTGGAGGTTCCATGTTCTCCCAGTGTCCACATGGGTTTCCCCCGGGTTCTCTGGTTTCCTCCTCCAGTCCAAAAACATGGATCAAGGTCAATGGAGTTCTCCAAATTGCCCCATATAGAGTGTGTCTGTGTGAGTGAGTGAGTGTGTGCCCAGTGATAGATTGGCGCCCTGTCCTGGGTGTATCTGCCCAGCGCCCGAAACGTTCTCCCCTGGATGGGCATGGGGAACCCCCCCCCCCCGCGACCCTAATAGAGGATAAAGCAGAAGATAATGAATGAATGAAAAGATCGTCATCGTCAGGACATGCTGTGATGTAAATAATCAGGAATAATCGCATCACCCTGATGTCCTATAGGGATGTATGAGCAGTGAGAGAGGGCGGGACACGCCGTGCATCATGGGAACGCGGCGTTCGTGCGACGCTCACTGGTTCGGGTGGTAACAGTTAAGGTTTATTAAAGTTCCTGCACCAAAGTGGTTTTTTTATTTAACAGTCAGCCCGAATGAGCTCATGCACTCATCGTCCTGACGGCTGCGGTCGGCTTAAAAAAAAAAAAAAAAAAAAAAAGTCCCCACGAGGCCGAGCGGCGGGGCGCGTGATCCGCTCGGGATGGAGGCTCCGGCTATCGCAACACGGTCTCGCACGCACAAGGCGCTTCAGATCCAGATAACAATTAAGCCGGTGTGAGTTACGTCAGGCGGCTTAGTGGTTAGCACGTTCTCCTCTCAGCACTAAGGATCCCCGGTTCGAATCCACATCTGGGTGGAGTTTCCATGTCCTCCCCGTGTCCACGTGGGTTTTCTCCCACAGTCCAAATACATGGAAATTGCCCCATATAGAGTGTATGTGTGAGAGTGTGTGCCCAGCGATAGGTTGGCACCCTGTCCTGGGTGTATCTGCCCAACGCCCAAGATGTTCTCCCCAGGATGGGCATGGGCAACCCCCCCACGACCCTAATTTTAAGCCGGTGTGAGTTGCGTCAGGCGGC
This sequence comes from Corydoras sp. C115, assembly GCA_019802505.1. Lineage (NCBI taxonomy): Eukaryota > Metazoa > Chordata > Actinopteri > Siluriformes > Callichthyidae > Corydoras > Corydoras sp. C115. The sequence goes on along the minus strand of JAFMOC010000642.1, from coordinate 42,511 downwards.
ACGGTGGCTTAGTGGTTAGCATGTTCTCCTCTCAGCTCTATGGATTCCCGGTTCGATTCCCCATCTGGGTGGAGTTTCCATGTTCTCCCAGTGTCCGCGTGGGTTTCCTCCAGGTTCTCCGGTTTCCTCCCACAGTCCAAAACATGGATCAAGTCAATTGAGTTCTCCAAATTGCCCCATATAGAGTGTGTCTGTGTGAGTGAGTGTGTGCCCAGCAATAGATTGCCCCCCTGTCCTGGGTGTATCTGCCCAGCGCCCGAAACGTTCTCCCCTGGATGGGCATGGGGAACCCCCCCCCCCCACGACCCTAATAGAGGATAAAGCGGGAGATAATGGATGGATTTAAAAGGACGAGGCGGCACAGTGGCTTAGTGGTTGGCATGTTCTCCTCTCAGCACTAGAGATTTCAGGTTCAAATCCCAATCTGGGTGGAGTTTCCATGTTCTCCCCGTGTCTGCGTGGGTTTCCTCCAGGTTCTCCGGTTTCCTCCCACAGTCCAAAAACATGGATCAAGTCAATTGAGTTCTCCAAATTGCCCCATGTAGAGTGTGTATGTGTGAGTGAGTGTGTGCCCAGTGATAGATTGGCGTCCTGTCCTGGGTGTGTCTGCCCAGCGCCCGAAACGTTCTCCCCTGGATGGGCATGGGGAACCCCCCCCCCCCCCGACCCTAATAGAGGATAAAGAGGAAGATAATGGATGGATGGATGATTTGCGTCATTGACAGTGATATTTAATCCTCCATTTAAGGTCGTTAATCCCAAGTGTTAGTGTCCTCATACTTTTGACACCGCAAACTTTTATAGCTACAAATGTTACTTTAGGTCACCAACTTGTTTTTTTTTTTTTTTTTTTTTTTCCCACCGTAGCGTCTCGCTTTGCCCTGGCATCATGTCAAGACCTGAGCGTGTACCAGACAGCATGACCCAGTTTGGAGGCCAGCCCGTTCAGAGCATCGCGCCTGGGGCCGCGGGCCTGCTGTGCTTCGGCCACCGCGGGGTCTGATGAGGTCTGACAGATCGCGAGTGGACGCACGAGGGTCAGCAAAATCAATTCCAACTTGCACTCCGGGCTTTCGGGCCAGCTTTAGTTTTGAGGGTAAAAACGCAAGAGGGCAGAGCCGAAGACAAGGGGGGGGGGGGAGGGGGCTGTAATACTTACATGGCTGCTGTCTTTGGAGACAGATCGTTCTCCTGAAGGAGACGGTAATGCTCGGCACACGCGCAGATCAGCCGCAGGGTTCTCACTGAAAAACAAAAACGTTCCGGACAAACTGACATTAACGGAAAGAAAGAAAAGAATATCATTCATCCATTATCTTCTGCTTTATCCTCTATTAGGGTCGCGGGGGCAGGGGGGGTTCCCCATGCCTATTCAGGGGAGAACGTTTCGGGCGCTGGGCAGATACACCCAGGACAGGACGCCAATCCATCGCTGGGCACACACTCACTCACACACACACACTCTATATGGGGCAATTTGGAGAACTCAATTGACTTGATCCATGGTTTTGGACTGTGGGAGGAAACCGGAGAACCCGGAGGAAACCCACACGGACACGGGGAGAACATGGAAACTCCAGAAAAGAATATAATATAATAAAAGGGGCGGCGGCACGGTGGCTTAGTGGTTAGCACGTTCTCCTCTCAGCACTAGGGATTCCCGGTTCGAATCCCCATCTGGGTGGAGTTTCCATGTTCTCCCCATGTCCTTGTGGGTTTCCTCCGGGTTCTCCGGTTTCCTCCCACAGTCCAAAAACATGGATCAAGTCAATTGAGTTCTCCAAATTGCCCCATATAGAGTGTGTTTGTGTGAGTGTGTGCCCAGTGATGGATTGGCATCCTGTCCTGGGTGTATCTTCCCAGCACCAGAGACGTTCTCCCCCGAATCGGCATGGGGAACCCCCCCCCCCACGAACCTAATAGAGGATAACTCAGCACAGGATCTAAGAACATGTAAAGTGATGGGATCCTAAATATTCCTGGTATATTCTATGACTCGAGACATTCAGGACCTCTTTAAAGCATGCTTCATAACAAACACCTGCATGAAGGTCAAGCGTTAACTTTAGATCCATTAGACCTCACCTATACAGTCCAGCTTCTTCTGAGGACAGGAGTCTTTACAGAGCAGCTTCAGTTCCTGCACCGCCGACTCGTACGGGTAGGAACCGTGCAGAACGGCCGGGTCTTTGGGGTAAAGCTTGGATGCTACCCCAACATCGCTGGGCGAGACATCCCGATACAGCTCAACGCTGCTCTCGAAAGCTTGCTCCTGGTCTCGATGGATCCTCCTTTGGGCCGAAACAAAAGAAATAAGTTATACACAAAAATAAGGGTGGCACGGTGGCTTAGTGGTTAGCATGTTCTCCTCTCAGCACTAGGGATTCCCGGTTCGAATCCCCATCTGGGTGGAGTCTCCATGTTCTCCCCGTGTCTGCGTGGGTTTCTTCTGGGTTCTCCAGTTTCCTCCCACAGTCCAAATACGGTACATGGATCAAGTCAAGTCATTTTTCAAATTGCCCCATATAGTGTGTGTGTGTGCCCAGTGATAGATTGGTGTCCTGTCCAGGGTGGATATGCCCAGCTCCCAAGACTCTCCTGCCTCTCCCAATCTCCCCTGGATGGGCATGGGGAACCCCTCCAGAACCCTAATAGAGGATAAAGTGGAAGATAATGTGTGTGTATATATATATATATATATATATATATATATATATATATATATATATATATATATATATACACACACACACACACACACACATACATACACACACACACTGAGTTATTTGAGCATGTGTGTCCGGAGCAGGGAGCAATTGAGTTTAGGTGACTTGCCCAAGAGAACTTCAGCCATAGTATTGGTGGGACTGGGAATCGAACCTGGGACCTTCAGGTCGCAATGCTGGTTCCTTAAACACAGTGTTACCATTTTTGTGTTTCCATCCATTATCTTCCACTTTATCAACTACTAGGGGTCGCGGGGGGGTTCCCCATGCCATCCAGGGGAGAACGTTTCGGGCGCTGGGCAGATACACCCAGGACAGGATCCACCAATCTATCACTGGACACACACTCACTCACACAATATATATGGGGCAACTTGGAGAACTCAATTGACTTGATCCATGTTTTTGGACTGTGGAAGGAAACCGGAGAACCCGGAGGAAACCCACACAGACATGGGGAGAACATGGAAACTCCACCCAGATGGGGATTCGAACCGGGAAACCCTAGTGCTGAGAGGAGAACATGCTAATCACTAAGCCACCCCCTATATATATATATATGTGTGTGTGTGTCACTGCACAGATGGGTTAAATGTGAAAGACAAATTCTTCTGTGTGTAAATACTGTAAGCAAAAATAAATCAGTTGTTGGTTATACAGAAACACGTGTACATGAATAACACCCGGACTGAGAGCGACACCTAGTGTATAGACTTAGCAAGCACACGAGCAGTGTAACCATTCTGAAACAGGACTTTAATATATAAATAATACCTGAAAAGAGCCAGAAGTGGGCTCCAAATGGGGGTGAAGAAGACCTCCTCTATGCAGGCCACACACTGATCTTTAGAGCTTTGAGTATTCAAACAATCAAAAGACAGCAGGCAGAGGGACAAGAGACGATCTAAAGGACAGAACAGCTGAAGAATTAACCGGCACCATTAATAAAATTTAATTGATCTAAAATCACCGTTCTCTTCGCCCACCGATGGAATTGTGAATGTCCTTAACCGTAGCTTTAAGGTGTTCCTTCAGCGCTCGATCCTCCATGTCCTGAATTTGAGACTCCAGGTCCTCTTGGGTCAAGTCGAAGGTCATGTCCGTGCTCAGCTCCTCCGTGCCGTGAGCGGGAGCCCAGTCCAGCTGGGTCAGAAACTCCTCCAGATCCTCGAAAGAGTTCTCCCGGTCAGGAGGCACTGGGATCGGAGGCTCTTTAGAACCCATTCTAGATTCCTTGTTGTTGGCGTTGAAGTCGGGAAGTGGCGACAGGGAGATGGAGGCATCGGACAGGCTGTGGACCAGGCCCACTTTGCGGGGACTCTGTGGGCTGTGGGTGGACAATATGCTCTGGGCACTGAGCGAGGGCTTTAAGGAAACAGCCCGGAGAGGCGACGGGCTCTGAGGAACACCTTGGCTCACGATGGGGTAGAGCCGGTTATAGACCTGATACTGCAGCTTCTTCAGGAGCTTCACAACAGGATGGTCTGAACGGCTGAGGAACGAAATACGGGACGTCAGTTCTGGTGGACATATCATGGAGAAAGCACAGGGCATCTGGTCTTACCTAAGAAGATAAGTTATGAGGCCTAAAACCAAAGAAGCATCATTTGGGGTTTTCTTCAGCTTAGCTTTCCAAATCTTGGGCCAATCCTATAGGGGGGGTAAATACTTTAGATCGATCAGCTCCTGATGCCCCAGGTCAGAAGATAACGCCACACTCACATGATCCTGCTCATATTCCAGAACACTCGCATACAAAATGCACTGTTCTTGCTCTTCGGGGGTCATAGTTGTAGAAGACGAAAACTTCCTGCAAAAAAAAAAAAAAAAAAAATGGCACGTTGGATACAGAATTCAGATAAATATTAAAAGAAATTTTTAACCACATGACTTTAATAACAGGGCGGCACAGGTGGCTTAGTGGTTGGCATGTTCTCCTCTCAGCGCTAGGGATTCCCGGTTCGAATCCCAATCTGGGTGGAGTTTCCATGTTCTCCCCGTGGGTTTCCTCCAGGTTCTCCGGTTTCCTCCCACAGTCCAAAAACTGGATCAAGGTCAATTGAGTTCTCCAAATTGCCCCACATAGAGTGTGTGTCTAGTGTGAGTGAGTGGTGTGTACCCAACGATAGATTGGCGCCCTGTCCTGGGTCTATCTGCCCAGCGCCCGAAACGTTCTCCCTGGATGGCATGGGGAACCCCCCCCCCCCTGCCCCCCTATTAGAGGTGAGGAATGTGTGTACCTCCGTGTGTGTGTGTGTCAGAAGGTGGTTTGGCGTGGGGGTGTGGGTGGGGGGGGGGGGGGGGGTTGTAAGGGTTTGTTTTTGCATTAAAAAACAAAATGTTAGTTTAAAAACCACCTCAATATCATGTTAAATTAGTTTATCATTAATTAATTCTGCTTGTGAAGTATAAATTTTTGTAGAAAAAAATCAATAGAAAACAAAATTAATTAATTACCATTAATTAGTTAATTAATTAGGCGGCACGGTGGCTTGGTGGTTAGCATGTTCTCCTCTCAGCGCTAGGGATTCCCGGTTCAAATCCCCATCTGGGTGCAGTTTCCATGTTCTCCCCGTGTCAACGTGGGTTTCCTCCGGGTTCTCCGGTTTCCTCCCACAGTCCAAAAACATGGATCAAGTCAATTGAGTTCTCCAAATTGCCCCATATAGAGTGTGTCTGTGTGAGTGAGTGTGTGCCCAGCGATAGATTGGCGCCCTGTCCTGAGTGTTTCTCCCCTGGATGAGCATGGGGAACCCCCCACGACCCTAATATAGGATAAAGAGGAAGATGATGGATGAAAAAAGGATCGACCTCCAAAATCAGTTATGCCGTCTCACCTGTTGGCTTGCTCCTGCAGTCTCAGTCGTCTCTCCTCCATCCTCCTTTGGAGCTACAAGCATTCAGGAAAATGTTTACAATGGTCAACATCATTCCTTCTAATGAAGAGCTACACCATGGACGCATGTCACACCGTTACACAGTTTTGAGGAGCCAATCCACATACTACATGATTTTACACATGTGAAGTGTGCAATGCAATGAGGAGAACATATCAAACTCCACAGCCAAGTTTAAGTGATTAAATAAGGACATTGAATCACGCTTGGTGTGAAAGTTCTAATACATTTAAGTTACATGTAAAGGAATTGTTAACCTGTATGTACATTTAGATGGGATGTGAAAGTATTTACATCCAATAACATTAGACAAAAATAGCAGGTAAAGAGAAGACAAAGCCAAATGAAGGATACAGCGTCTTGTCTGGCTTGAGCGATAATCAGGTTCTCCATCATCTGTCTCTGAAGGGAGAGGCTCTGGGTCAGGGGGGGAACACACACACACACACACACACACACACAGAGGTTAAATATTCAACAGCTATTAAGTGTATGTATCGTTCTAAACATACAACATTCTTCTACACTAATGGTTTTGAGCCAGGGATCCCCCCGCGACCCTAGTAAAGTGATAAAGAGATTTATTTTGCCTAATGTGCGTACACACAGAGGAATTAGTCCTGGAAACTCCACCCAGATTGGGATTCGAACTGGGAATCCCTAGCGCTGAGAGGAGAACATGCTAACCACCAAGCCACCGTGCCACCCATGAGAGAATTAAGTGGAAGATAATGAGTAAATATTCCATACATGCTATAAGGTTTCAAAGCCATGGGACATATACACTGAATACTCATTCATTCATTATCTCCTGGTTTATCCTCTATTAGGGTCGCGGGGGGGGGGGGGGGGGGGGGGGTTCCCCATGCCCATCCAGAGGAGAACGTTTCAGGTGCTGGGCAGATAGACCCAGGACAGGACACCAATCCATCACTGGGCACACACTCACACAGACACAGAAACACTCTATATGGGGCAATTTGGAGAATTCAATGACTTGTTCCATGTTTTTTGGACTGTGGGAGGAAACCGGAGAACCCGGAGGAAACCCACGTGGACACGGGGAGAACATGGAAACTCCACCCAGATGGGGATTCGAACCGGGAATCCCTAGTGCTGAGAGGCGGACGTGCTAACCACTAAGCCACCGTGCCGCCCTACACTGAATACTAAATAAAATACCAAATAACTGAAAATCATTACAATGACTTTGAAATCTTAGTGGTCTGAAATAAATCACATTCAACTCGTTGTTGGAGTTCCACCCCCAAACTAGTTCTCCTTTTGTTCTGGAATTCTGTGCTTCCTTTATTCAGGAATCTTCTGGAATTCTGTGGTTCAGGGGCATTTTTAGGGTTTAGAAACATCAGGGGCTTTAGCCCAGATCCCTCATTGCCCCTCTGTCCTCTTTAAATATTGTCCTTTCATGAGGGTATTTATCCATTTTACAAACTGTTGTTACATTCATTTTGTTTTATCATTTATTAGTTATTCATTCATTCATTATCTCCCGCTTTATCCTCTATTAGGGTCGCGGTGGGGTTCCCCATGCCCATCCAGGGAAGAACGTCTCGGGCGCTGGGCAGATAGACCCAGGACAGGGCGCCAATCCATCGCTGGGCACACACTCACTCACACAGACACACACACATACACACTCTATATGGGGCAATTTGGAGAACTCAATTGACTTGGTCCATGTTTTTGGACTGTGGGAGGAAACCGGAGAACCCGGAGGAAACCCACGCGGACACGGGGAGAACATGGAAACTCCACCCAGATGGGGATTCGAACCGGGAATCCCTAGCGCTGAGAGGCGAACATGCTAACCACTAAGCCACCATGCCTCCCATTTATTAGTTATATTGGATAAAATTAAATAACATTGTGGCTGAAAACTTTTGAATAAAGGAACCTGAGATTCGGCAGAAAAGCATGAATCTGTTTTACGAGTCACAGATGAGCGTTTTAATAAGGTTTTGCTTTGAAATACCGTAACTCTGCGACGGTTTGCGCCTTCAGAAAAAATTCTGACGGTTTCTGAAAGCTGAGAAGCTGCTCGTTACAGCCAACATACAGTTATTACGGTAACTTTACTCCTGATACCGGCGAGAGAAAAAAATCTGTCTCCCTCAAACACACACACACACACACACACACACACAGAGCTTAGAAGCACAAACATCGTTCGGTCGCGCTGCTGGAGAAGTTAAGGATTTACGGATCAAACACAACAACAATGAGCACCGACGGTGGAACCATTCCGCTGAGGTTTGGATAGCAACCCGGACATGTTTACGATCGCGACCGTTTCGGTCGTTAATCGGAGGCGATACCTTGAGGAAGGTTTTAAACTTTTTCCAGTAAAACAGCGGGAGCCGCAGCCGCGACGCGTGCTGCCTCCGACACATGCTGGAGGAGGAGGTGGAGGAGGTGGTGGAGGTGCTGGAGGAAGTGCTGGAGGAGGTGCTGGAGTGCCGGACGCGTGCGGATGAACCGCGGCGGTGTAAATAAACGCGTCGACCCCCCGCCGCGAAGACACGGCGAGCCAGCCAATCAGAGCCGCGCACGCTGAGTTAATCAGCTGCCCAATCAATGAGGCGTCACCTGAGCGGCGGCTCATTAACATTTAAACATCAAACAAAACAACCGCAACGTGGCGCTCACACCTCCAACCCAGAGGAAACCCACACATCTCCAACCCTCCATCTGAGAACCCAGAGGAAACCCACACACCTCCAACCCTCCATCTGAGAACCCAGAGGAAACCCACACATCTCCAACCCTCCATCTGAGAACCCAGAGTAAACCCACACACCTCCAACCCTCCATCTGAGAACCCAGAGTAAACCCACACACCTCCAACCCTCCATCTGAGAACCCAGAGTAAACCCTCACACCTCCAACCCTCCATCTGAGAACCCAGAGGAAACCCACACACCTCCAACCCTCCATCTGAGAACCCAGAGGAAACCCACACATCTCCAACCCTCCATCTGAGAACCCAGAGGAAACCCACACACCTCCAACCCTCCATCTGAGAACCCAGAGTAAACCCTCACACCTCCAACCCTCATTCTGAGAACCCAGAGGAAACCCACACATCTCCAACCCTCCATCTGAGAACCCAGAGTAAACCCTCACACCTCCAACCCTCCATCTGAGAACCCAGAGGAAACCCACACATCTCCAACCCTCCATCTGAGAACCCAGAGTAAACCCTCACACCTCCAACCCTCCATCTGAGAACCCAGAGGAAACCCACACATCTCCAACCCTCCATCTGAGAACCCAGAGGAAACCCACACATCTCCAACCCTCCATCTGAGAACCCAGAGGAAACCCACACATCTCCAACCCTCCATCTGAGAACCCAGAGGAAACCCACACATCTCCAACCCTCCATCAGAGAACCCAGAGTAACCCACACATCTCCAACCCTCCATCTGAGAACCCAGAGGAAACCCACACATCTCCAACCCTCCATCTGAGAACCCAGAGGAAACCCACACATCTCCAACCCTCCATCTGAGAACCCAGAGGAAACCCACACATCTCCAACCCTCCATCTGAGAACCCAGAGTAAACCCACACATCTCCAACCCTCCATCTGAGAACCCAGAGTAAACCCTCACACCTCCAACCCTCCATCTGAGAACCCAGAGGAAACCCACACATCTCCAACCCTCCATCTGAGAACCCAGAGTAAACCCTCACACCTCCAACCCTCCATCTGAGAACCCAGAGGAAACCCACACATCTCCAACCCTCCATCTGAGAACCCAGAGGAAACCCACACATCTCCAACCCTCCATCAGAGAACCCAGAGGAAACCCACACATCTCCAACCCTCCATCTGAGAACCCAGAGGAAACCCACACATCTCCAACCCTCCATCTGAGAACCCAGAGGAAACCCACAAATCTCCAACCCTCCATCTGAGAACCCAGAGGAAACCCACACATCTCCAACCCTCCATCTGAGAACTCAGAGGAAACCCACACACCTCCAACCCTCCATCTGAGAACCCAGAGGAAACCCACACATATCCAACCCTCCATCTGAGAACCCAGAGTAAACCCTCACGTCTACAACCCTCCTTCAGAGAACCCAGAGTAAACCCTCACGTCTCCAACCCTCCATCTGAGAACCCAGAGTAAACCCTCACGTCTACAACCCTCCTTCAGAGAACCCAGAGTAAACCCTCACGTCTCCAACCCTCCATCTGAGAACCCAGAGTAAATCCTCACGTCTACAACCCTCCTTCAGAGAACCCAGAGTAAACCCACACACCTCCAACCCTCCATCTGAGAACCCAGAGTAAACCCTCACACCTCCAACCCTCCATCTGAGAACCCAGAGGAAACCCACACACCTCCAACCCTCCATCTGAGGGGGGGGGGGGGAAAACCCCATGCCCATCCAGGGGAGACCGTTTCAGGCGCTGCGCAGAGAACCCAGGACAGGGCGCCAATCGCTGGGCACACACTCACTCACACATACACACTCTATATGGGGCAATTTGGAGAACTCAATTGACTTGATCCATGTTTTTGGACTGAACCCGGAGGAAACCCACGCAGACACGGGGAGAACATGGAAACTCCACTCAGATGGGGATTCGAACCGGGAATCCCTAGTGCTGAGAGGAGAACATGCTAACCACTAAGCCACCATGCCGCCCCCTACAACAACAATAAATGTTATATCCTCAGTCTGTGCACCAATCAGAGAAGAAGGAACTAGTGACCAGATTCCAATTCACCAAATGTGGGACAAAGACTGTGTTTGTGGGACAATGTGGGACACCAATGCATAATCTAAAAGAACTTTAAAAAAGAACATCTCTATTCTGCCCCTTTAGCACATAATTTTATATAAATAAATAAATATATATATATATTCATTCATTCATTCATTATCTCCCGCTTTATCCTCTATTAGGGTTGCGGTGGGGTTCCCCATGCCCATCCAGGGGAGAACGTCTCGGGCGCTCGGCAGATACACCCAGGACAGGACGCCAATCTATCGCTGGGCACACACTCACTCACACGAACACACTCTATATGGGGCAATTTTGAGAACTTAATTGACTTGATCCATGTTTTTGGACTGTGGTGGAAACCGGAGAACCCAGAGGAAACCCACGCGGACACGGGGAGAACATGGAAACTCCACCCAGATGGGGATTCGAACTGGGAATCCCTAGCTAGAGGAGATATATATATATATATATATACTATATATATATATATATATAAATATAGCACGGTGGCTTAGTGGTTTAGCAAGTTCACCTCTCAGCACTATGGATTCCCGGTTCGAATCCCCATCTGGGTGGAGTTTCCATGCTCTCCCCGTGTCCACGTGGGTTCGCTCCGGGTTCTCCGGTTTCCACCACAGTCCAAAAACATGGATCAAGTCAACTGAGTTCTCCAAATTGCCCCATGTAGAGTGTGTCTGTGTGTGAGTGTGTGTCCAACGATAGATTGGCGCCCTGTCCTGGGTGTATCTGCCCAGCGCCTGAAACGTTCTCCCCTGGATGGGCATGGGGAACCCCCCTGCGACCCTAATATAGTTTAATTGTACACGTGCATATATATATATATATTCATTCATTCATTCATTATCTTCCGCTTTATACATAACAGACTTTGTGCTAAAGGGTATGACTTTCCTGTATTTCTCCAAACAGTATATGTATATATAACTTTTTCATTCATTCATTCATTCATCATTATCTTCCTCTTAATCCTATATTAGGGTCGTGGGGGGTTCCCCATGCCCATCCAGGGGAGAACGTTTCGGGCGCTGGGCAGATACACCCAGGACAGGACACCAATCTATCGTTGGGCACACACTCACTCACCCAATCACACTCTATATGGGGCAATTGGAGAATTCCAATTCTATTGGAGAATTCCATTGACCTTGACAGGACAGGACACCAATCTATCGCTGGGCATGTATATATAACTTTTATATCTTATTTAAATGAACCTTTCTCTAACGTAAGAAAACATAGTAAACATGGAACTTTCATACTATTTCACAGCGTTTCTCAAATGAAAACTCGTTTGAATCTTGTTTGGGTTTTAGACTGGAAAACCTCCTTTAGAGCGACACGTCATATACTCCTCCAGATCTCGTGCCGCGTGCCGCTGCTGTTCCGACCTCATTTGCATTGTTTGTGTTGGTGGCGCCCTTACCATGCGTCCGCGTTCCCGATTGGTTGACATTCAAACAGCCCGCCTCTCCCCCGATAACAGACAGCACAGCCGTCCAATGGCAGATTAGAAAACACGCATTTCAAAACTGCAGCCTGACTTTGAATAACAAAGCTGGACAACGTCTCAAATTTGCGGGACACGTGAAAACGAAATTGCGTGACTGTCCCACAAAGCAGGACATCTGGTCACCCTAGAAGGAACTCACCAGAGAGGTCTTTTGTGCGGCCTGACCGGGGGCAAGTCGCGCCAGACGAGCCTCATAATTTGCCTTTAATTTCTGGTTCAGACACGAGGCTTGCTCGACAGGAGTCAATTCCCTGCAACCCACAAAAACATGATGTGTGATGTCATAAGGTCATAACGTACATTTATTACAGAAGACGGTCAGTGTGGAGGTGGACGTGGGATTGAGGGAGCAGGGGACGGTTTTAAAAGGTTTAAAAAGCTGCTATTATCTTAAAAATTCAATATTTGACAACAGGGCGGCACGGTGACTTAGTGGTTAGCATGTTCTCCTCTCAGTGCTGCGGATCCAGGTTCGAATCCCAATCTGGGTGGAGTTCCCATGTTCTCCCGTGTCCGTGTGGGTTTCCTCTGGGTTCTCCGGTTTCCTCTCACAGTCCAAAAACATTGATCAAGTCAAGTGAGTTCTCCAAATTGCCCCATATAGAGTGTGTGTGTAAGTGAGTGTGTGCCCAGTGATGGATTGGCGTCCTGTCCTGGGTGTATCTGCCCAGCGCCCAAAACGTTCTCCCCTGGATGGGCATGGGGAACCCATTGCGACCCTAATAGAGGATAAAGCGGAAGATAATGGTGGCATGTTCTCCTTTCAGTGCTGTGGATCCAGGTTCGAATCCCAATCTGGGTGGAGTTCCCATGTTCTCCCGTGTCCGTGTGGGTTTCCTCTGGGTTCTCCGGTTTCCTCTCACAGTCCAAAAACATTGATCAAGTCAAGTGAGTTCTCCAAATTGCCCCATATAGAGTGTGTGTGTGAGTGAGTGTGTGCCCAGTGATAGATTGGCGTCCTGTCCTGGGTGTATCTGCCCAGCGCCCAAAACGTTCTCCCCTGGATGGGTATGGGGAACCCATTGCGACCCTAATATAGGATAAAGCGGAAGATAATGGATGGATGGATAATTATATACAAAGGGTGGCACGGTGGCTTAGTGGTTTAGCATGTTCTCCTCTCAGCACTAGGGATTCTGGTTCGAATCCCAACCTGGGTGGAGTTTCCATGTTCTCCCGTGTCCGTGTGGGTTTCCTCTGGGTTCTCCGGTTTCCTCCCACAGTCCAAAAACATGGATCAAGTCAATTGAGTTCTCCAAATTGCCCCATATAGAGTGTGTCTGTGTGAGTGAGTGTGTGCCCAGTGATGGATTGGCGTCCTGTCCTGGGTGTATCTGCCCAGCGCCCGAAACGTTCTCCCCTGGATGGGCATGGGGAACCCCCCCGCAATCCTAGTAGAGGATAAAGCAGAAGATAATGGATGGATACTTATATGCATAACAGTCAAGGAGACTCAGCAGAACGCGGGGTGAGATCACGGCCACATTTCTGCTTTTCTGCAGGATTTTGAATCGATAGGCAACCTGCCTCACGACTCCCTGTTGTTTTTGGCAGCCGCCGCTTGGTTTTCTGCGAAACTTATCTGAGATGCGTTTCGTTTTCGTGAGATTGTTGTCCCATAAAGTACACAATCAGCACTTGAGAGGAATTCCTGCAGCTCCTTTAATGTCGCTATCAGCCTCCCGGACTGTTTTCTTTCTGTCTGTTCATCAGTTATGAAGTCTCATTGGTAATAACACCGATGTCACGCCATATTCCGTGAACTTGTGGATGTGAATCCTGTTCGATGACTAATAACGTTGAACAATAAGATGCTTTGTAAGCTATTCGTGGACACGGGTTTGTTTGCTCTTTAAATGCAACTAAGCAAACATCACCAGATATCATACACGGCCTGAATTCGAACCCAGAACCCTCCTGCTGTGAGGTGAGCGTGCTGACCACAGCGCCACCATGCAGCCTGACAGCAGGTCTGTACTCCAAACTATAAACCATGAGCTTGTATACGCCTTAAACCTGATTATAAGCTGAACGCACCATGCAACCACATTATTTGAGGTTGTTATTTTTCCTCTTAATGATTTCTGCACTGATTATAGACACATTAAAGGACGGGGGGGGGGGGGGGGGGGGTAGACTGATTGAACTCTATCTTTTAGTTACACAAGGAATGCACGACCTTGTTTTGACTCCCAAATAAAGACAACACTGTCAGGAGTCAGAGGATCAATACTGCTGTTCCATTCCAATACCAAATAGATGTAATTGATGACTAATGAACTGATTATTATTATTAATAATAATAGCGGCACGGTGGCTTAGTGGTTAGCACGTTCGCCTCTCAGCACTAGGGATTCCCGGTTCGAATCCCCATCTGGGTGGAGTTTCCATGTTCTCCCCGTGTCCGCGTGGGTTTCCTCCGGGTTCTCCGGTTTCCTCCCACAGTCCAAAAACATGGATCAAGTTAATTGAGTTCTCCAAATTGCCCCATATAGAGTGTATTTGAGTGAGTGAGTGTGTGCCCAGCGATGGATTGGCGCCCTGTCCTGGGTGTATCTGTCCAGCGCCCGAGACGTTCTCCCCTGGATGGGCATGGGGAACCCCACCGCGACCCTAATAGAGGATAAAGCGGGAAATAATGAATGAATGAATAATAATAATAATAATAATATTCATTCATTATCTTCCGCTTTATCCTATATTAGGGTCGTGGGGGGGTTCCCCATGCCAATCCAGGGGAGAACGTTTCGGGCGCTGGGCAGACACACCCAGGACAGGACGCCAATCCATCGCTGGACACACACTCACTCACTCAGACACACTCTATATGGGGCAATTTGGAGAACTCAATTGACTTGATCCATGGTTTTGGACTGTGGGAGGAAACCGGAGAACCCGGAGGAAACCCACGCGGACACGGGGAGAACATGGAAACTCCACCCAGATGGCGATTCAAACCTGGAATCCCTAGAGCTGAGAGGAGAACATGCTAACCACTAAGCCACCGTGCCGCCCTGTTTTTATTATTATTTTTATTATTATTATTATTATTATATAATACTAAGAGATGGAGAAGGAGAATGGACGGAAGGATGTGGAACCTTTTCAGGTTCTCTGGTGCAGTTTGAACTAATACGTTGATCAGGAGATGATCGCAGTCGTTAGAAAGCATTATGGGTTGTGTTTTGCTCTTCATCATTTTTCAGGGAGGTCGAGTGAGTATGAAAATGGTCAGCAGGTCAGTTCGGGGGGGACTCTGCACTGCCGACGTGTTTAATGAGAAGATTATGAATCGACCGGTCACTCACTTCTTGCTGTCTTGTGACTGGACTGCCTGTAGCTTTTGAAAGATCTCGGGGGGCAGGAACGGGCAGTCCTCCCCTCTACCTTCAGAGGGAACTCTGCATTGTCTGGAGCTCTGACCGGCCAGGTCTGATTTCCCGTGGATCTCGGGGTCTGCAGGTGTGGGATCTGAGAACAAGGTGGAAACTTTTTGTTATGCAGCACTAAAAAGCAAAGCTGTAAGACATGAGACGAGTGACTGTGTGGCGTCTCCAGCATTGTGTGGTTAATAAAACAAAGCTGAAGCTCCTCCAAACACCTCTTACACACCAGTGACAAGAAATAATAAGAAATAAGAAATAAATAGGGCGGCATGGTGGCTTAGTGGTCAGCACGTTCTCCTCTCAGCGCTAGGGATTCCCGGTTCGAATCCCCATCTGGGTGGAGTTTCCATGTTCTCCCCGTGTCCGTGTGGGTTTCCTCCGGGTTCTCCGGTTTCCTCCCACAGTCCAAAACCATGGATCAAGTCAATTGAGTTCTCCTAATTGCCCCATATAGAGTGTGTGTGTGTGAGTGAGTGTGTGCCCAGCGATGGATTGGCGCCCTGTCCTGGGTGTATCTGCCCAGCGCCCGAGACGTTCTCCCCTGGATGGGCATGTGGAACCCCCCCCCCCCCCCCCCCCCACCGCGATCCTAATAGAGGATAAAGCAGAAGATAATGAATGAATGGATAATTATATACAAAGCGCGGCACGGTGGTTTAGTGTTTAGCATGTTCTCCTCTCAGCACTAGGGATTCCCGGTTCGAATCCCAACCTGGGTGGAGTATCCATGTTCTCCCGTGTCTGTGTGGGTTTCCTCCAGGTTCTCCGGTTTCCTCCCACAGTCCAAAAACATGGATCAAGTCAATTGAGTTCTCCAAATTGCCCCATATAGAGTGTGTGTGCCCAGTGATAGATTGATGTCCTGTCCTGGGTGTATCTGCCCATCGCCCGAAACGTTCTCTCCTGGATGGGCATGGGGAACCCCCCCCCACGACCCTAATAGAGGATAAAGCGGAAGATAATGAATGGAATTAACTAATTAGTGGTAATTAATTTATATTGTTTTATATGAATAAATTGCCTATTTTCTACTAAATTTTATACTTTACAAGCAGAATTAATTACGTTTGATGATGATAATTACGTTTGATGATGATAATTACGTTTGATAGGATAAAGTAATTTAACATGATATAGGGGTGGTTAAAAAAAAAAAAAAAAAGTTAAATATTTTGGTTGTTAATATTAAAGCCACGATCATCTAGGGATTCCCGGTTCGAATCCCAATCTGGGTGGAGTTTCCATGTTCTCCCTGTGTCCGCGTGGGTTTCCTCCGGGTTCTCCGGTTTCCTCCCACAGTCCAAAACCATGGATCAAGTCAATTGAGTTCTCCAAATTGCCCCATATAGAGTGTGTCTGTGTAAGTGAGTGTGTGTCTAGCAATAGATTGACATCCTGTCCTGGGTGTATCTGCCCAGCGCCCGAAACGTTCTCCCCTGGATGGGCATGGGGAACCCCCCCCCCCCCGCGACCCTAATAGAGGATAAAGCGGAAGATAATGGATGGTTCTAACAATATTGATGAGTCTAACTGTAAGATTGATTGCCTTTTTATCCCGAAAAGTACAAGATGAGGCACAAAAGGTTTGATGGATGGGGTGGAGATCAGGGGGTCAGTCAATGTCCTTCACACCAAACTCACCCAACCATCTCTGTATAAAGGCCTTCCCTAAATAATTTTCAGAATTTCAAATCATAGAACTGTAAAGACACCCATGTTTCTGTTAGTTCATTAAATTACACATAATTACATCATTATTCATGATTTATAACTAGGGGTGCTGATTGCCCCCCAGAATCGACCACCACCACCAGGACTTAAATCAAACCTGCTGTGATGTCAGTAGAGGGCGCAGCGGGCCGCGTCACCGGGCCCACATGGACGGCGTCTGCCGTTTGGTGTCTTTTCCCAACTAAGGACTTGACTCTTTCTAAACACTGCTCGGCTAACTTCACCATCTTGTCCACCTCCACGTCCTCCATCATCTCTCCCTCAGCTGTCAAAGAAACATACAATGATTTTTAAAAAATTAAAAATTAATTAAAAAAAAATTTTTTTTTTACAGTCAAAATTCACTATTGAATGTGCAATTTTTGGTGGAAATTTTGAACGTGCAAAAAAAAAAAAAAAAAAATATAAAGAAATAAAAAACGTGCAATATATAAATATAAATACAATTCAAACTCAGGTTATACATTCTTACACACTATTGTAAATAAGATTCTTTCTTTCTTTCAATTTTTTTTTCTTGTAAATTGTAAATTATAGTGTACTCTTTTAAAACTCTTTTAAATCTTTATCTGTTTAAATTTATGTATGTGACAGCGAAAGTATGGCACCTTAATTTCGTTATACCTGGTATAATGACAATAAAGATATTCTGATTCTGATTCTGAATGATACAGCATATTTCCCAACATCATTTATAATCTATATGTATAAATATCTATCTATCTATCTATCTATATCTATATCTATATCTATATATATATATATATATATTAGGGGTGAGTTGCAATATTCGCTGATTCGACGATTCGATTCGGAGAACCGTAGTCGACTAGGAACCTCATAGTCGAATGTACCATTTTGACCACATGGGGGTGCCCATGGCTGCTGCTAAGCATTAGTTTTTACATGAAATGTCTTTGTTTTCGTTTTATATATAGCCTTTTGTCAAATAAAATCATCCTAATTTCTGTTAATATTTTTTTTTAAATGATGTGTGCGCTTTAACAATAGGCTACACATTAATAAAGCTCCCCCTGCAGTTAGTTGCACATTCCAAAAGCTCTAGGAAAATAAGTAAAATATATTTAAAAAAAATATCTTTTTTAAAAACCAGGCTTATAGCGCCATCTTGTGGTGAAATTTTAACTGATTCGACTATCAGTCGACTATAGGGAAAATCTGACGAATCAGATTCGACTATGAAAATCCGTAGTTGAAGACACCCCTAATATATATATATATATATATTTTTTTTTAATATACGTGTTTATTGTATTGTATTGTACATGTATTTGTCTGCCAGACTGCCAAAGACAATTTTCCATTTAATGTAAGTTTAATGCACAATAAAGTTTTATTGTATTGTTTTCTATTCTATTCTACAGTGCATACCAGAATAAAACCCAGACCTTATTATTAATGTCATTAATGTCTGGTTTGCATTAGTATGTTCTCACCATTAAAGGCTGCATCCTGAAGCAGTGTGTGGGAGATGTAGTTGACACTTCTTAAGTATTCGCAGTAAGCTTCCTGGGAGACAGAAAGAGCCTTAATGCAGATTTAAAGCAGTGCAGATGGAACCATCCATTCATTATCTTCCGCTTTATCCTATATTAGGGTCGCGGGTGGGGGGGGGGGTTCCTGTCTCGGGCGCTGGGCAGATACACCCAGGACAGGGCGCCAATCCCTGTCTGGGCACACACTCACTCACACAGACACACTCTCTATGGGGCAATTTGGAGAACTCAATTGCCTTGATCCATGTTTTTGGACTGTGGGAGGAAACCGGAGAACCCGGAGGAAACCCACGCGGACACGGGGAGAACATGGAAACTCCACCCAGATGTGGAATCGAACCGGGAATCCCTAGCGCTGAGAGGAGAACATGCTAATCACTAAGCCATCATGCTGCAATAAGCCCCATTGTAAATTCATTCATTATCTCCCGCTTTTCCTCTATTAGGGTCGCGGTGGGGTTCCCCATGCCCATCCAGGGGAGAACGTCTCGGGCGCTGGGCAGATACACCCAGGACAGGACGCCAATCCATCGCTGGGCACACACTCACTCACTCAAACACACTCTATATGGGGCAATTTTAGAGAACTCAATTAACTTGATCCATGTTTTTGGACTGTGGGAGGAAACCGGAGAACACGGAGGAAACCCACGCGGACACGGGGAGAACATGGAAACTCAACCCAGATGGGGATTCGAACCGGGAATCCCTAGCGCTGAGAGGCGAACGTGCTAACCACTAAGCCACCGTGCCGCCCATTGTAAATTAATTAATTAATTAATTCCACACACACACTCTATATGGGGCAATTTGGAGAACTCAATTGACTTGATCCATGTTTTTGGACTGTGGGAGGAAACCGGAGAACCCAGAGGAAACCCACGTGGACACGGGGAGAAAATGGAAACTCCACCCAGATGGGGATTCGAACCGGGAATCCATAGTGCTGAGAGGAGAACATGCTAAACCACTAAGCCACCGTGCCGCTGCAGATGGAACCAGTATGCACTATATGGAGAAACTAAGATGTGATGTGAGGGTTAATGTTATTTCTATTACACGGCTGATGAAAACCCAGAAGACTCCACCAGGTTTATTAAATTAAGCATTTAGAAATGCATTTGCATGACTATGCCAGGGCGGCATGGTGGCTT
Source organism: Corydoras sp. C115 (assembly GCA_019802505.1). Lineage (NCBI taxonomy): Eukaryota > Metazoa > Chordata > Actinopteri > Siluriformes > Callichthyidae > Corydoras > Corydoras sp. C115. Next base: position 22,801 of record JAFMOC010000642.1, on the reverse strand, counting down.
AGTGGTTGGCATGTTCTCCTCTCAGCACTAGGGATTCCCGGTTTAAATCGCCATCTGGGTGGAGTTTCCATGTTCTCCCCGTGTCCGCGTGGGTTTCCTCCGGGTTCTCCGGTTTCCTCCCACAGTCCAAAAACATGGATCAAGTCAATTGAGTTCTCCAAATTGCCCCATATAGAGTGTGTCTGTGTGAGTGAGTGTGTATTATTGTGTATTATTATTATCCATCCATCCATCCATTATCTTCCGCATTATCCTCTATTAGGGTCGGGGTGGTGGGGGGTTCCCCAAGCCCATCCAGGGGAGAACGTCTCGGGTGCTACTGAAACTACTAAAGACGCATCTTTTTAAGAAATACCGGGTGTAAAAAATAAAAAATAAAATAAATAAATAAGGGGGGGGGGGGGGGTTCCTCCCACGGTCCAAAAACATGGATCAAGTCAATTGAATTCTCCAAATTGCCCCATATAGTGTGTGTCTGTGTGAGTGAGTGTGTGCCCAGTGATAGATTGGCGTCCTGTCCTGGGTGTGTCTTAAACATTCTCCCCTGGATGGGCATGGGGAACCCCCCCGCGACCCTAATAGAGGATAAAGCGGAAGATAATGGATGGATGGATGACTATGCCATCACAGGAGAACATAGAAAGGACGTTCGTGAGGTGGCCACACTGCACCACCACGCCCATCAGCTCGTACATCAGCTCCAAAGATGGAGGAAAACAGGAGGAGACGTGAAGTTTGATACTTTCTCTTCCTCATTACGCTGCTACAGCCAAAGCCCAAGGTCTTACATTTACTCTGCAGAGAATTACGAAACACCAGCGTCACAAACGAGAAGCTACAACATCTCCTTTAAGTTCCTTTTATTAAAAAAAAATATATATATATATATATATATATATTTATAAAGAGAGAATTTATATTTATATATTTTATATTTATAAAGAGAGAAATGAAAATTGAATCATACATTTAATTAGTTTTGTTTCAGGCTTGTAAGAAAAAACACAAGATGCTGGATTGTAAATGTTTTTATTCTTTCATTCATTATCTTCCGCTTTATCCTATATTAGGGTCGCGCGGGGGGGGGGGGGGGGGGTTCCCCATGCCCATCCAGGGGAGAACGTTTCGGGCACTGGACACACACACACTCACACAGACACACTCTACATGGGGCAATTTGGAGAACTCAATTGACTTGACCCATGTTCTTGGACTGTGGGAGGAAACCGGAGAACCCGGAGGAAACCCACGCGGACACGGGGAGAACATGGAAAATCCACCCAGATGGGGAGTCGAATCTGAATCCCTAGTGCTGAGAGGAGAACATGCCAACCACCAAGCCACCGTGCCGCCCCATTTCCCAACATCACCCGTAAAACTCATCCATCCATTATCTTCCGCTTTATCCTATATTAGGGTCGTGGGTGGGGGGGGGGGGGTTCCCCATGCCCATCCAGGGGAGAACGTTTCGGGTGCTGGACACACACACACTCACACAGACACACTCTACATGGGGCAATTTGGAGAACTCAATTGACTTGACCCATGTTCTTGGACTGTGGGAGGAAACCGGAGAACCCGGAGGAAACCCACGCGGACACGGGGAGAACATGGAAACTTCACCCAGATGGGGATTCGAACCAGGAATCTCTAGTGCTGAGAGGAGAACATGCCAACCACTAAGCCACCGTGCCGCAATAAGCCCCATTGTAAATTAATTAATTAATTAATTAATTCATTCATTATCTCCCGCTTTATCCTCTATTAGGGTCGTGGGGGGGGGGGGGTTCCCCATGCCCATCCAGGGGAGAACGTCTCGGGCGCTGGGCAGATAGACCCAGGACAGGACGCCAATCCATCGCTGGGTACACACTCACTCACACATACACACTCTATATGGGGCAATTTGGAGAACTCAATTGACTTGAATCCATGTTTTTGGACTGTGGGAGGAAACCGGGGTAATCACGGTGGCTTAGTGGTTTAGCATGTTCTCCTCTCAGCGCTGTCTGTGTGAGTGAGTGTGTGCCCAGCGATAGATTGGCGTCCTGTCCTGGGTCTATCTGCCCAGCGCCCGAAACGTTCTCCCCTGGATGGGGATGAGACCCCCCCCACAATCCCAGTAGATGCATGAATGAATGCAGCATGCTGGCTTAGTGGTTTAGCATGTTCTCCTCTCAGCATTAGGGATTCCTGATTCGAATCCCCATCTGGGTGGAGTTTCCATGTTCTCCCCGTGTCCGCGTGGGTTTCCTCCGGGTTCTCCGGTTTCCTCCCACAGTCCGAAAACATGGATCAAGTCAATTGAGTTCTTCAAATTGCCCCATATAGAGTGTGTCTGTGTGAGTGAGTGTGTGCCCAGTGATGGATTGCCCCCCTTAATGGGTCTATCTACCCAGCGCCCGAAACGTTCTCCCCTGGATGGACATGGGGAACCCCCCCCTCTCCCCCGACCCTAATAGAGGATAAAGCGGGAGAGAATGAATGAATGAATGTCTTAAATAGCATTACACGTGACTGACAGCTCCTCGTATAAACACCCCAAGCAGTATTTAATTACCCCTCACTCTGACGCCTTTACCGTATTGTTTAGTATAGACGTGCACACGAATGACAACGAGTTTAAAACGCAGTCCGTCATTAAAATAAACAAACAGAGACGTCCCTTTATGAGTTACCTCACATCTGCTGCTCGAGTCCAGCTGAATGGCCGCTTTAACGAGGCGCATGGCATTCTGAAGAGGTTTTAACTGACTGTCAGAGGCAGCCATTCTGATCTGAACCTGACGATCCGCTGCGCAAAGTCCGCTCCGTAACCACAACACCGAGCAGCAAGAGCAGCCGCCTTTCAAAATAAAAGCCCTGCGTCTACATCAACTATTATATTAAACATTACGTTAACGAAAAAAGAAATAAAAGTTCTGCCAATAATACCAAATTATTCATTCATTCATTCATTCATTCATTCATTCATTCATTATCTTCCGCTTTATCCTCTACTAGGGTCGTGGCGAGGGTTCCCCATGCCCATCCAGGGGAGAACGTCTCGGGCGCTGGGCAGATACACCCAGGACAGGGCGCCAATCCATCGCTGGGCACTCACTCACTCACTCACACAGACACACTCTATATGGGGCAATTTAGAGAACTCAATTAACTTGATCCATGTTTTTTGGACTGTGGGAGGAAACCGGAGAACCCGGAGGAAACCCACGCCGACACGGGGAGAACATGGAAACTCCACCCAGATGGGGATTCGAACCGGGAATCCCTAGCGCTGAGAGGAGAACATGCTAACCACTAAGCCACCATGCCGCCATATATTAAACTACTAAAATATAATTATTATTATTATTATTATTATTATTATTAATAATAATAATAATAATAATAATAATAATAATAATAATAATAATAATAATAATAATATTATTATTCCCAGCGATGGATTGGCGCTCTGTCCTGGGTGTATCTGCCCAGCGTCCGAGACGTTCTCCCCTGGATGGGCATGTGGAACCCCACTGCGTCCATAATAGAGGATAAAGCGGAAGATAATGGATGAATGAATGAATGAATAATATTATTAGTATCATTATTATTGTTGTTGTTGTTGTTGTTGTTGTTGTTGTTGTTGTTGTTGTTGTTATTATTATTATTATTATTATTGGATTGTTATTATTATTGGGTGTCACGGTGGCTTAGTGGTTAGCACGTTCTCCTCTCAGCTCTAGGGATTCCCGGTTCAAATCCCAATCTGGGTGGAGTTTCCATGTTGTCCCCGTGTCCGTGTGGGTTTCCTCCGGGTTCTCCGGTTTCCTCCCACAGTCCAAAAACATGGATCAAGTCAATTAAATTCTCCAAATTGCCCCATATAGAGTGTGTGTGTGCGTGAGTGTGTGCCCAGCAATGGATTGGCACCCTGTCCTGGGTGTATCTGCCCAGCGCCCGAAACGTTCTCCCCGGGATGGGCATGAGGAACCCCCCCCCCCCCCGCGACCCTAATAGAAGATAAAGCGGAAGATAATGGATGAATGAATGACTGTTTGCTTTAGGGAATGTGAGCATGATCCTGATGTGTGCTCACAAATGTTATTGTTATAATGTTAGCTGAATTCATTCATTCATTCATTATCTCCCGCTTTATCCTCTATTAGGGTCGCGGTGGGGTTCCCCATGCCCATCCAGGGGAGAACGTCTCGGGCGCTGGGCAGATACACCCAGGACAGGACGCCAATCCATCACTGGGTACACACTCACATACTCAAACACTCTATATGGGGCAATTTAGAGAACTCAATTAACTTGATCCATGTTTTTGGATTGTGGGAGGAAACCGGAGAACCCGGAGGAAACCCACGCGGACACGGGGAGAACATGGAAACTCCACCCAGATGGGGATTCAAACCGGGAATCCCTAGCGCTGAGAGGCGATAATGTTAGCTGAATTCTGAATGATAATTAAACTGGTACATGTGCGTGAGTGTGTGTGTGTGTGTGTGTGTGTGTAGGATGTTAATTTATTCATTACCTTCCGCTTTATCCTCTATTAGGGTCGCGGTGTGGTTCCCCATGCCCATCCAGGGGAGAACGTCTCGGACGCTGGGCAGATAGACCCAGAACAGGGCGCCAATCCATCGCTGGGCACACACTCACTCACACAGACACACTCTATATGGGGAATTTGGAGAACTCATTTGACTTGATCCATGTTTTTGGAGTGTGGGAGGAAACCGGAGAACCCGGAGGAAACCCACGCAGACACGGGGAGAACATGGAAACTCGTGCCAACCACTAAGCCACCGTGCTGCCGGGTAGGATGCTGTTTAGGGAAATTCCTGTAGGAACAGTTGATCTTTAATGCAGATCATCTGACTGCATATATGTATTGGTTTTGTGTAATCACCGTCACATCAGCCTCATCATGACGCTCAGATTATTTCTGTACATTCTGCTCTTTGTCATTTCATTTTGCCCTTTGGGCTTTTTCTCTCTGAGCTCCACAGATCATTAATTCCTCAGACATCACATGTCATTTCACATCCTTTTACACGCGTCACAAACAAACTCTCGTGTTGTCAGTTAAATATATTTATAGGACTCAGAGCTGTTAAGAGTGCTGTGTTAATGAATTTCACCATTTTACACTTAAATGTCTTTTTACACCAAATTTACAGGTTTATCAGGCCTTGTGACACATCCTGTCATGTTTAAATATCATTTCCCTCACAACTTCAGAAGCAATTATTATTAAATGAACCTTTGCTAAATGTTAGAAAAAAAAACCCCGTCATATTAAATGTGTTATTTCTTTTCTTTGGGTGACATTTTATATTTATATTTCTTCCCAATGGACGAGTGTCAAGAATCTGAATCTAATAAAGATAAGTAAATGACGTATTACGTGTTATAAAGGTTTGCGTGTTTTGACCGCTAGATGGCAGCCACTGCAAAGAAATCGGTTTTATTCTGTTTGTGACTTTCCATTTAGTGGAACTGCTGACTGTCCATCCATTCATTATCTTCTGCTTTATCCTCTACTAGGGTCACGGAGGGGGGGGGGGGTTCCCCATGCCCATCCAGGGGAGAACGTTTCGGGCGCTGGACAGATACATCCATGACAGGATGCCAATCTTTCACTGGTCACACACTCAATCACACAATCACACAGACACACTCATTCATTCATTCATTATCTCCCACTTTATCCTCTACTAGGGTCGGGGGGGGGGGGTTCTCCATGCCACCATCCAAGGGAGAATCATTCTCGGGCGCTGGGCAGATAACCCAGGACAGGGCGCCAATCCATCACACTCGGATACTCACTCACAAACACACTCTCTATGGGGCAATTTTAGAATTCATTGGACTTGATCCATGTTTTTTTGACTGTGGAGGAAAACCAGATAGACCCGGAGGAAACCCACGCAGACACTGGGCGAAGACATGGAAACTCCACCCGAGATGGGATTCGAACCGGGAATGCCCTACGCTGAGAGGCAAAAACGTGCTAACCACTAAGCCACCCGTCGTCCCGCCAGACACACTCTATATGGGGCAATTTGGAGCATTCAATTGTGGTACTTGATTCCACGTTTTTTGGATAGTGGGATGAAACCAGAAGAACCTGGAGGAAACCCATGCGGACACGGGGAGAAACATGGAGACTCCATCCAGCTGTTCTGTCCATCCAGTTAATCTGCTTTATCCACTCAGGGTCACGGGGGGCGGGGTGGGGGGGCACGCGTGGGTGGGGGAAGTTCCTCCATGCCCATCCAGGGGAGAACCTTTCTGGACGTTTTCGGACGGCTGCGGCAGGATGACCACCCACGACAGGATGCCAATCTATCAACTGGACAACGCTCACTCCACACACCCACTCCAGATGGGCAATTGGGAGAACTCCAAGTGACTTGATCCATGGTTTTTGGGACTGTGGGAGGAAAACCGGAACAACCCGGAGGAAAACCCACGCGGACACGGGGAGAAACATGGAAACTCCACCCAGATGGGATTCGAAACCTGGAATCCTAGTGCTGAGAGGAGAACATGCAACCACTAAGCCACCGTGCCTCCGGTCTGTCCATCATCATATTTTATTCCGTTACATTACGACATCATAACATTCAGAAACGGGTGGCTTAGTGGTTAGCATGTTCTCCTCTCAGCACTAGGGATTCCCGGTTCGAATCCCATCTGGGGTGGAGTTTCCATGTTCTCCCCGTGTCTGCGTGGGTTTTCCTCCGGGTTCTCCGGTTTCCTCCCACAGTCCAAAAACATGGATCAAGTCAATTGATTTCTCAAAATTGCCCCATATAGAGTGTCTGTGTGAGTGAGAGTGTGCCCAGCGATGGATTGGCGCCCTGTCCTGGGTCTATCTGCCCAGCGCCCGAGATGTTCTCCCCTGGATGGGCATGGGGAACCCCACCGCGACCCTAATAGAGGATAAAGCGGGAGATAATGAATGAATGAATGAACATTCAGACGTCATCTGTCTGTCTGCTGCGTACAGATTATTAAAAAGGCTAAATTACATCTAAATTACATGCCGGTAGCCACTTCCACCAAAAATCCCCCAACACCATTTATTTAACTATCGACTTTCTGTCCTGAAAATGCAATATTTTAACAAATCGCAGCGCCGTGCATCCGAATAAATCAAAGGTGAAGAAAATACTAAACGCTTCCCAAAATAGAGGCGGCCGATACGCAATGCCACAGAATGAGGCTGCTTTCTTTTATGCGGTCTGTATGTTTACCTGATATCGACTATCGATTATCCCATTTTTCTTTCCTTTCTCTTTCCTTTTAATTTAATAAGGCAATTAAATACAAACCCTCCAGGTTCCTGCCATCTGGACTTCCTCCTGTTTCTCCCCTCCTGAATTTCTAACTTGCTTTCTTTTGGATTTTTTTAATCTACCTACAGCATCGACTACCCCCTCCATTTCCCCTTAATTAATTTCCTTTTTAACGTCCCACAGCATTTCCTTTTTTCCATTTCTGCTTATTTTTTAATGATGTCTTTATAAATAACTCTCTTTTGAACTCTAATATCTATTTCCTTTTTCTCGATTGATGCTGTTCTACCTTCCCGCTGTGCATTTTCCTACGTTACTATCTTTTTAAATTAGTATCTCTGTATGGATGTTATGAGTCAGGACATTTTACCCAACATCAGTGTCTGAGGCGGCATGGTGGCTTAGTGGTTAGTATGTTCTCCTCTAAGCTCTAGAGATTCCCGGGTCGAATCCCCATCTGGGTGGAGTTTTCATGTTCTCCCCGTGTCCACGTGGGTTTCCTCCGGGTTCTCCGGTTTCCTCCCACCAAGTCACCAAAACATGGTTCCAGTCAATTGAGTTTTCCAAATTGCCCCATATAGAGTGTGTCTGTGTGAGTGAGTGTGTGCCCAGCGATGGATTGGCGTACTGTTCTGGGTGTATCTGCCCAGCACCCGAGACGTTCTCCTCTGGATGGGCATGGGGAACCCCACAGCGACCCTAATAGAGGATAAAGCGGAAGATAATGGATGAATGAATGAATCAGTGTCTGATATCATAAGCGTGCACACACACACACACACACACACACACACACACACACACACACACACACACACTATGATACACTATGATAAAAGTGTGTGTATGTGTAGTCTGTCGATTTCCTGATACTTGTTCCATGAGTGTTCTTTCCATTACATTACATTTGGTCCATCCATCCATTATCTTCCGCTTCACCCTCTATTAGGGTCACGGGGGGGGGGGGGGGGGGGGGACCCGACAGGGCGGGACAATCTCATCGGGGGGGGGGCACACACTCACGCTGGGCATCACGCACATACAAACACCTATATGGGGCAATTGGAGAATCATTTGACCTTGATCCATGTTTTTGGACTGTGGGAGATGAAACTGGAGAACCCGGAGGAAACCCACACGGACACGGGGAGAACATGGAAACTCCACCCAGATGGGGATTCGAACCGGGAATCCCTAGCGCTGAGAGGAGAACGTGCTAACCACTAAGCAGAGTCAGAACACAGGGTTGATACAGCGCCCCCTGGAGCAATCAGGGTTGAGGGCCTTGCAGGGATTTGAAGCCACAACCTTCAGATTGGGCGTCATGGTGGCTTAGTGGTTAGCATGTTCTCCTCTCAGCACTAGGGATTCCCGGTTTGTATCCCCATCTGGGTGGAGTTTCCATGTTCTCCCCGTGTCCGCGTGGGTTCCCTCCGGGTTCTCCGGTTTCCTCCCACAGTCCAAAAACATGGAACAAGTCAATTGAGTTCTCCAAATTGCCCCATATAGAGTGTGTGTGTGTGCGTGTCTCAGTGTGTGTGTGAGTGAGTGTGTGCCCAGTGATATATTGGCGTCTTGTTCTGGGTGTATCTGCCCAGCACCCAAAACGTTCTCCCCTGGATGGGCCTGGGGAACCCTCCCCGCGACCCTAATAGAGGATACAGTGGAAGATAATGGATGGACCTTCAGATTGACAGCCCAACACACTAACCGCTGAGCTACCATGTATTCCCAACCTCCGTTCCAAACCTCGTCTCACTGGTTTTTTCCTCTGCACAGTTCCGTTCCTCATTTCTTTGAATCTGTACCTTTATTCATATAAAATGAGTTTGAATCAGTTCCTCTTTGCTGTTATCCAATTTAATTACCGTTGCCCTTCACTGAAACCAAAAATGGCTCTAATCAAAGTTTCCAAAAGTGCTTTGGACAGTTATTCAAGTCTCTGAAGCTCATTACGCTGTTAAATCAATAAAAACACAACCTTCAAGAAAAATTCTTTACCAAATACGAACCGGTTCTTATGTCACCGTTTTAAGGAACCTTGCTTCGCAGTGTAGGCAGAAGGTCAGAGCACAGAGGGAAGTAAAACTCCATCCATCCATTATCTTCCGCTTTATCTATTAGGGTTGCGGGGTGGGGGGGGGGGGTTTCCCCCATGCCCATACAGGGGAGAACATCTCGGGCGCTGGGCAGATAGACCCAGGACAGGGCGCCAATCTATCGCTATATGGCAATTTGGAGAACTCAATTGACTTGATCCATGTTTTTGGACTGTGGGAGGAAAACGGAGAACCCGGAGGAAGCCCACGCGGACGGGGAGAACATGGAAACTCAACCCAGATTGGGATTCAAAACCTGGATGGGAGGAGAACATCCATCCATCCATTATCTTCTTCTTTATCCTCTACTAGGGTTGCGGGTGGGAGGGGGTTGTTCCCCAATCCTCTCCAGGGGAGAATGTTTTGGGATGTCAATGTCAATTGTCTTGGATCCATGCTCCACTTTCTGGACTGTCTCGGCTTTGGAAACGGAGAACCCGGAGGATTTGTCTCTTTGTTCTACGGAATCAAGCGGAGAGTTAGATGGAGACTTTCACCCAGAGATGGGGATATTGACGCATGGATGGGAGGAGAACATCCATCCAATCCATTAATGCATTCCTCTTTAAATAGGTGACTCTATTTAGGGTTGCGTAGGTGGGGTCCCATGCCCATCCAAGGGGGAAACAGGTTTTTTTTTTAAAGTGAGGAATGTCTTGTTTTTTAGATACACCTTAATTAGGCACCATTGATTTACGCAATCTAGTCGTCCTGCCGACACCGGGCACTCCACGTCAGTAGCACAGACATGACAACACTGCTATATGTGGCATGTTTACTGATGATTCACCGATTGACTTGATGCCCGTTTTGACACCGGGACGGAAACAATGAGAACCCGGAGGAACACGGCATGCAGAAGCGTTGCGAGAAGCATTGTGCAAAGCCGGCACATACCCAGATTGGGATGTCGAACCGGAATCCCTTAGAGCTGCACAGGGATCAGAACACAACTCTATATGGACACCGAGAATTTGGCATACACACCTCTCCGAGGTGAGAGTAGTCCCCCCCCCCTATACCAAACCTCATCGACTTGAGTCCATGTTTTTGGACTGTGGGAGGAAGCGGAGAACCCGCAGGAAACCCACATGGACCTGGGAGAACATGTAAACTTTTTATTGGGATTCGAATGAGGGATCCCATTAGCACTGAGAGGAGAATTTCTTTCTTGCGCTATTCTTCACTAACCACCGAAATGCCACCCATCTGTAAGCATTGTGGCTTCAAATCCATTTTGCATAAAATTATCACCCTGTTATTTGCTCCCACGTTGCTGACTTTTACTGGAAGAAACTTTAAATAATGAAACCACTGTAACACTTTGCGGGATAATTGGGCCTATCGTTAGCCGGGTTTCAATTCCCGATGCCATATGTACCCCAACCCCACACCGCAAGAGCAGCACGGCTTTCATCTCACAGAAACCGTTCAGTCTAGGGTACAGCTGTGCACCCATTGATAAGCTCTGCTCTGGTAATGCACATTGGTCAGATTCAATTGTTAAATTCCCGCCTGTAGTGCTACAGGGGGAGCGCAGTTTAACTCCAATCTTAAACCTAATATTACATCCTAGTGGGGAAGTTTTAAAAATCGTTCCTGATGTTAATCTGGTCACCTGCGTGCATTACAATCGAGAAACGTGTGTGGTAATCTATGATTCGGTTTTCGACTGACGGTGCCTTTTCAGGGGTGGAGTCTACAAAGAACGACTTAAAAGTCTCTCTTAGTCTAGGAGAATTAAGAAGACTTTTGGGAAAGCATCGTAAAATTCACATTCTGAAAGTAAAGAAATTACGTCGTTCTTTAAGTTGTTCGTAAATTGCTAAGAACGTTCGCTTTCGGGAAATCCACCCCAGTTTAGCAAAAGTCATTTGTTTGGACACCATAGAACAATATTTATTTGTTTGTTTATTTATTAATAGTTCTGTAAGCAGAAGTTTCTGGCAGATGTAATTTGTTTTCCAGTAGACTAAGTTTGCAGTAAGGTATTAAAAAGGTTCTGGGTGGTTAACATGCTAGACAAGCGCCCTGTCACTGGGTCTATCTTTGCACAGCGCCCGATTAAACAGCTTATCGCCCCTGGATGGGCCATGGGGAACCCCACAGCGACCCTAATATAGGATAAAGTCGGGAGATAATGAATGATGAATTAATTATTAAATGTATATATAGTACATATATTAAATTATATATAAAAAATATAAAAATAATAATACTAGTGGGCGGCACGGTGGCTTAGTGGTTAGCATGTTCTCCTCTCAGCACTAGGGACTCCCGGTTCGAATCCCATCTGGGTGGAGTTTCCATGTTCTCCCCGTGTCCGTGTTGGTTTCCTCCTGGTTCTCTGGTTTCCTCCCACAGTCCAAAAACATGGATCAAGTCAATTGAGTTCTCCAAATTGCCCCACATAGAGTGTGTCTGTGTGAGTGAGTGTGTGTCCAGCGATGGATTGGCGCCCTGTCCTGGGTGTATCGTTTTGTTTTTCTTTTAATTTTTGTTTTTTATTATTATTATAATAATAATAAAAAACTAAAATTAAAAGAGAAACAAAACGAAGCCTAGATATTAAACAAAGGCACAAATGTTATGCCAACAGTGTCAAGTTGTAAAAGAAAATATATGGAAGAAAATAATTTGTAGGAATGGTAATAATAATAATAATAATAGTGCATATAAAAAATAAAAACTGTTAAAGGAAGCCCACCCTCCCCAACCCTCAAAGAACACCAACCACTTAGACGCAAACATCCATTCATTCATTATCTTCCGCTTTATCCTATATTAGGGTCGCGGGGGGGGTTCCCCATGCCCATCCAGGGGAGAACGTTTCAGGCGCTGGGCAGATAGACCCAGGACAGGGCGCCAATCTTTCCCTGGGCACACATCACTTCACACAGACCCACTCTATATGGGGCAATTTGGAAAACTCACTTACTTAATCGATGGTTTTTGGACTGGGGAGGAAACCGGAGAACCCGAGGAACCCATGTGGACACAGGGAGAAGACATGGAAACTCCACCCAGATGGGGATTCGAAGTGTGGGATCCCTAGCGCTGAGAGGAGAACATGCAACCATCCTCCCAGGGTTTCCTCTGGGTTTCTCTCCGTTTTCCCCCTCCCACAATATCCAAAACATGGAATCAAGTCATTGAGTTTCTCCAAAAAAAAATTGTGCCCTCACATATAAGAGTTTGCGTGTGTGTCCAGTGATAGATTGCGCCTGTTCTGGGTGGTGGCCTGCCCAGCACCCGAAAACGTTCTCCCCTGATGGGCATGGGGAAACCCATGCACCATCAGATAACGGTGCTTAGTGCTTTGCATAGTTTCTTTCTCCTCTCATCACTAGGAAATTCGGTTCGATCCCCATTTGGGTGGAGTTTTCCATGTTCTCTCCTCCCCCCCCGTGTCCGGTGGGTTTCCTCCTGGTTCTCCGGTTTCCCTCCACAGTCCAAAAACATGGATCAAGTCAATTGATTCTCCAAAATTTGCCCCATATAGAGTGTGTACGTATGAGTGAGTGTGTGCCCAAGTGATAGATTGCACGTCCTGTCCTGGGTGTATCTGCCCATCGCCCGAAACGTTCTCCCCTTGGAATGGCATGGGCGAATCCCCCCCCCGCACACCCGCGACCGACTCATATAGAGTATAAAGCGGAAGATAAATGAAATTAATGATAATATGCTAGTATTTTGCTCAGAGAATCTTTTAGTCTGGAGTGATGTTACATCCCTCGATGTACCTAAGAGCAGGTAGCCAATGGTATTCATTTTTTGACCCAGTAAGGCCGCCTGAACCCCCCTGCTTTTCTGCTGGCTCCCAATCATCCAATCATCCGTGGTGACTCCGCCGGCAGAGGTACGGCGGCGGCAGCCTTCACAGCAGGCCTGCGGTTTAATCAGCGGGGCGGGGCAGGTCCCGATTCAGCCATTTGTATCCACTTTGATCATGGCCTTGCTCTTTTCTCACTCTCTTATTAGGTATTAATGGATTTTCAATGCAGTTCAATAACTTCACCTCTTTTCTGGCTTGTCAGGCTCCACTGAGCACAACCAGAGGAATTAATTACAATTGATTAAATTCGGCTCGGAAGGAACTCGTCCCTCGTCTCATAATTCGAAATTTCTCTTTGTTCACGAATTCAGGGGATTTTTAAACATCAGGGAAATTGACGGACAAATGGGGATATTTTGTTCGCGCTGCGCTGACCGGCGTCGACAGAACGACCCCGTTAATGACTCTTTTTATATCATTGGAAAAAGAAAAAAAAAACGCGGATCCATTGTGCTTGGTTTTATCTTGGTTTTTAAAGTGTTCTGGAGAAAGTACAGCAGAAGTTCCACTCCCCTGCTGCTTACACACCTTAAACTTTTTAATTGTTTGCGGGTTGTTATCCAGAACATTCTAATTTATTAAGCTGGCTTCTTTTTCTTCTTCAAAAGCTTAACATTATCTGTATTTTCCTCTAGAGCTTTTGAAGTGGAACCACCAAATTTTACAAAGTGGTAGGACCGTGGACCTGCAGGGGGGTGCATGGTTTGTGAGAATCCATCCATCCATACATCCATCCATCCATCCATTATCTTCTGCTTTATCCTCTACTAGGGTCATGGGGGGGTTCCCCATGCCCATCCAGGGGAGAACGTTTCGGGCGCTGGGCAGATACACCCAGGACAGGGCGCCAATCTATCACTGGACACACACTCACTCACACACACACACTCTATATGGGGCAATTTGGAGAACTCAATTCACCTTAATCCATGTTTTTGGACTGTGGGAGGAAACCCGGAGGAAACCCACACGGACACGGGGAGGACATGGAAACTCCACCCAGATTGGGATTCCACTGGAAATCCCTAGCGCTGAGAGGAGAACATGCTAACCACTAAGCAATCATTCATCTATTCATTGTCTTTTGGTTAATTCTATACTAGGGACTAGGGTCACGTGGGGGTTCCTCATGCCTAGAACGTTTCTGGAGATCACGCCCGGGACAGTCTCGGCACCGGAGGAGGGGCCAAATTCCATTGATCGTGATCCATGTTTTTGGACTGTGGGGGGAAACCGGAGAACCCGGAGGAAGCCCAAGCGGACACGGGGAGAACAAGGAAACTCCACCCAGATTGGGATTCCACTGGGAATCCCTAGAGCTGAGAGGAGAACATGCTAATCACTAACCCACATGCCGCCCTGTGTATAAGTACACTAAGATAACACACCACTCTAACTTTTTGGCCATTACCATCCGAGTTGGGCAGTTCCCGTCCATGTTACCTCCACTATAACACCCCACAGATACCCTCACACCTTCCCCACACTAATTCCCATTATACGCCTTAACAAACTAACTGTAAGTGAACAGTGTGCCATGCATGCGGTATGAGTGCAATGCTTTGATTTCGAATCCCCATCTGGGTGGAGTTTCCATGTTCTCCCCGTCTCCGCGTGGGTTTCCTCTGGGTTCTCTGGTTTCCTCCCACAGACCAAAAACATGGATAAAGTCAATTGAGTTCTTCAAAAAAACAATTGCCCAATATAGAGTTGTGCGTGTGTGTCCAGTGATAGATTGGCGCCCTGTTCTGGGTGTACCTGCCCAGCGCCCGAAACGTTCTCCCCTGGAAGGGCATGAGGAACCCCCCCCGTGACCCTAATATAGTATAAAGAGAACGTTTCGGGCGCTGGGCAGATACACCCAGGACAGGACGCCAATCCATCGCTGGGCACACACTCACAAACGATATGGGGCAATTTTGGAGAACTCAATTGACTTGATCCATGTTTTTGGACTGTGGGAGGAAACCGGAGAACCCGGAGAAAACCCACACGGACACGGGGAGAACATGGAAACTCCACCCAGATGGGGATTCGAAGTGGGAATCCCTAGCGCTGAGAGGAGAACATGCTAACCACTAAGCCACCGTGCCGCCTACCTTCAGAATGCTTCTGCAAATTGTTTGGTAATTTTCTAAAGGGTTCTATCGATCCACACGTCCTGAGGGATGCTTTCGGTTGTGGGGGCTTGTGGCCTCGGAGGTCTCATGCTGTGGGATTGGCCCATGCCCCGGAAAATCGATGCTATGCTTTAATCACGATGCTTTTAATCATCCGTATTCTTTCATTTCGTCTCTTGTGATGTTCTGTCCTCCTCTTCACCTGAGCCGTCCCCTCGGCCGTGAGCTTTCATTCCCGTCCGTCCACACGGACATCAAGACACGACCGTGACGCCTAATTGCCGGCCCTGTTTCTTAAGACATCGAGGCACAAAAACACTTCATTCAGCCTCCTTTCACATGTCCAGATTGATTTCCGCCGCCGTCCCACGGTGCCATTGCCTTTAATGCCGGTGCCAAGATTTTGGCTGACCCCTGACATGCGCAGTGAAATGTTTTCCGCTGCGGTTCTCCCTCGGAGGCGAGCTGAAATGTTGTTTCACTTCTGTCTGCGGTTAAGTGGTCTCTAGCAGTGAAAATCCTTTCGCTTCCAAACAGCAAACGCTCATTTCTCTTTCAGAAATCCTCCGGCTATTAAAGCTTTCCCCGGGACACAGAGGAGAAACACGCCACCGCCGAGCCTGTTTTGATTTTTCAGACGTGTGTCACGTCCAGGCGACGGCAACCCGGCGAGTTCTTACCGGTAAATATAGGACGAATTCTCCTCCGATGTTGTCATAGAGACAAAACCTGAAGTGATTTGCAAGTAGAATTCTTAAAACATGTTTACACTCGATTTGAGACCCGTTCAAGCACTCTGCAGTCCAATTGTGTGCTGTGGACCACTCCTACAGACATTAAGACATTCTATATATTCATTCATTCATTCATTATCTTCCGCTTTGTCCTCTATTAGGGTCGGGGGGGGGGGGGGGGGGGGTTCCCCATGCCCATCAAGGGGAGAATGTCTCGGGCGCTGGGCAGATACACCCAGGACAGGGCGCCAACCTATCGCTGGACATTCTATATATGGCTATAGTGTATTAAAAAAATTATTTGGAGTGTTTCTGTGGGTGGTGGCTTAGTGGTTAGCATGTTCTCCTCTCAGCTGAAGGGATTCCGATTTGAATCCCAATCTGGGGGGATTCAATTCAATTTCCATGTCCTCCCCGTGTCCACGTGGGGTTCCTCCGGGTTCTCCGGTTTCCTCCCACAGTCCAAAACATGGATCAAGATCAATTAAATTCTCCAAATTGCCCCATATAGAGTGTGTCTGTGTGTGTGAGTGTGTGTACAGTGATAGATTGGCGTCCTGTCCTGGGTGTATCTGCCCAGCGCCCGAAACGTTCTCCCCTGGATCGGCATGGGGAACCCCCCCGCGACCCCAATAAAAGGATAGAGGATAAAGTGGAAGATAATGGATGGATGGATGGCTTAGTGGTTAGTATGTTCTCCTCTCAGCACTAGGGATTCCTGGTTCGAATCCCCATCTGGGTGGAGTTTTCATGTCCTCCCCGTGTCCACGTGGGCTTCCTCCAGGTTCTCCGGTTTCCTCTCACAGTCTAAAAACATGGACCAAGGTCAATTAAATTCTCCAAATTGCCCCATATAGAGTGTGTGTGTGTGTGTGTGAGAGTGTGTGTCCAGTGATAGATTGGCGTCCTGTCCTGGGTGTATCTGCCCAGTGCCCGAAATGTTGTCCCCTGGATGGACACCCTAGTAGAGGATAAAGTGGAAGATGATGGATGGATGGATGTTTCTGTGGGGTGGCATGGTGGCTTAGTGGTTGGCATGTTCTCCTATCAGCGCTGTGGATTCCCGGTTCGAATCCCAATCTGGGTGGAGTTTCCATGTTCTCCCCGTGCCTGCGTGGGTCTCCTCCGGTTTC
Organism: Corydoras sp. C115; assembly: GCA_019802505.1. NCBI lineage: Eukaryota > Metazoa > Chordata > Actinopteri > Siluriformes > Callichthyidae > Corydoras > Corydoras sp. C115. Next base: position 5,582 of record JAFMOC010000642.1, on the reverse strand, counting down.
CTCCCACAGTCCAAAAACATGGCTCAAGGTCAATTAAATTCTCCAAATTTACCCATATAGAGTGTGTGTGTGTTTGTATCTATCTGCCCAGCACCCAAAACGTTCTCCCCTGGATGGGCATGGGGAACCCCCCCCACGACCCTAGTAGAGGATAAAGTGGAAGATAATGGATGGATGGATGGACATTGTCCTCCAGACGAACATTTGTGATGTCAGACACTGACGTTTGGGGTAAAAGCACCGAAAAGCCTCTTTTCTCATTTACATGTTCTGCGTTGTATAGAATCCGGCTGTTTGCAGGTCCTCATTATATCAGGGCCGTTCTCGAACCCTGACTCACACCTTTCCCTGACTAATGAGACGTTCTGTAGGTTGAGAGGCCACTCGTCCGAAGCCTGGCGCTCATTAGCGCCGCCATACTGACGTTATACGACGTAATTAATCCATCTCATTATTTCGCCCTACGTTGTTTACCTGCAGATTTCCGCGATGCATAAAATGACTGCCCACCTCAACCACGGCTGAGTGGCTCGGTTCTGGAGTGGAACGTTGGGGACGCGGCGGAGATGCTTTCCGGCCTGGAAGTGGGGCGATAAAGACGGGGCATTGGGACGCGCCGGGAGAGGATTTATTACTTTCTGCTAATCCTCTCCTCCACGCCATGCTGGTCCTCCATGGCTCGCTCGTCCTCCTCCAGCGCTCAATCCCAGGGCTCCTCACGAAATGCCACGTGGGTGAACCGTAGACGAGCGGGGCCCACAGAGGGCAGCAGCGCACCGCAGACACTAACCTCTAGCCTTAGGTGAAAATCTTTAACATGCGCTTGCCCCTCCTTATCCTGCGGTCTCGGGGGCAATCTGTAATTAATGTCTCACTATTTACATCAGACCCATTTCCCTCCTCTCTACTGAAAGCCGCCCTCCCTCCCTCCCACTTGCCACAGAAGGTGTGGAGATTGACAGATCAGCTATTTCTGCTTAACGCCTTTAATTAAAGCTAATTTGGCTTGCTGATAGCATTCTCAGCCCCTCTGTCCATTCCAATTAGTGCCGGGATAAGGTCCCTAACATCCAGCCTGAAGGGAAGGTAGGGTGAAAAGGCAGAGGCCACGAGATGTTTGAATGCCCCCTTCTCCCCCATGCTTGAAAGGGAGGCAGGGCGGTTATAGATGTTCTATAATGCACTGCTGGCTCTAGAGCTTTATCGATCCGGTAAATACTCTGAGCTCAGAATGCTATGGATTGCTCCAAAGATAAACCCTTATGTGCTTTGCCATGGTGTCTCTTACCGGCCACTTTGCCTCTCAAATTAGAGCGTCTCCCCGTCAGCTCGTGTCATTTCTCACAGTCCGTATCTCTTTATGCATCCGTGCCGATGATCAAAGTCGTACCCATCATGTTCCGTTGGCCAGCCTCCATTACTTTCCTTCTTCCCGTATCTTTCAGTGGATGAAAGCCGGAGTGGACCGTATTTTATGAAACGAGCCTTAATACCTCCTTCTAGCTGAGATGCAAAAGTATGCAATCCCTCCCAAATGCGGACAGAACGTTTGCATGTGGTGTGACGTGTCCATCACGATTGTATTCCCATGTTCTCATGGGCCGTCGGGGTGGTTAACGCGTTCGCGGTTCCAATCCCAATCTGGGTGGAGTGTCCATGTTCTCACCGTGTCTGCGTGGGGTCCTCAAGGATCGCCGGTTTCCTCCCACAGTCCAAAAACATGGATCAAGGTCAATGGAATTCTCCAAATTGCCCCATATAGAGTGTGTTTGTGAGTGAGTGTGTCCAGTGATTGATTGGTGTCCTGTCCTGGGTGTATCTGCCCAGCGCCCGAGACGTTCTCCCCTGGATGGGAATGGGGAACCCCACCACGACCCTAATAGAGGATAAAGCAGAGGATAATGGATGGATGGATGTTCTCCTCTCAGCGCTAGGGATCCCTGGTTCAGATCCCTGGTGGGCTACTTACGGTACTAAATGCCCTCCAAGCCTGGACCAGATGTATTTTGGGACGTATGGGCCGTAATGCTGTTTCCATATCTGGACCACCTTTGGCTCCATGCACCTGCCTGTGAACCAGCAGAACCCTATCTCATCTATAAGTGGCCCACATTACATTTGGATTACATTTGGTCATTTATTGGACGCTTTTATCCAAAGCGACTTACAAGGTGAGCACAGGGTTCATCACAACATCCCTGGAGCAATGAGGGTTAAGGGTCTTGCTTAAGGACCCACACTGGTAACTTCAGTGGACCTGGGATTTGAACCCCCAACCTTCAGCTTGATAGCCCAATGCCCTACCCACTGAGCTACCGTGCCCACATCCTGCTGCTATCTGTCTGCCGAAGAGGGAAAGTAAACATTTGAAACTTTGGGATACCCTGCAACTTCGCATTACTTTTCTAGAGGCCCGGTATTTGGGAAATTAAATAATAAGCCTTCATAAGGCAGTAATTAGCACAGCAAGCATGAGGTACACTGACTCAAATCAAATCATTCTATTTACCTAACCATTCCAACAGCTGACCCTAATTCTCAGTATAACGAGGTTAATTTCCCAGAGGAGGCAATTACGGAGCTACACCTGATCGTAGATTGGCCTCGCACTCCAAACAAAGGGTTCTAAACTCTGGCTGCTCTCCATTCAAGAGAGATCAGGCCCCAACACCACTGTGATTTCTACAGGGAGGGACTTCAAATGGGTGGCTTAGTGGTTAGCACGTTCTCCTCTCAGCACTAGGGATTCCCGATTCGAATCCCAATCTGGGTGGAGTTTCCATGTTCTCCCCGTGTCCTCGTGGGTTTCCTCCGGGTTCTCCGGTTTCCTCCCACAGTCCAAAAACATGGATCAAGGTCAATTAAATTCTCTAAATTGCCCCATATAGAGTGTGTGTGAGTGAGTGTGTTCCCAGCGATAGATTGGTGTCCTGTCCTGGGTGTATCTGCACAGCGCCCGAAACGTTCTCCCCTGGATGGACATGGGGAACCCCACCACGACCCTTGTAGAGGATAAAGTGGAAGTAATGGATGGATGGATGGATGGATGGATGGGACTTTAAATGGGTGGGGCTGTTGACGTGTGCCATGTGATGGTGGTCATAGAATATAAAGGCTTTTATTATATAATTTGCAGATATTATATAAATAATGTCATTATTTATTTTGATAAAAACACACACAAACACACTCTATGTGGGCATTTGGAGAATTTAATTGACCTTGAGCCAGGTTTTTGGACTGTGGGAGGAAACCGGAGAACCCGGAGGAAACCCACGCGGACACAGGGAGAACGTGGAAACTCCACCCAGATTGGGATTCGAACCTGGACCCCAGCACTGAGCCACAGCAGTCACTACCGCCATCTACCTCGCCTCTAAAATCCAACCCTCACCCATCATCCTCCACCTTTCATCCATCCATCCATTATCTTCCACTTTATCCTCTACTAGAGTCGTGGGGGGGGGGGGGGGTTCCCGGGGAGAACATGCCCATCCAAGATGGGGATTCAAACCTGGACAAAAAAACAACCCCCCCCGCAGAGTGCTTGCAGACACACCCAGGACAGGGTGCCAATCTATCACTGGACACACACTAACTCACACAAACACACTCTATATAGGGCAATTTGGAGAATTCCATTGACCAAATTCATGTTATTGGACTGACGGAGGAAACCCACGCGGACACGGGGAGAACATGGAAACTCCACCCAGATTGGGATTGGAACGGCAATCCCTATCACTGAGAGGCGAACGTGCTAAACCTTCCCTCCATACCCACCATGTGTGTTGTAGTTATCACTCCTGCTGCTTGATGTTGCTACCTGGGTAATCAACACAGCAGGGTCTCAAAACGCGGTGCATGAACAGGTCAGAATATCAGACACCCCGCCCCCTGCTGGAGCAGTTAGCAGGCGGACGATCGATCCGTTTATTTCATGCCCGTATCGATCAGCCAGTTGATTCTCTTTCATATCATTCTTTGGGAGCGAGCGATTTTCGAACCTTTGATGGAGAACAGCCCAGCAGCTTTGGTTTCCCAATCGGGATCCGGAACACAGACCCGAGAAGGTCGTTCTGAGAGGATCTAACGTAAAGCCTCTCAGAACGCCGTTCCGCAGTTGGTGTCAGCACTGCAGGCTCACACCATGTTCCGCTCCATCATTCGCTTCTATTTTTGCGCCGTTAATGTGCTTTTGATGAACATATGGTTTGCTTATGCTTCCCAGACATTAAATTACCTGTCATGTCGACTGCCGAAGGAAAAACACGAACCTCATCACTGAATCCATATATGAAGAGCTGTTATTTACTAATTTACATATAATTGGTGTCGAAATCGAATCAATCGGTTGTTTGTAGGACTTTGCACTTCATCAAGGAACGTCCTCAATGAAGAAACGTCTAACCTGAAGAGCTCCAACATGAGTCATGTCATGATGGATGGCGTTGCATCTGAAGATGATTTGCATTATATATATTAATTTTCACATCATGCCTAACAACATCTCTGTGATTTATTCTGAATAATGCCACGCCCTCTTATAGCGTATTGCATTATTGCCCCAGCTGTTTTGACCCCAACAAAGTTGGGATACTTTGGGTCCATCCATCCATCCATCCATCCATGATGATTGGCCTGGTATTCAGATACCTTGAGTAAAGTACATGCGACAGGTTGGAGAACGTCCCAAGTTTCTGTGGGTGTAAGGTGTACCAATGAGATATTGTGTAGAACAAAACCAATAGCTGATCTACGGCACATCCATCCATCCATTATCTTCTGCTTTATCCTTTATTAGGGTCGCGGGGGGGGGGGGGGGGGGGGGGGGGGGGGGGGGGGGGGGGGGGGGGGGGGGGGGGGGGGGGGGGGGGGGGGGGGGGGGGGGGGGGGGGGGGGGGGGGGGGGGGGGGGGGGGGGGGGGGGGGGGGGGGGGGGGGGGGTGGGGTTGGGGGGGGGGGGGGTGGGGGGGGGGTTCCCCATGCCCATCCAGGGAGAACGTTTTGGGCGCTGGGCAGATACACCCAGGACAGGACACGAATCTATCACTGGGCACACACTCACACACATACTCTATATGGGGCAATTTGGAGAATTCAATTGACCTTGATCCTTGTTTTTGGTCTGTGGGAGGAAACCGGAGAACCTGGACGAAAAACCCACACAGACACGGGGAGAACATGGAAACTCCTGCCAGATGGGCAGATACACCCAGGACAGGGCGACAATCTATCGCTGGGCACACACTCACTCACTCACACAGACACACTCTATATGGGGCAATTTGGAGAACTCAATTGACTTGATCCATGTTTTTGGACTGTGGGAGAAAACCGGAGAACCCGGAGGAAACCCACGCGGACAGAGGGAGAACATGGAAACTCCACCCAGATTGGGATTCGAACCGGGAATCCCCAGCGCTGAGAGGAGAACCTACTAACCACTAAGCCACCATGCCACCCAAAATAACAACATAACAGGGAGTTTTTTCTTGCCACTGTGTTTAAAGGCTTTTCATTCTGTAAAGCTGCTTTGTGACGATGTACTTGAACCTCAGATGCTGACACGGTGGCTTAGTG